>PIJE02000751.1:72500-152926 GCA_002895965.2 Coryphaenoides rupestris
GATGATGGTGGTGCTGATGCTGCTGCTGCTGCTGCTCTGTGGTTGTTGCCGCCGGCGACGACGACGATGAGGCGCTCTCCTCCTCCCGCGGCTGCTGCTGCTGCTGCTGCTGTGTGTGTTCAGAGGCGGCCGGGTCCTGTGTGGTGCTGCTGGCCCAGGGCTCCCCGTTCATCTCGGAGGGACAGGGGTTTCTGTTTGTAGAGGAGACACACACACAGCAACACACACACACACACACAGACACACACAACACAATAACCACACACAGCCATAACATACACATACACAACACACCACACACACACACACACACACCACACACACACACACACACACAATTCTCAAACCTGTGTAATTCATTTGTTTGTACACAGGAAATGTACAAACAAATAAAAGCTAACATACACATACACACTTGAACACTGAAGAAAGGGTTGAAGAGCAGGCAGGCAGTGCTGATTGATTGGATGAAGAAAAAAAAAAACAAGGCAAGTCCAAGGCTGAAGGAGAGACAAAAGACGCGGGACGCGGGGAGGGAGGGATGCTGCGAGGAGAGTGAAACGGAGAAGGCGTGTGCACACAAAGAGGGGGGGCGTCTATTGTTCGTGCAAAAATGCGGCCGGGAGGCACCAGTAACCCCCGGTGACCACTAGAGGGCACTGCGGTGCCGTAAAAGCGCTTCATTTTCCAAGCGGGCGTCACGACGAACACACACACACGCACGCACACACACGCACACACACACACACGCGGATAGACGAACGGAAGCACGTCGGCCGTGTCCAATGTCATTTACAATATCATATTCTCTCGTGTTATTGACCGACTTCTGTGGTTGTCCTCCACGCAAACAAAGAGACGCGCGCTGCGGACGAGCACGACCAGCGCCTCCAGCCTCCTGAAGACGAGACCACGTGACGTGATGGAGGGATTCCCTGCTCAGTGGATGTGTGACCTTTGACCAGTCGTCAGCACTTCTGCATCTGCCTGCATGCTTCTCGTGGAGTATGGTCTCTGAAGGCTTTGAAGGCGTCTACTGACATACAAAATACCCTGCGTTCATAGCAGGCCACAGACGGTCAATGTTACACAGAATTTCTATTTATAGTTCTATTTCTATTTTGCACAGTTATTTTGTATTCTTTTATAATTACTGTCGGCTGTCGGGCGTTTTGCACAAAACGTTTTTCACTCACTGCTTATACTCACGTGTAAATTGTGAAGTGACAATAAAATACTTGAAACTTGAAACTTGAATGTTTGCGGAAGTTTGTTAAATAAATGGTCTGAAAGTACGACGCTGCAAACGTTGCAAATTGTTGTCTGTGCGCCTCACCGTGCTACAGCCTCTCTCGCAGCTTGCAATGCAATAATATGCCTCATGCCACGCCACAGTAATAGGAACAGCTTCATCTCATATATATTTATATATAAAAAAAAAAAACCTGGCCTCCCACAGCCAGTTACAGACCAAAACAAAACACACTCCTGCCTGTGAGTCTACCAGGCTGTAGAGGACTGTATTATGCTTGACATGACCTCGAGAACGCCCAGGGCCAGGTCTGCTGTTCTGGTGAACAGTACAACAGTACAAACGTACAACAGGGGCAGTGCAGCAGTACAACAGGCCGGATGACGCAAAAACTCAAGTGTACACATGCCGCAGCCATTGGTGGTGCATCTCCAAAGTAGTACAATAATACAATAATCACTGGAAACCGAGATGTATACAGCATATTTCTATGTAGATGATCATTTAAGCATACTACTAGTCACACTACTCATTGTGTGGAATATAAATGAAAATCTTCTATCCTCATATCCCTTAATATCTCAATAACGATGGGCTATATATCACAATATAGCATGTTATCTGGTGATTCAATAAATAAATAGTGTAAGTTTATATCAAAGAATTGCATGGTAAAGCCTATTTTTGTATCCCCCTGTGTGAATTAAATACTTGACAAATGAAAATTATGATACAAAGAGTATTTTATGTGCAAAATGAACAGTTTCAAGTGAAAGTAATAAAAAATAAATCCTTATCATATGAAAATGTGAAATATGAAAGGTAAACATAGGACCAAATCAAATATCAATATTTGATTTCTCCACATACTCTGGTATGTGGAGAAAATTACATCACTTGACTGTCATGAAGCCTTAAAAGGAAAATACACTATAACGCCAACTTTAACACTGTATGACAATATTCCGATATTCCCAAAATCTAACATGATATCCGGTCTCATATCAGGATAATATCAATATATTATCCATATATTGCCGAGTCCTAATATAAACGAAAGAAAAGGTCATGAATTCAAGTCATCCGACGTGTTCCACCTTAAGGATAAAGAATGAGGAGGTCTTCCAAAGCACGTTGCACTTACATGTGTATGTAAATCCAGAAGAAGGAAGAACAGCTACAAAGCAGAACAAACCGTTCTAATGCAAATCCTCCCAAAAGCCCTACAGACAGGATCTGGATGTTACTGTTTGACTACACAGTGTCCTAGTTTCTGAGGTAGGTTTCTGTGTAATACATGGAAATATGAATATAAATCATTGATACCATGTCTTACTATAAGTAGCAATATACAGTATCTATAAGTATATTGCTACTTATAGATGACCAATAGCTGCAAGTCACTTTAGCAACAACAAAAAAGACAAATAGGCATATTTACTTACTTCTCCATTCCACAAAGAAATGAAAAACATTGCAAAACTCTGCACTTGATAAGCTGAAGTAAGTGAGTGTAAGTACTGTATGTAATGGATGCATGAAAGTGAATTGTAGACCTGCAGCAATAGATGCAACAGATAGATGGAAACTGCAAAAACTATTCAAACAAGTCAAACAAAAGGAGTCAGCCTGGCTCTAGACACCTTGTCTGCCACCTTGTCTACACGAAGAGCAACACGTAAAAGTTGACTGGTTCGCCTCACCATCACAGCAAAGTGAAGCAAACAGATTGCCTGAATGACATTCCAGGGACTACTACTACAACTAACATCATAATCATAATAATTGCTTTCCAAAAATTATCCCGCCGGAAGGCTAACCTCTTGCACAAGACACTAAACTCACTATTAAATCATAAATGACAGGGATTGCGGCTGATCAGTTGAACCAATAATAAGTCTACAGGAGTCAACGAGTCTGTGCGAGTCCTACCTGCCGCGGCGCTTCAGGGTCCTGGCGAGCTGTGGGCCGTGACCGGTGCGCATCCGGAACCGATTGAGTCTGTTGAGGGAGAAGTGTACGGCAGGGTCCACCGCCACCGCTTCCCCGCCCACCATGGCAATGCAGGCCACAAGAGTCTAGAGTTGCTGCGGTACCCCCCTTTACCTCCACGGGTCCCTCAGTGTGTGTACGTGTATGTATGCACGTACGTACGTCTCTGTGTGTGTGTGTGTGTGTGTGTCTGTGTGTGTGTGTCTGTCAGAAGAGTGACTGATACCCAAGGAGCTTGTCCTCTTGTGGTTTCTGTGCTGGACATGGCTCCCAAGGCGGGGACTGCATGACGTGTTTTTGAGCTGAGTAAAGCTCGGGCTGTCTGAGGAATGTGGTGTGAGAGGGAGCGAGGGAGGGAGGGAGGGAAGAGGGGGGGAGAGGAGGAGCTTAAAACGAGCACCTCCACACACAGGACGCGCAACACGGCTCCGCGTCCGCACCGCACACACACACACACACACACGCACGGCTGTCTCTCCCCCTGACAGCCGCGTTTCTAAGACTTCAGCACATTATATGACACACATTCTGGGTGGGTTATACTTTAGTGAAGTTGACGCAGTTCTTCACCTGAAGTCCAAACACCTTGCTGGAGGTAGGATAGACCATCAGATATTCAAGATTCAGGAACTTTGAAATGAAACGGGAGATCTTTATTTCGTTAATATCCCTCGTTTGAGGCAATAATATACATAGACTGTGTATACTATTACCGAATTTCTCCTGAGGGGATTTTCCTCCTGAGGGGATTTCTTCCAGTATTTATTGCACTTATTGCCATGTGTAACAAGTACATTGGAACGCTTACTCCCCGTTCGCTCCTGCAGTATGCTTCTAAACAAATGCCAAAACAACTGTAAACAATTAGTAATAGTACCAAGTAAGTACAGTAAAAAGTACAGTAAAAAGTTTTCTTCTGAACAGTATTCTTATAAACATAAATACAAAAAGTGACAAGAAAAGTAAAGAAAGAAAAGTATTAATACTCTGGCTGTTGGTGCAAAAATGTAAGTGTCCACGTGCAGTACAGTAATTCAGTTCCTTATTTTTGCATTAAAAATAGTTATTTAAGTATTTACGTCAAGGCATTCATGAGTTGTTTTTTTTTTCTTCCACAGATGTCCAAATTGGTAACCCTGACAAAGGCGATCTTTCTGGCATTGATCATTTCTTTCTCTCTTGTAATCTTTTACTTGAAGCCACAAGCTCTGTCTTTCTCATCAGCTGGAGAGGAGTCCAACAATGACCAGCATTGTTCTACTCTTCAGGAGAAGCAGCAGCAGTCAGGAAGGACCAAGCCCATAGTCCTGCTGTGGTACTGGCCCCTGGGCATCAAGTATGACTTTGCCACGTGTTTGGACACTTTCCACGTGGATGACTGCGTGTTGACAGATGACCGAGGCCTTTACGACAAGGCCGACGCCGTAATTTTCTTCCATAAAAACATTGACAGGAACATGCCGAAGGCTCCCCGGCCGCCCTTCCAGAAGTGGATCTGGTACAACGTTGAGTCCCCCACCAACACGGCCAGGAAGGCCGGCCTGGAGAACCTCTTCAACCTGACACTGAGCTACCGGCGAGACGCTGACATCGTCGTGAGAAACGATCTGGTTATCCAGAGCCCGCAGGAGATGGCGACCAAGGACCCGTTTGTGTTGCCCAAGAAGGACAAGCTAGTATGTTGGATTGTCAGCAATAATGATCCCAGTACTGGAACGGCTACACGGGCAAAATATTACCAACAACTGGTGAAACACGTCAAGATCCATGTGTTTGGCAAAGCCTTTACGGGACGAGTGCTGCCGTACAAAGAATATTACGCAACCCTCGCCAGCTGTAAGTTCTACCTGTCGTTGGAGAACTCGATGCACCTGGACTACATCACAGAGAAGGTGAACGGGCCCCTGGTAGTGGGGACAGTTCCCATAGTGATGGGCCCACCCAGGGAAAACTACGAGCAGTATTTACCGGCCGAATCCTTCATTCACGTTGACGACTACCCAGACCACAAGTCACTGGCGGAATTTCTGCTCCACTTGGACCAGAGCAACGAGGATTACATGCACTACTTTAAGTGGAGGCAGTTTTACACTGCCGTTCCCCATTTGCTCTCCACAGAAAACGAGTTCATTCAGCCTGTCTGTTGGGCCTGTAGACACATGTCCACCGACTCAGCCTACCATGTCAAACACAACCTGTATGAATGGTACTTTTCATGAACACCATTGGGTTAGTATTTCATATATTTGTATTCTAAGACAATGTAAAATGACATTCAGGTAGAGGGTATTTCTGTCAGGTACAGGTATATTTGATCCAGGTTTTTTTTGCACAATCCAAGCCCATTGAAGGATGTACAGAATGTGACACGTTATGATAGTTGAGATTTTAAGCATGTAGGCCTGGGAAGAAAGGTTCCTCTCATGCTAAATCCCCATTTCAAATTCAGTAATGATGGTCAAACCATTTCACAGTTTCATAATCTTTGACAAGAGAATAATTTATTGGGTGAGTGCTTCTAGGCAGCACTCCAGCGATTGTTATTATTTGGCTGTATTCTTCTTTCTTCTTATTTTTGTATCTCCTACACCTCCCACAACCTTTCACCAAGAGTCGAAAGTTGAAACTGCTAATCCTGGCTTGGAACTGTGCGTTCTTGGTGGGCATCACTAGTTTTGGCCAAGCAGTCTAAACGCACGTACACTGGTTGTCAAATAATTCTACATAGTTTATAGTTTCACATAAGTGTTTATAATGGCCTGTGGCTCCAGTCGGGCAGGCAAAACACGTACTGTACTATCAGGTGTGTGCATCAGCTGTTTTGGTGTTGGGGGATTGTATGGTGCTCCCTGTTGTCAAATGTTGATAAGCTGTCACGAAAGTGCATCAACATTTCATGCAATAAATGGTTAAATATATTACATGTGATTTATGACAGAACTCTTCTAATTAATTATAAAATATTCAACTTAAACATTACAATTTGTACAATGGAATTCAATGAGCAGACTTTCCATTACACTTTTTTTGTATTTTAATGTAAATTTTTATACTTATCAAAACAGATTTGATATCTTTTATTTATTTCTTGTTCTATACAACAAAACCTAAGAATGTAAATTGTGTGTATTCCGTATTCCCGTTATCAAGCACATTCATCACGTATAGTCACAACCAGTTGAGAATCACATAAGTCATCCGATCACTCTACTCACTGTTTATTGTTACTATAATTCCATCTGTGATTGTATCTGTACATTTGTATGTTCTATTCATCATGCATATCAAGCGGTCACTTTGCGTACCAGAATGATCTGATCATGAATTATAATATGAGTTTTGGCAGGTTAAGCTTAAACTGCTTGCCACATATGCCTTTGACATTGACTAAATACAACGTGTTTTTAAATGTTTCTTTGCTGGGCTCCTTGTAGATGTTGAGTGGAAATCAGTGTATTGTAGAGAGTTGACATTTGGCAGCTGGTGTTGACATGTCGGCGCTCGCTCTCTGGATTGTGTGTGCGTTTGCTCAGTTGTTCAACATGCCCTCGTTGACTTCCCCTTGGTACTTTCCCCCCGCCGCCGCCGCCATCATCAGCGTCTTTCAGTTCGTCTGAAAAGCTAGAGGGAACTTGAGGGATGAGATTGCCCCTCGGACGGCTGAGGGAGCAAATCGACAACGATGGTCACTCAACTGTATATCGCCCACGCAGTGGCGGATTTAGCAATTTGGGGGCCCAAGGCGAACTTAGCTAGGGGGCCCTTCAAATCCGTTCTTTTAACACAAAGGGACCTGTCAATACTTGCACTAAATAAAGAGTAGAATGTGAGAAATAAGTTTCAGATATAACACCAGTGTATGTCAAAATGCCAAATATTTATTTTGTCTAAAAATCTCACCAGACAAGCGCTCGTGCGTGTGTGTGTGTGTGTGAGAGAGTGAATGAGTGAGACTGTGCGTGAAGTGTGAGTGAGATTGCAATTACAAAATTAACAATTATAATATAACAAAAGCAATTGCAAAACAATGTATGCAAACAGTCATACAACAGTAGTATACAAAGTGTTTACGAGATTATCCGCTTGGATAATTACGCTTCATTTTACCAGAACTCCGACCGCACGCCTCTTTCATAAACAAACCGCAGCACTTCACTTCCTGGCTGCTGTCTTTCGTCTTTTCGCGGTCATGATCACTCATGGAATAGTCCATTATAACACGAAAGGGGAGGGGGGCAGATAATACGATTTGGGCATTCTGATGTTTTTTGGGGGTTTTTTCGTTGTTTTTCTCTTTATTTTCTGTTTAGAAATACACAATTATAATTTACAAAGACAATGGTGGGGGGCTTACTGGCCGGAGGCCCGAGCCCCTGCTGATTGGGGAGGGGGCAGCTGGTTGGGGGCCCCTGCAGGTTGGGGGCCCCAGGCAATTGCCTACCTTTAATGGTACGACCGCGCCTGCGCCCACGATGCATGGCAGTTTTGCGTCTGGTGCACGAAAATGCATCCATGGTTCGGTGGCAGTGATGCACGTAAAACTCTGGTTTGCTGACCACCAAAGGAGAAGATGAATACATTGAGCAAGGATCGTTTTTCAATCAATCTATACTTATTGCAATTTTCTTTTACTGCACTGTATTGAAATGGGTTTGCTGCTACATAATGCTAAGGGCTGAGGGGAAGTGGAACTACTAAGCACTGGTGTATCCTGTGTGCCCTCGATTTCCCATGGCTCCACAGGTGTGCAGCCTCACCCAGCCTCAGAGCCCAGTCTGCTTAACTGGGGCCAGGTGAGACTGCTTAAAGGATAACTGGGATTTTTCATCCTGGATCCTTTTTTCCCCATCATTTGGGGTCTAACTGGCAAATGCAGACAACAAGTCCAGAACGCAATGTAATAACAATCTGACAGGTTCAGATTGTTATTAGTGTGGATAGGATCCCCACAGATAAATACAACTTTTGTCTTTACCTCTTGCTTGACCCGTTCTGTTTATTAATGTTAATTAATTAATGTTTCATGAAGTCTCACTTAAGGAGAAGTTTTGCTCTGAAATTTTGAGAGGGATCGCTGTAAGGAGCGTTTCCATAATGTTGTCAGATGCTTATAATAACAATCAGAGTCTGTCAGTAGCAAAAACAAGCACTTATAGCGAACGTACATGGACAGGCAGTATTGCCCCAAAGGGCTCCATTACAGATGTTTCAGCTCCTTCTTGCTCAATACTAGACCAAGGTCCAGGTTGAAAAAAAAGTTAGAATTTTAAACCAGCCAACACACACACACACACACACTCCACAATATGTATATATTGTATATATATTATATTATATCATTTTATGTAGACCTATTGGTTCAAATTGGAATTAGACTAATATATATTTTACATATATGTATTTGGGTGGGGTCCCCCTATACTGCTATCCAAGGGGGTCTGCTGTGATTGCACCAGGGCCCTGAATGACCTACTTCCGCCCCAATCCAGTTGCCATATCTTATGACGATGAAAGGCAGTTGATTTTTAGCTCACGTAAACAATGATCGTGGGCCGATTGGAAAGCTAGGAGGGCTTAAACTCGCTGTGGTTTGAATGCAAGGGTCTGCTGTTCACTGAGTCCTGTGTGCTGCCCGTGTGTGTGATGCTACCGGAGGACAACACAGTGTCATGGCTCCACGTGCAGCAGTCACGTAAGCTGAAGAGGAACCAGCAGGTGTCAGTGGGAACCTACGGAAGCAGAAGAGGCCCTTAAACAACTTGAAAATCCAGCTTAATTGTCAACACGCAATTCCTAAACCATTTACTTTATTGATTTAACTTTTTTCTTTGCTGCCAATAAACCTGTTGGTTGGAACGCTTTATTTACATTATTATATATTTTATTAATATATTTACTATTCCTGTGACAAGCTATAGTCTCACCTGAGTGTTATTGCAGAGAGAGTTCCGTTTTTTTTTAGAATTGACTCAATATATTTACAATCCTACTAATGTAGGACAGCTAAATGCTTAGCTTCTATCTCAAAAGATGCTTCTAGTTTCAAACAAAGAGCATTCAAATCAACCGCCAGAATGCCTCCAACCCACCGCACCCCAAAATCGTCTCCATGAGGGCATATTCTCTGTCTCCATGGAAACCCTGAGCAGCAGAAGGTGGGATAGGCCGATGGGGGAGCTCGTCCGCCCCCAGGGGGGTGTGGCCTAAACAGACTCCATGTGGCTCTCTGGATTGAAACAAAGGCAGGAAGAGCATGGGGTGATTTATTCACCCACTGCCTGCCTCCCTCTTTCTCTCTCTCTCTCTCTCTCTCTCTTTCTCTCTCTCTCTCTCTCTCTCTCACACATACACACATACACACATACACACCTAGACACAGTCACATATTTGGTATGAAGTGTATGTGCGAGAGAGGGAGACAGAGAGAGAGAGCTAAGCAGACAATGAAAACAAAAACAGGATATGACAGAGTGCTATCTGTCCTGGAGGAATGGTCTCTCTTCTACCTTGTAGCCACACTGTGCACTCTTTGATGGTGTCTCTGCCAGGCGTCTGCTTTAAAGCCATTATCCCTGGGCCTCATACACAATCTTCCTCCTTTTGTGCCAGTTTACAACCAGTTGTACAGATAGTACACAACTATGCATGAATGGACATGGTAATATATACGTGATAAACATTATGTGTGTGTATATATATATATATTTATTTATTATTCAAGATTATTTTTATGTAATTTTATTAAAAATAGTTTCAAACCAAATCCCCTAACCTCTTTTCAACCTTCAATTCTACTTCAATAGAAATATAACCTATTCATTACTTTTAATATGTATATATACAGTATATTTAGTAAACTATTAATATTATTATTATTATTAGTAGTAGTAGTAGTAGTAGTATTTTATTGTTATTATTTTATTTTATTCTTTTCTCTTCTGAACCTTCCAAGCTGCTTCAACAGCGCCGTCCTGCCAGCGCTCTGACAGGTCACGTGGCGTGTGTTGTGATGCTGGGCGCCGTGACGTCAGGAGGAGCGCTCAGCAAGGTGAGGAGAACACGGAGAGATTCCAGCGGCACCACGGCGGCTATACACGCGACAAGCCCCGAGCGACCTGTCTGTTGTCACGTTATACCGACCTTTACCACAGCGGACCGGTCAGAGGCGGGGGTGGGGGTGGGGGTGGGGGGGGGCACATAAGGACCGCCGCGCCTCTCTGGGGGGCGTCGGTGCTGTTTCCCCAGGTAAGGTCCTGCACAGCGCTTTCCTTTGTGTTCAGCATTCATTAAGTGGGTGATGTGTGAACAAAGGCCTACATGAGCCAGCCACGTGCATAGGCTACGTTGTGTGTGTGTGTGTGTGTGTGTGTGTGTGTGTGTGTGTGTGTGTGTGTGTGTGTGTGTGTGTGTGTGTGTGTGTGCCTGCAACGCTGGTGTTTTCGGCCTGCGCCTGATATCTTTGTATTGCCGCGTGTTCCTCCCGCAGTCGTGGTTCTGGAGAAGGGGGAAAGCGTTGCTAGGGTATCATCGCTGGTTGCTATGGTCTACTGCTCCCGGGCCAAGCCTACTGTGAAGTTCCTGCTGAAGTTAGGAGAGGAGACGTCTCACACTCTGGAAACAGCCTCCTCAGTACAGCGTGATGGGGCTGTTGATGGTTGATTATGAATTAACGATGCATATATTGTGATCATGTGGGGATGCTGTACAATAATATCCAAACGTCTTAGTACTGGGCTTAGTTTAATTATATTGATGCCATTGCCATTGCCTTCAGCTCCAGCTCCAAGTATGTATACTATCTTTATGAAATTGAACAGATAGATCGTTTAGACAGTCCAGTGGCTTTGGAGTTGAACATAATGCCACAGTGTGTGTGTGTGCGCACGTGTGTGTGTGTGTGTGTGTGTGTGTGTGTGTGTGTGTGTGTGTGTGTGTATGTGTCTCTCAGAACCAGGTGCCAAACCTCTCTACACAATCAAATAAATTACAGATAGTACGGGCATTGCAGTTAACGTCGAACACAACTTGCCAACCTTCTGTTTACAGCCGACAGAAACCATCAATTGTAAGCTCAAATGTGTCGCTCACTCTAAGATGTTCTTTTCCCACAGTGCTGGTACATCCACATGGACAAAAATTGGACATTGTTTTGTTCAGGGAGATGGTGATGGTGAATGACTATACTTGAGGAGCGTGAGGTTAAAGGCAGGGCCCTGAGAGCTCTGGTCTCCTTAATCCCTATTGATCTGGTTGTGGCTGAACCAGGAGGTGACCACTGGGCCACCAGCCAGAGAGTGACTGCTGAAGCATTAGCATTCGTATTAGCATTAATCCCTTTCTATCCCATCGTCTGTATCACTCTAATAGCATCACTGTCCTTCCAAGGCAATTAGCATGATGCAGCCAAAATGGTTTCCCAGTCATGCACTGCAGTGATTAATGGATACACACAATCGATATGCGTCTGCTTGTTATTGTAATTGGAGTGGTAAATATCAGCTTGGTGGATATTTAAGCTCTCCCGCCCTTGATTAATCCATCCATTGAATGCTACTTATTCACACACCCGTCTTTTGGTGGGGGTCGGCGGGGGGAAGTAAGTTAGCATTCGAGAGGATGGATTAATCTAAGGGCGGGAGCTTAAATATCCACCCAACGTGATATTTTACCTCCAAACAATTAAACCAAGGGCAGACGAATATGATGGTATCCCTGGAGCACCGTCCGGCAGGACATGGCGGAGGGGGAAGGAGGCGAAGACATTATTTTTTTTTTTTTTCTTTGTTTCCATTGAATGCTACTTATTCACACACCCGTCTTTTTATAGATGCACATATACATTAATGTTGTAACTGAATATTGATACGTTTAATGGCATATATAAACATCAGCTCTATTCATTACTTATCTTCATGATATGAATGTTTATGTTAAGAGTGTAAGTGTGCTTTTATATGAGGTGTTAGGTGCAGGTGCTAATGGGACAAGAGTACAGAGACAAAAAGGGTTGAAAGAAACAAGGATCTTTACTGGTAGTAGTAACAAAAATTAGAGAAGAGTTGGAAAGGTAAATATAAAAAATTGTCAAATAAAACGTATATCATGTAAAAGAAGTGCTGCTCTAAATGATATTCTCAATACAAAGGTAAGAGCAAGAGGCATGTGAAGAGCAAAGAAACGGATAAAAAAAAAACCCCACATAATAAAACAGCTCTCATGTTGGAGGACATTCTTCTGTGAGTCTGAATTAGAGCTCCCTTTCTGGCCAGGAGGAAGATTGACTGGTTCCGTGCACGTCCCGTGGATTTAAGTTTCAACAAAGATATGTTTCACTGCATGGATTTCTCTGCAATTTAAACCCCGGGAATGCCTTGCATTCAAAAGACCAACCATTAATTACCAGCTTCCTGCATGTGATGTGTATGCTTGCGTATTGAGGAAATCATAATTCTTCCATGCCACAACAAGCACTACAGACTCAAGGTCCACAATGGGCCGTGGGCTCTTCCCATCGGTCCAAATATAAAGCTGAAAATGGAGTAGGACTGCCTTCATCGATGGCTTTATTCATACTTGTCGTATTCATGCCAAACATGTACTTTTTCATTTAGGATACACGTTTGAACTGAAGGAAAGTGGGACATGCTGTCATTTCTGGATTATACACGAATACCTCTTTTACATGGGATCTGGGGTAGATTTCATTTCGATGTCGTGTCTGTGGCTGAACATCGTGAATTAAAAATGGGGGTTAACAGAACTGTTCATGTGTGGAAGGTGAATCTGCCGTGTGGTGGCACTGCTCCATGATCCCGAAACTGGGATCGGGTTTCCCATCAGGTGTTATAAAGCCTTATAAAGCATTAACGAAATCTGATCGATGTCGCTGCTTGGTTAAACCACAGTAGTGTAGTAATCCAGTCTCATATCCAGTTGTGCTTTCCGGTTTTGTTTTTGACATTTGTTTTTGCCGTTATGAAAAGGTTTCGTTTGACAAAGGCGTGTGCTTGGCCACAAACACATACAATGATCAGTTTTACACTCGAGTAAGTCGTACTTCATAGTCTTGAAGACACTTTTCGGTTCTGCAGTTCAGAAGGGCCACATGGTGTCACATGACGGATATAACATAGGAAGTCTTGACTTTCAGGTCTTGTTATTGTAAGAAGATAAAAAGGGTGGTGCTTTGTGAGCAGTGTTGCAAGTTATTATTGTGGTGTCAGGTGCAGACTGTAGTCTATAGCGATCTACTGTGACCATCATCTGCTGGTACAGACATCACAGTGAAACAGATCATCCCATTAAGTTACTCATGAAAACCAACAAGTCAACCCTTCCACTAGTGTTTAGTAAACCCGTAAATAAATGGATATCGTGTTGCATGTATCCCTGGAGGGCTGGACTAAACCCTGGTGCATACCAAACCTTGATGGGCAAGATTAAACCCTGGTGCAGACCAAACCCTGATGAGTCAAACCAAACCCTAGTGGACCAGACTAAACCCTGGTGGGCCAGACCAAACCCTGGTGGACCAGACTAAACCCTGGTGGACCAGACTAAACCCTGGTGGGCCAGACTAAACCCTGGTGGACCAGACTAAACCCTGGTGGACCAGACTAAACCCTGGTGGACCAGACTAAATCATGGTGGACCAGACTAAACCCTGGTGGACCACACTAAACCCTGGTGGGTCAGACTAAACCCTGGTGGACCACACTAAACCCTGGTACAGATCAAACCCTAGTGGACCAGACCAAATCCTGATGGGCCGGACCAAACCGTGCTGTGGCTGGTGAATGCAGCTGCTGTCCTATGGCCCTGCAGCTGTCCCACACTCATACCTCCTCTCCCCACGCCCCAGCTCTGTCAGCTCCTGCCACCCAGCCCCCCCCCCCACCCCCCCCCACCACACACAGCACACACACACACACACACACTCCCTACTTCCCCACACACACACACACTCCGGCTCCCTTCCTGCCCCAGGATGTGAGGCTGCGCCGTAGTGACGCAGGGGTGTCCTTGCTTCAGTGTGTTTGAGCGGGGGGCCGAGCAGACCACTGCCTGCCTGAGCAGCGACTAGCCAGCCCCCGCCGCCGCCAACAACAACAACAACTACAACTCCTCTCTTTCTGTGGAGGTGGTGTTGGTGGTGGGTGGGTGGGTGGGTGGGTGGGGTGGGGAAGGGGAAGGGGACGCACCACAGCGGGAGGATGCCTTGGGGGAGAAGCGGACTGGCGGCCCGGCAGATTCTCTTGGGCAGAGCCAACAGCCGGGCCAAGAGCAGGTAGGTTTACTGCACCCACCCTGGATCCCTGCTGCTGGAGCTACAGACTGTGGAGGGCTGCTGGTGGTGGTAGAGGTAGTGGTGGTGGTGCTGCTGTTAGTGGTGGTGGTGGTCCGAAGTCTGGGCTCAGTTGAAAGCTAATTGTAAGAGATTAATAGTTAAGAACTTTTGTTTTTCATTCATTTTAAAACGGGCCATTAGTCATGCATGCATTTTTTAGTATCCAATTCCAGGACATTTACTTTTTCCATGTTTTTTTTTAAAAAGTTATTCATGCATTATTCAGACATTTGAACACACATCTCACCTGCATGGCTACGAGCAACCTAACTAGGGAGTTCATTCTCTGCGGCTTTAAGAGGCTTGCAGTGGAATTCAGCCGGGGGGATTACAGACTTCTTGTTGCGATTCTGCGTCATCTTACCTTAGGGGCGGCGGACCAGTGGATTACAGGCCTGGCGGTGACCATGGCCACTGCGTTGATGGTGTTGTTGTTACTCCCCGTGAGCTGGTGGACGTGGGCTTGACATTCTCGCTTCATTCTTCTTGCTTCCTGTTGATATTTTCGGCGTTGCTGTGCGGCGGCCTTCTCACCCGCAAGAACCGACCTCCACGTCAAACGCACGTCCAGCTTCCTCCGTCTGTAGCAACAATCAGAATCAGAAAGCAGCTTTATTGCCTTAGCTTTTGCAAACATTGAACGTTAAATAGAGTGTACAATGGCGCCTTAAACACGTGCGCTCCGGCCCGTTCATGCTATTGGCGAGGTGCCAGGTGGTTTTATTATTTAGCGTCTCCTATAGTTTATTTAGGTAAGGACAAAAGGCATATACTGAACTATTCTCATTCCTCGCTCCTCTATGTTACAACCTATACCAGACAGACACACTCAAATACAGAGCTGTTTGTGTCAACATAATCTTATGGGGGGGCTCCTGTAGCACGGGAGAGAGTGAAGAGGTGAAGAGGTGATCGCTTGGTGACTGTAAATGTGTGGGTGTGTGTGTGTGGCGGGGGGGGGGGGGGGGGGGCTAGTGGGGGGGGGGGTGAGACGGAATTGTTGACAAGCCTGTTTCACTTGAGGAGCCTGAAGATGTCACTCTCTCTCTCCCTCCCTCACTCTTTCTCTATATATATCTCTCTCTCTCTCTCTTTCTCTCGCTCTCTCTCTCTCTCACTGTCTTTCTCCCTTCTCTCTCTCAAAGCGCTCTCTCTCAATGTGAGAGAGAGAGAGAGTTTTGAGAGAGGAGAGGAAAGAACTATACACGAACTAAGTGTGTGTTTTTCTCTGTTTAACTGCTCACGTTCCTCACATTATCTAGCATGATCACGTGACCACTCAGTCAGGTCACGTGACCACTCAGGGATGGTAATGGTGTGTCCTGCCGTGTTCAGGTATGAGGTGAAGCTTGACGGCAAGGCACAAGTATGTCACGCAGCAAGCAGCCGTCGCCGCACGCCTCCTCACCATATATGGCCTTATTTTTCAGTTTGAACAGTAACAGAAGTTGTTGAGTGAATCCACATCTGGTTTTGCGTTCCTCCCCGAAAAAGCGTGGAGGGGGTCGACTAAATAGATGAAGTTATTTTGTGTGACATCATCTTCATTCTTCTCACAAAGCGTCCTTGACTGAGGATATTAAGAACAGCTGTGAGGCCCACGTGTCTAAAAATGTGGGGCCTCACGCTAGCCAATGCTAATGCCTAGCAGGCCTGAGGGGGGCTAAAAACGGAGAGTCCTTGAGTTACAAATCTATGCAGAGACAGTTGCATGCGGCAAATGTCTACTTCATTTCCATATTTAGTTTCAGTGAAGCCCCGCCCCCCTTCCCCAGGTTATGCAGAGAGCGGTGGTGGGCGGGGCCTTTGAAGTGTGACAGTGTTCAGAGGAGGGAGCATTCCACAAATTTTGAAGTTCGCACAGGAAGTGTTTGGCTCCGTCAGGTATTCAGGGGACTGGGGCGTGTCGGTTTTTTTCTGCGGAGGGGGGGGGGACAGGTGTGAACAACACATCGGTGGCTCGTAGTCACTCCCCTCTCCTCCCCACTAGCCCCCCCCCCCCCCCCGCCACACACACACACCCACACATTTACAGTCACCAAGCGATCACCTCTTCACCTCTTCACTCTCTCCCGTGCTACAGGAGCCCCCCCATAAGATTATGTTGACACAAACAGCTCTGTATTTGAGTGTGTCTGTCTGGTATAGGTTGTAACAAAAGACCTGGTGCAAAAACGAAGGGCTTTGCTTGGAAACCTTTGCTTTGAGTTCTGAATGTGTCTCATGGTCTAAGAGCCAAGTCCATTGCAGAACACACACATACACATACTCACAAGGGGATAGAAAAACAGCGACAAAGTTGCAGCAACTATATTTACCACCTGGATGACCTGAATACAGTACAAGGAGGTCGTGTTGCCTCACGACCACATACCCCTCGCATCGCCGCCGGCGATAGAGGAGAGAGGAATGAGAATAGTTCAGTATATGCCTTTTGTCCTTACCTAAATAAACTATAGGAGACGCTAAATAATAAAACCACCTGGCACCTCGCCAATAGCATGAACGGGCCGGAGCGCACGTGTTTAAGGCGCCATTGTACACTCTATTTAACGTTCAATGTTTGCAAAAGCTAAGGCAATAAAGCTGCTTTCTGATTCTGATTGTTGCTACAGACGGAGGAAGCTGGACGTGCGTTTGACGTGGAGGTCGGTTCTTGCGGGTGAGAAGGCCGCCGCACAGCAACGCCGAAAATATCAACAGGAAGCAAGAAGAATGAAGCGAGAATGTCAAGCCCACGTCCACCAGCTCACGGGGAGTAACAACAACACCATCAACGCAGTGGCCATGGTCACCACCAGGCCTGTAATCCACTGGTCCGCCGCCCCTAAGGTAAGATGACGCAGAATCGCAACAAGAAGTCTGTAATCCCCCCGGCTGAATTCCACTGCAAGCCTCTTAAAGCCGCAGAGAATGAACTCCCTAGTCAGGTTGCTCGTAGCCATGCAGGTGAGATGTGTGTTCAAATGTCTGAATAATGCATGAATAACTTTAAAAAAAAAAACATGGAAAAAGTAAATGTCCTGGAATTGGATACTAAAAAATGCATGCATGACTAATGGCCCGTTTTAAAATGAATGAAAAACAAAAGTTCTTAACTATTAATCTCTTACAATTAGCTTTCAACTGAGCCCAGACTTCGGACCACCACCACCACTAACAGCAGCACCACCACCACCTCCACCACTACCTCTACCACCACCAGCAGCCCTCCACAGTCTGTAGCTCCAGCAGCAGGGATCCAGGGTGGGTGCAGTAAACCTACCTGCTCTTGGCCCGGCTGTTGGCTCTGCCCAAGAGAATCTGCCGGGCCGCCAGTCCGCTTCTCCCCCAAGGCATCCTCCCGCTGTGGTGCGTCCCCTTCCCCTTCCCCACCCCACCCACCCACCCACCCACCCTCACCAACCCACCCACCCACCCACCCACCACCAACACCACCTCCACAGAAAGAGAGGAGTTGTAGTTGTTGTTGTTGTTGGCGGCGGCGGGGGCTGGCTAGTCGCTGCTCAGGCAGGCAGTGGTCTGCTCGGCCCCCCGCTCAAACACACTGAAGCAAGGACACCCCTGCGTCACTACGGCGCAGCCTCACATCCTGGGGCAGGAAGGGAGCCGGAGTGTGTGTGTGTGTGTGTGTGTGTGGGGAAGTAGGGAGTGTGTGTGTGTGTGTGTGTGTGTGTGACTGTGGAGATGGGGGGGGGGGGGGGGGGCTGAGGGTGGCAGGAGCTGACAGAGCTGGGGCGTGGGGAGAGGAGGTATGAGTGTGGGACAGCTGCAGGGCCATAGGACAGCAGCTGCATTCACCAGCCACAGCACGGTTTGGTCCGGCCCATCAGGATTTGGTCTGGTCCACTAGGGTTTGATCTGTACCAGGGTTTAGTGTGGTCCACCAGGGTTTAGTCTGACCCACCAGGGTTTAGTGTGGTCCACCAGGGTTTAGTCTGGTCCACCATGATTTAGTCTGGTCCACCAGGGTTTAGTCTGGTCCACCAGGGTTTAGTCTGGTCCACCAGGGTTTAGTCTGGCCCACCAGGGTTTAGTCTGGTCCACCAGGGTTTGGTCTGCACCAGGGTTTAGTCTGGCCCATCATGGTTTAGTGTGGTCCACCAGGGTTTAGTCTGGTCCATCATGGTTTGGTCTGGTCCACCAGGGTTTAGTCTGGCCCATCCACCAGGGTTTAGTCTGGTCCACCAGGGTTTGGTCTGGCCCACCAGGGTTTAGTCTGGTCCACTAGGGTTTGGTTTGACTCATCAGGGTTTGGTCTGCACCAGGGTTTAATCTTGCCCATCAAGGTTTGGTATGCACCAGGGTTTAGTCCAGCCCTCCAGGGATACATGCAACACGATATCCATTTATTTACGGGTTTACTAAACACTAGTGGAAGGGTTGACTTGTTGGTTTTCATGAGTAACTTAATGGGATGATCTGTTTCACTGTGATGTCTGTACCAGCAGATGATGGTCACAGTAGATCGCTATAGACTACAGTCTGCACCTGACACCACAATAATAACTTGCAACACTGCTCACAAAGCACCACCCTTTTTATCTTCTTACAATAACAAGACCTGAAAGTCAAGACTTCCTATGTTATATCCGTCATGTGACACCATGTGGCCCTTCTGAACTGCAGAACCGAAAAGTGTCTTCAAGACTATGAAGTACGACTTACTCGAGTGTAAAACTGATCATTGTATGTGTTTGTGGCCAAGCACACGCCTTTGTCAAACGAAACCTTTTCATAACGGCAAAAACAAATGTCAAAAACAAAACCGGAAAGCACAACTGGATATGAGACTGGATTACTACACTACTGTGGTTTAACCAAGCAGCGACATCGATCAGATTTCGTTAATGCTTTATAAGGCTTTATAACACCTGATGGGAAACCCGATCCCAGTTTCGGGATCATGGAGCAGTGCCACCACACGGCAGATTCATCTTCCACACATGAACAGTTCTGTTAACCCCCATTTTTAATTCACGATGTTCAGCCACAGACACGACATCGAAATGAAATCTACCCCAGATCCCATGTAAAAGAGGTCTTCGTGTATAATCCAGAAACGACAGCATGATGTCCCACTTTCCTTCAGTTCAAACGTATATCCTAAATGAAAAAGTACATGTTTGGCATGAATACGACAAGTATGAATAAAGCCATCGATGAAGGCAGTCCTACTCCATTTTCAGCTTTATATTTGGACCGATGGGAAGATCCACGGCCCATTGTGGACCTTGAGTCTGTAGTGCTTGTTGTGGCATGGAAGAATTATGATTTCCTCAATACGCAAGCATACACATCACATGCAGGAAGCTGGTAATTAATGGTTGGTCTTTTGAATGCAAGGCATTCCCGGGGTTTAAATTGCAGAGAAATCCATGCAGTGAAACATATCTTTGTTGAAACTTAAATCCACGGGACGTGCACGGAACCTGTTCAATCTTCCTCCTGGCCAGAAAGGGGAGCTCTAATTTCAGACTCACAGAAGAATCTCCTCCAACATGAGAGCTGTTTATTATTGTGGGGGTTGTTTTTTATCCGTTTCTTTGCTCTTCACATGCCTCTTGCTCTTACCTTTGTATTGAGAATATCATTTAGAGCAGCACTTCTTTTACGTGATATACGTTTTATTTGACAATTTTTTATATTTACCTTTCCAACTCTTCTCTAATTTTTGTTACTACTACCAGTAAAGATCCTTGTTTCTTTCAACCCTTTTTGTCTCTGTACTCTTGTCCCATTAGCACCTGCACCTAACACCTCATATAAAAGCACACTTACACTCTTAACATAAACATTCATATCATGAAGATAAGTAATGAATAGAGCTGATGTTTATATATGCCATTAAACATATCAATATTCAGTTACAACATTATTCTTGCCCTAATGTATATGTGCATCTATAAAAAGACGGGTGTCTGAATAAGTAGCATTCAATGGATGGATTAATCAAGGGCGGGAGAGCTTAAATATCCACCAAGCTGATATTTACCACTCCAATTACAATAACAAGCAGACGCATATCGATTGTGTGTATCCATTAATCACTGCAGTGCATGACTGGGAAACCATTTTGGCTGCATCATGCTAATTGCCTTGGAAGGACAGTGATGCTATTAGAGTGATACAGACGATGGGATAGAAAGGGATTAATGCTAATACGAATGCTAATGCTTCAGCAGTCACTCTCTGGCTGGTGGCCCAGTGGTCACGCCTCCTGGTTCAGCCACAACCAGATTCAACTAGGATTAAGGGACGACCCAGAGCCTCTCAGGGCCCTGCCTTTAACCTCACGCTCCCAAGTTATACAGTCATCACCAATCCACCATCTCCCTGAACCAAAACAATGTGCCAATTTTTAGTCCATGCTGGATGTACCAGCACTGTGGGAAAAGGAACATCTTAGAGTGAGCGACAACTCATTTGACGCTTACCAATTGATGGTTTCTGTCAGCTGTAAACAGAAGGTTGGCAAGTTGTGTTCGACGTTAACTGCAATGCCCGTACTATCTGTAATTTATTTGATTGTGTAGAGAGGTTTGGCACCTGGTTCTGAGAGACACATACACATACACACGCACACACACACACACACACACACACACACACACGTGCGCACACACACACACTGTGGCATTATGTTCAACTCCAAAGCCACTGGACTGTCTAAACGATCTATCTGTTCAATTTCATAAAGATAGTATACATACTTGGAGCTGGAGCTGAAGGCAATGGCAATGGCATCAATATAATTAAACTAAGCCCAGTACTAAGACGTTTGGATATACACACACACATGATCACAATATATGCATCGTTAATTCATAATCAACCATCAACAGCCCCATCACGCTGTACTGAGGAGGCTGTTTCCAGAGTGTGAGACGTCTCCTCTCCTAACTTCAGCAGGAACTTCACAGTAGGCTTGGCCCGGGAGCAGTAGACCATAGCAACCAGCGATGATACCCTAGCAACGCTTTCCCCCTTCTCCAGAACCACGACTGCGGGAGGAACACGCGGCAATACAAAGATATCAGGCGCAGACCGAAAACACCAGCGTTGCAGGCACGCACACACACACACACACACGCACACACACACACACACACACACACACAACGTAGCCTATGCACGTGGCTGGCTCATGTAGGCCTTTGTTCACACATCACCCACTTAATGAATGCTGAACACAAAGGAAAGCGCTGTGCAGGACCTTACCTGGGGAAACAGCACCGACGCCCCCCAGAGAGGCGCGGCGGTCCTTATGTGCCCCCCCCACCCCCACCCCCGCCTCTGACCGGTCCGCTGTGGTAAAGGTCGGTATAACGTGACAACAGACAGGTCGCTCGGGGCTTGTCGCGTGTATAGCCGCCGTGGTGCCGCTGGAATCTCTCCGTGTTCTCCTCACCTTGCTGAGCGCTCCTCCTGACGTCACGGCGCCCAGCATCACAACACACGCCACGTGACCTGTCAGAGCGCTGGCAGGACGGCGCTGTTGAAGCAGCTTGGAAGGTTCAGAAGAGAAAAGAATAAAATAAAATAATAACAATAAAATACTACTACTACTACTACTACTAATAATAATAATAATATTAATAGTTTACTAAATATACTGTATATATACATATTAAAAGTAATGAATAGGTTATATTTCTATTGAAGTAGAATTGAAGGTTGAAAAGAGGTTAGGGGATTTGGTTTGAAACTATTTTTAATAAAATTACATAAAAATAATCTTGAATAATAAATAAATATATATATATATACACACACATAATGTTTATCACGTATATATTACCATGTCCATTCATGCATAGTTGTGTACTATCTGTACAACTGGTTGTAAACTGGCACAAAAGGAGGAAGATTGTGTATGAGGCCCAGGGATAATGGCTTTAAAGCAGACGCCTGGCAGAGACACCATCAAAGAGTGCACAGTGTGGCTACAAGGTAGAAGAGAGACCATTCCTCCAGGACAGATAGCACTCTGTCATATCCTGTTTTTGTTTTCATTGTCTGCTTAGCTCTCTCTCTCTGTCTCCCTCTCTCGCATATACACTTCATACCAAATATGTGACTGTGTCTAGGTGTGTATGTGTGTATGTGTGTATGTGTGAGAGAGAGAGAGGGAGAGGAGAGAGAGAGAGAAAGAGAGAGAGACGAGAGAGACAGAGAGAGAGAGAGAGAGAGAAAGAGGGAGGCAGGCAGTGGGTGAATAAATCACCCCATGGCTCTTCCTGGCCTTTGTTTCAATCCAGAGAGCCACATGGAGTCTGTTTTAGGCCACACCCCCCTGGGGCGGCGGACGAGCTCCCCCATCGGCCTATTCCCACCTTCTGCTGCTCAGGGTTTCCATGGAGACAGAGAATATGCCCTCATGGGAGGACGATTTTGGGGTGCGGTGGGTTGGAGGCATTCTGGCCGGTTGATTTGAATGCTCTTTGTTTGAAACTAGAAGCATCTTTTGAGATAGAAGCTAAGCATTTAGCTGTCCTACATTAGTAGGATTGTAAATATATTGAGTCAATTCTAAAAAAATAAACGGAACTCTCTCTGCAATAACACTCAGGTGAGACTATAGCTTGTCACAGGAAATAGTAAATATATTAATAAAATATATAATAATGTAAATAAAGCGTTCCAACCAACAGGTTTATTGGCAGCAAAGAAAAAAGTTAAATCAATAAAGTAAATGGTTTAGGAATTGCGTGTTGACAATTAAGCTGGATTTTCAAGTTGTTTAAGGGCCTCTTCTGCTTCCGTAGGTTCCCACTGACACCTGCTGGTTCCTCTTCAGCTTACGTGACTGCTGCACGTGGAGCCATGACACTGTGTTGTCCTCCGGTAGCATCACACACACGGGCAGCACACAGGACTCAGTGAACAGCAGACCCTTGCATTCAAACCACAGCGAGTTTAAGCCCTCCTAGCTTTCCAATCGGCCCACGATCATTGTTTACGTGAGCTAAAAATCAACTGCCTTTCATCGTCATAAGATATGGCAACTGGATTGGGGCGGAAGTAGGTCATTCAGGGCCCTGGTGCAATCACAGCAGACCCCCTTGGATAGCAGTATAGGGGGACCCCACCCAAATACATATATGTAAAATATATATTAGTCTAATTCCAATTTGAACCAATAGGTCTACATAAAATGATATAATATAATATATATACAATATATACATATTGTGGAGTGTGTGTGTGTGTGTGTGTTGGCTGGTTTAAAATTCTAACTTTTTTTTCAACCTGGACCTTGGTCTAGTATTGAGCAAGAAGGAGCTGAAACATCTGTAATGGAGCCCTTTGGGGCAATACTGCCTGTCCATGTACGTTCGCTATAAGTGCTTGTTTTTGCTACTGACAGACTCTGATTGTTATTATAAGCATCTGACAACATTATGGAAACGCTCCTTACAGCGATCCCTCTCAAAATTTCAGAGCAAAACTTCTCCTTAAGTGAGACTTCATGAAACATTAATTAATTAACATTAATAAACAGAACGGGTCAAGCAAGAGGTAAAGACAAAAGTTGTATTTATCTGTGGGGATCCTATCCACACTAATAACAATCTGAACTGTCAGATTGTTATTACATTGCGTTCTGGACTTGTTGTCTGCATTTGCCAGTTAAGACCCCAAATGATGGGGAAAAAGGAATCCAGGATGAAAAATCCCAGTTATCCTTTAAGCAGTCTCACCTGGCCCCAGTTAAGCAGACTGGGCTCTGAGGCTGGGTGAGGCTGCACACCTGTGGAGCCATGGGAAATCGAGGGCACACAGGATACACCAGTGCTTAGTAGTTCCACTTCCCCTCAGCCCTTAGCATTATGTAGCAGCAAACCCATTTCAATACAGTGCAGTAAAAGAAAATTGCAATAAGTATAGATTGATTGAAAAACGATCCTTGCTCAATGTATTCATCTTCTCCTTTGGTGGTCAGCAAACCAGAGTTTTACGTGCATCACTGCCACCGAACCATGGATGCATTTTCGTGCACCAGACGCATAACTGCCATGCATCGTGGGCGCAGGCGCGGTCGTACCATTAAAGGTAGGCAATTGCCTGGGGCCCCCAACCTGCAGGGGCCCCCAACCAGCTGCCCCCTCCCCAATCAGCAGGGGCTCGGGGCCTCCGGCCAGTAGCCCCCCACCATTGTCTTTGTAAATTATAATTGTGTATTTCTAAACAGAAAATAAAGAGAAAAACAACGAAAAAACCCCCAAAAAAACATCAGAATGCCCAAATCGTATTATCTGCCCCCCTCCCCTTTCGTGTTATAATGGACTATTCCATGAGCGATCATGACCGCGAAAAGACGAAAGACAGCAGCCAGGAAGTGAAGTGCTGCGGTTTGTTTATGAAAGAGACGTGCGGTCGGAGTTCTGGTAAAATGAAGCGTAATTATCCAAGCGGATAATCTCGTAAACACTTTGTATACTACTGTTGTATGACTGTTTGCATACATTGTTTTGCAATTGCTTTTGTTATATTATAATTGTTAATTTTGTAATTGCAATCTCACTCACACTTCACGCAGTCTCACTCTCACTCATTCACACACACACACACTCTCTCTCTCTCACACACACACACACGAGCGCTTGTCTCGTGAGATTTTTAGACAAAATAAATATTTGCCATTTTGACATACACTGGTGTTATATCTGAAACTTATTTCTCACATTCTACTCTTTATTTAGTGCAAGTATTGACAGGTGTTAAAAGAACGGATTTGAAGGGCCCCCTAGCTAAGTTCGCCTTGGGCCCCCAAATTGCTAAATCCGCCACTGCGTGGGCGATATACAGTTGAGTGACCATCGTTGTCGATTTGCTCCCTCAGCCGTCCGAGGGGCAATCTCATCCCTCAAGTTCCCTCTAGCTTTTCAGACGAACTGAAAGACGCTGATGATGGCGGCGGCAGGGGGAAAGTACCAAGGGGAAGTCAACGAGGGCATGTTGAACAACTGAGCAAACGCACACACAATCCAGAGAGCGAGCGCCGACATGTCAACACCAGCTGCCAAATGTCAACTCTCTACAATACACTGATTTCCACTCAACATCTACAAGGAGCCCAGCAAAAGAAACATTTAAAACAACGTTGTATTTCGTCAATGTCAAAGGCATATGTGGCAAGCAGTTTAAGCTTAACCTGCCAAAAACTCATATTAAATTCATGATCAGATCATTCTGGTACGCAAAGTGACCGCTTGATATGCATGATGAATAGAACATACAAATGTACAGATACAATCACGGATGGAATTATAGTAACGATGTTAAATGCACCCTGACAAAATGTGCGGCCTCGTGAGAGTGATCGGATGACTTATGTGATTTCTCAACTGGTTGTGACTATACGTGATGAATGCTTGATAACGGGAATACGGAATACACACAATTTACATTCTTAGGTTTTGTTGTATAGAACAAGAAATAAATAAAAGATATCAAAATCTGTTTTGATAAGTATAAAAATGTACATTAAAATACAAAAAAAGTGTAATGGAAAGTCTGCTCATTGAATTCCATTGTACAAATTGTAATGTTTTAAGTTGAATATTTTATAATTAATTAGAAGAGTTCTGTCATAAATCACATGTAATATATTTAACCATTTATTGCATGAAATGGTGATGCACTTTCGTGACAGCTTATCAACATTTGACAACAGGGAGCACCATACAATCCCCAACCCCAAAACAGCTGATAGTACAGTACGTGTTTTGCCTGCCCGACTGGAGCCACAGGCCATTATAAACACTTATGTGAAACTATAAACTATGTAGAATTATTTGACAACCAGTGTACGTGCGTTTAGACTGCTTGGCCAAAAACTAGTGATGCCCACCAAGAACGCACAGTTCCAAGCCAGGATTAGCAGTTTCAACTTTCGACTCTTGGTGAAAGGTTGTGGGAGGTGTAGGAGATACAAAAATAAGAAGAAAGAAGAATACAGCCAAATAATAACAATCGCTGGAGTGCTGCCTAGAAGCACTCACCCAATAAATTATTCTCTTGTCAAAGATTATGAAACTGGAAATGGTTTGACCATCATTACTGAATTTGAAATGGGGATTTAGCATGAGAGGAACCTTTCTTCCAGGCCTACATGCTTAAAATCTCAACTATCATAACGTGTCACATTCTGTACATCCTTCAACAGCTTGGATTGTGCAAAAAAAACCTGGATCAAATATACCTGTACCTCACAGAAATACCCTCTACCTGAATGTCATTTTACATTGTCTTAGAATACAAATATATGAAATACTAACCCAATGGTGTTCATGAAAAGTACCATTCATACAGGTTGTGTTTGACATGGTAGGCTGAGTCGGTGGACATGTGTCTACAGGCCCAACAGACAGGCTGAATGAACTCGTTTTCTGTGGAGAGCAAATGGGGAACGGCAGTGTAAACTGCCTCCACTTAAAGTAGTGCATGTACTCCTCGTTGCTCTGGTCCAAGTGGAGCAGAAATTCCGCCAGTGACTTGTGGTCTGGTAGTCGTCAACGTGAATGAAGGATTCGGCGGTAAATACTGCTCGTAGTTTCCCTGGGTGGGCCCATCACTATGGGAACTGTCCCCACTACCAGGGGCCCGTTCACCTTCTCTGTGATGTAGTCCAGGTGCATCGAGTTCTCCAACGACAGGTAGAACTTACAGCTGGCGAGGGTTGCGTAATATTCTTTGTACGGCAGCACTCGTCCCGTAAAGGCTTTGCCAAACACATGGATCTTGACGTGTTTCACCAGTTGTTGGTAATATTTTGCCCGTGTAGCCGTTCCAGTACTGGGATCGTTATTGCTGACAATCCAACATACTAGCTTGTCCTTCTTGGGCAACACAAACGGGTCCTTGGTCGCCATCTCCTGCGGGCTCTGGATAACCAGATCGTTTCTCACGACGATGTCAGCGTCTCGCCGGTAGCTCAGTGTCAGGTTGAAGAGGTTCTCCAGGCCGGCCTTCCTGGCCGTGTTGGTGGGGGACTCAACGTTGTACCAGATCCACTTCTGGAAGGGCGGCCGGGGAGCCTTCGGCATGTTCCTGTCAATGTTTTTATGGAAGAAAATTACGGCGTCGGCCTTGTCGTAAAGGCCTCGGTCATCTGTCAACACGCAGTCATCCACGTGGAAAGTGTCCAAACACGTGGCAAAGTCATACTTGATGCCCAGGGGCCAGTACCACAGCAGGACTATGGGCTTGGTCCTTCCTGACTGCTGCTGCTTCTCCTGAAGAGTAGAACAATGCTGGTCATTGTTGGACTCCTCTCCAGCTGATGAGAAAGACAGAGCTTGTGGCTTCAAGTAAAAGATTACAAGAGAGAAAGAAATGATCAATGCCAGAAAGATCGCCTTTGTCAGGGTTACCAATTTGGACATCTGTGGAAGAAAAAAACAACAACTCATGAATGCCTTGACGTAAATACTTAAATAACTATTTTTAATGCAAAAATAAGGAACTGAATTACTGTACTGCACGTGGACACTTACATTTTTGCACCAACAGCCAGAGTATTAATACTTTTCTTTCTTTACTTTTCTTGTCACTTTTTGTATTTATGTTTATAAGAATACTGTTCAGAAGAAAACTTTTTACTGTACTTTTTACTGTACTTACTTGGTACTATTACTAATTGTTTACAGTTGTTTTGGCATTTGTTTAGAAGCATACTGCAGGAGCGAACGGGGAGTAAGCGTTCCAATGTACTTGTTACACATGGCAATAAGTGCAATAAATACTGGAAGAAATCCCCTCAGGAGGAAAATCCCCTCAGGAGAAATTCGGTAATAGTATACACAGTCTATGTATATTATTGCCTCAAACGAGGGATAATAACGAAATAAAGATCTCCCGTTTCATTTCAAAGTTCCTGAATCTTGAATATTTGATGGTCTATCCTACCTCCAGCAAGGTGTTTGGACTTCAGGTGAAGAACTGCGTCAACTTCACTAAAGTATAACCCACCCAGAATGTGTGTCATATAATGTGCTGAAGTCGTAGAAACGCGGCTGTCAGGGGGAGAGACAGCCGTGTGTGTGTGTGTGTGTGTGTGTGTGTGCGGTGCGGACGCGGAGCCGTGTTGCGCGTCCTGTGTGTGGAGGACCGCCTCCTCACCGTTAAGCCCCGAGACGCGCAAGGTCGTTTTAAGATAATGTTCCTGCAAACAAAGCGCTCAGATAACACGCTGTGTATGCGGCGGGTTAATGGGTGACTGCTATTTTGAGTAATTAGTGTGATTTCGACAGTAAACTCGTTTATTTGAGCAAGATAATGTCCTTTCTATGGGTTTTTGGTTCTATTTGATTCCCATCGTCTTGCCAAGTGTGTTTATATTATCATAAACCACTCTTGGCGCACCAGCACCACGCAAAAGTGGCTTGAAGATGTATTCTCTGTCTCGTTAGGAATTTGCTTCTTGTGTGTTTTTGTGAGAAAGGAAGTAGGCCTACCTGACACGGTGAAGACGCGGCCATGAGTGTCGTGTCGTTCGCGAACGATTCGTTCAAAAGACCGAATCCTTTGGGTGAACGAACTGCACCGAATCACTTGACTGAAAAGATCCGTTCAGCGGAGCGGCCAGCCACGCGTGTGTGCTCAGAGAGATCAAATAGACCGCATTGAGCGAAGCAAGCGGACAATTTAATTCCAGCGGATCCGTGTGCGTTCATTTTGTGACGTCACTGCCAAAGTCAATGTTTGTGAGGCAAATGACGTCTTAACACGTAGGCCCACACAATACGACGTGTTTGCTAAATGCACCAGCAGCGAGTGTCCCAGTGTCCCAGAAGCGTCACCAGTACGATCTGATTCGGTTCAAATATCCGGCAAGTCTGTTTACATTCAAGATTTATGATTCGAGAACTTACAAAGAGTACATTTGTTGAAGGAGAGGCAGCAATATATCACTGTGGTACCTGAAGATAAGAATAGAGCTGTTTTCGAGCGTTCATATTTACGAGACGAATAGAACGAGTTTCATAATTGCCAAGTTGCCTGCATAAGTAGCTGGGCAGGCGTGTGATTCTAAGCATGATACAACATCTGAGAACGAACAACAATGCTAAGTGCCATTAATAAGTGTTAAGACATATAAACACGCAGGTTAGTGCTAGGGGGGGGGTTATGTAGAGTCCAGGTGAACTCTGAACAGGTGGGTCTTGAGTCTCTTGTTAAGGAGGGGGGTTATGTTAGAGTCCAAGGTGAACTCTGAACAGGTGAGGTCTTCGAGTCTCTTGTTAAGGAGGGGGGTTATGTAGAGTCCAGTGTGAACTCTGAACAGGTGGGTCTTGAGGTCTCTGTTAAGGAGGGGGGGGTTCATGTAGAGTCCAGGTGAACTCTGAACAGGTGGGTCTTGAGTCTCTTGTTAAGGAGGGGGGGTTATGTAGAGTCCAGGTGAACTCTGAACAGGTGGGTCTTGAGTCTCTTGCGGAAGCTGGCGAGCGACTCGGCTGTCCTGACATGAGCCGGGAGCTCATTCCACCACTGAGGAGCCAGAACCGTGAAGAGTTGGGACTTGGAAGAGCGATGTTTGGCTGTTTTTAGTGAAGGCGGTACCAGTCGTTTGGCAGAAGTTGCCAAGCGGAGTGCTCGGGCTGGGGCGTAGGGTCGGACTAATGTTTGGAGGTAGGTAGGGGCGGTTCCGTTGACAGCCATGAAAGTCAGTACCAGTGTCTTGAATCGAATGCGAGCGATTACCGGGAGCCAGTGGAGGTTGCGGAAGAGAGGGGTTACATGGGAGAATGTAGGTAGGTTGAACACGAGGCGTGCTGCTGCGTTCTGGATGCGTTGTAAGGGCTTGATTGTTGAGGCGGGGAGTCCAGCCAGGAGAGAGTTGCAGTAAAGATTTGTTGTTAATAAAGTGAGGCTCCAGATTCCAGACTCATGTGATCCAAACATTGTTTTAGACTCATGTGATCCAAACATTTCCAATAACTCCAGAGCGTTGTAAAGTCCAAATTCAACATCTATTGAAAAAAGCTAACTAAAATCACCATACGTTTTACATAACCATTTATTAACGATTTTCATTTTCAGCGTCATTAAAAAACGTCAATAGCTTCAAATGACAAATTGGCACACAAATTGAACAATTGAACTTCCTCACATAACATGCTACAGTGGGCCAGAATAAAAAAAAAAACACAATGGTTTACCTGCAGCTGTGTACACAAGGCAGAGTCTCCTGGTCTTTTAAGTGGTTGATTATGTCATCATAATCCTTGTGTCAATGAGTTCTCTTTCAAAAGTCAAACGTTTGTTCAGATTTTGTGTACCTTGTATGGTACAGCTGTGTGTCAGGGGGCGGGCAGTGCTTTTGCATCGAGAGACCACTTGACACCTTACCGCCCCTTGGCTGAAGGACCTGCAGACCAACCCATCTCACCAGGCACGGCTCCTCCAACACCCGTAAGTCCTCACACGCAAACAGACAGTGGAGAACATTTGGTGGGTCAAGCGGTATCACTGTCACCTCGGGTGGTGGCGATAGTGGCAGCATGGCAACTGGAGGAGTCAGCTGCACATGCGTGCATCCCACATTCGTCTCTTGACGGCGCCGGAGGGCCAGGGTCTCCGTGCTCAGGTGAATGGCATTCCTCGACACATTGACCAGAGCCCCCCGGCGAGTCAGCAGGTCCAGCCGGATGATGCAGGGGTCTTGGATATTGGCCAACCAAAACTCCTGGATGGTTGCTGTGTTTCCTGCCTTCACCGGCAGCAGTCGCTTCCCCAGCATGCCAGCTCCCCAATCACAGTTTGTATTTAACAGGCGGTGGGTGTTCACCCTGTCTCTAGCAGCACCTCTGGATGCGCAATAGAGATGGTGGACCCCATGTTTCCATTAATGGCGCAAAGGAGGTAGAGGCCGACGTAGAGTCTGAGGTAGACATGGGTGGCCCACTCAGCCAATCTGGTGAAAGTTCTCGATGGGGGGACAGCAATCTCGATTATGGTTCAGTGCTTAATTTCAAACAAAGCACTCACAACATAAACAGAAATTACTCACAATTACTAACACTGACCAACCATACATAACACTTACATAGGACTAAAGAACAGAATAACAAAATAACAATAACACAATGCATGCTGGGAACCTGGAAGGCGCTGCATAGCCCCTCACTACAATACTTTGAGCATGCATCAATTGAATAATTCACAATACAAATAAAGTTTTGTATAAATCTTAATCTTGACATATGTCAAACCTTGCTGAAGTTGTGTATGCTTACATTTATTGTTTAATTTTTCTAATTTATTATCTTTAGCTTTTTTGAGGTGAAATGACTTTACTTAAACTTATAGGCTATATAAACGTATTACTTTTCCTTTGGAAATAACCACATGGAACTCACATTTGTGTGCCGTTTGTTCGGTCCCGGACACAAAAGTGGTGCTGCGTCTGTTTGGAGTGTAGTTTGTAAGCCTACATCGATGCAGACTCGGTGTTGGAGGGCTTTATAACCCACTCCCACTTGAGGGTAATTGGTTTGGAACGACACTTCATGTGGCGGACCCTCCACGCAAACGCGCAAACGGAGTGAGAGTGGGTAGGGGGAGTGTGTCGGGGCCGGATTGGAATTGGGCCTTAGTGTGTCATCCACCCAGTTACCCCCCCCCCCCCCCTCCTTACTAGTTGGAGAGAGCTCCATAGAGGCTTATAGTTAGTAATAGTGTAATAGTATACGTCAATGTCATAGTTTGGTACCGGTTGAGTACGATTTTGGCACAGCAGAAAAAAAGACTTGCAAAACAGCATAACATTTCTCTAAATTGAGCAATAATCAGTTACAACTGATTTGATTGTGTAACTAAGTTTGGTTCTCTCACAATTTTTTTGTGGCAAATCCATTTACGGCACAGGAATTGCGTTACCCACTAAGTTACCAGAGATACGATACAAGCCCAAGTGCCTATAGCAGCACTCACCTAATTAGCGTTACATTAAGGTATCGTTTGTATTTGGGCTAATTGATTAATGTTTCTAAACATGTGTTTTGTGTGAGCCTGGCCTACAGAACGTGAAAGTGTTTAGCATGAGTTGGGGGTGGGGGTATTAGCTATTTATTTGGAGACAAGGGCACCAATTGACCAACAAACGAATAGCTATATTTAACCTTATGGTATTCATACACTGCATTGGGATTAGCCTCATTGGGTTTACGAAGGTTTGATGGGGATCAGCGTGAGCGCACAAGCACGAGATCTGGTGATGCAGGGTCAGAATTCTGAGCCAGTTTCAAATATAAAAACAGGCTTAGGCTACTAGCTGTCTGTCAGCTGACGTTTTTGTATTAGCCTACAAGCGCTACAAATGTGTCTTTAGCTAAATGTTTACATTTTTTATGGTGACGCCACGCGGCATTTTGAACATTCTATGCTAATTAATGTTCAATGGCGCAGCTGAAACGGAAATGGTATCCTTGTGACTCATCTAATGCCCTTCCTAATCTTATCTTAAGATCAAATGTAAGCCACTGTCTATCAGAAGAACCAAATATGCTGCAAAACATGTTAGATCGTAACATATGCAAGTCATATGGTGTTCTATTTTGACTTTTGACTTTTGCTAACACCAATGCGTACCGTATAAAATGCTACAATGGCATTTAGGCTACTGATTTGTCAATGAGTATTTACTTTCTACACTGAATGACTGATAGGATACTGAGTTTGGATGCGATTTTTCTTTATAATGACACATTTCAATTACACCTAGTAATTTGAGAATTTGACAACTGATGATAAAATATCCATCATTATGCTACTGTTACGCCTTTACATTTACATACATTTAATCACTATTGGGACTGAAACAAAGTGGACTATTTGAGAAAGTGCTAAGTAGATGGACTGTGTGACTGTAGGCAAATTAGTTCGAAATGAAAGCGCCAATTAAATACTCTATTTTCCCATTTGTAAAGAATTAGGAATAGCAATAGCATTGTAACTCTTCATCACCACCATGTGTTCAATTAACAAGCATGCAGCACAGATCGGCCTCCATGCATTACGTCACTCTATAGTACAACATATGCATCGATCAAGAACAGTGAAATTGTTTCGTATGTCCATTAAGTGCTTACATTTATAATTATAATAATCGTCGTCACGCATTTAAAGTGTGATGTCCTAATGCTGCCAACAGAGGGCGACCTTTGGTCAGGAAAATGCCTCTTAAACATCATCCCTGAAGACGCTGCCTTAAAATCAAAGAAACTCATTTTAATTTTCGTCAATACCTACTTGATTAAATGCACTTGCTTCCCCATGAGGTGTGTCTTCTAACCTTTCACAAAATATGTGTTGTTGTCTGGAGCATTATGGGCTCATTGCTATGCAAACACACACACTTTTTTTTCCCTGGGAGCAGTTGTTTTCCTTTTCCCTGATCTGCTAGCACCAGTGACCTGGAGTGTGTATTCCAAATGGGGATGTGGTGTGTGTGGCGCTTCAAGTCAGGATGAAATCACGTGGGGATGGAAAAGAACTGGAACGGTTCATTCCATCTTTGCTGGACTGTAGACGCAGAGGACTTGGAGAGACTTTCCCATTGCAGCGGTGTAAACAATGTTTGTTCACCGCTCAATGGTTGACTTCAGCAACTTGTATACTCCACTGCCCTATGATCCCTTTCTGCGTCCCATCTGATTAACTTTTTGCATGAATTAAAAACGTGTGTGTGTGTGTGTGTGTGTCTCTCTCTCTCTCTCTCTCTCTCTCTCTCTCTCTCTTAGCAGGCTTCACAATGCCTCCAGCATAGACTGAATTACCCCCTTTGCTGTTTCTGTTCCCGTCGGCAAGAGCATTGCAAATGCTACGTTGTCATTCTAAGATACACTGGAGAAAGGGGACTGTCGTCCGCCACACACAACCACACAACATGTGAGTCAGTAAAAGGGAGATCTGGATTCGAGTTAATTTGCTAAGCGTTGTAATAAGTGTTTGATACTAGATACTACTACAGGCATTTACCATGCACACATGCCCACTGAGAATACACAAATTCATGCAAGAGATTGCAATTTTGTACATCTATAATATTGCACAAATGTGACTCATTCTCCAAATGAATTCCGTCAAGCATCCTGATATCCAAGCTGTTAATATTAAATGTTATTAGTCTCTGGCTTAAGTCTTTTTAGATCATCTTTGATGATGCAATGACCCATCAACCATACCATTTAAATGTGTAATCGACACACATTCAAAATAGAATATAAAGGGAAAGACATATTTTTGGCAGTAATAACTTGCTGTGTAATTTGCATCGCTGTCTCTCTCTACCATAAAAAGTCTCATCTTTCTATAGAGCCAACCCCCCCAGTGTGATTTTGCACCATAATCACAGACTGTTGTCAGATTGAATTGCAGAGTAGGCTCCCGGAAGCCTTTGTTTGAAGTGTGAGTTTTGTGTATGCAGAGATCCATCGACACTAGCTTGACTATTCTGCACGCAGACAAGATGACAACTTCCTTTTTAAGAGTTCATCCTTCAGTAGGACCTGTTAAAAATACCATATTCCATTCTATTCTCCACATGCTTTTCATCCAATGAATTTTGTTTTATTGGTGTCAGGGGTCCAGCATCACTGCCAAATATGCTGTAAATACACTGCAGATATCCTCATAGTGCAATAAAACAGAAATGATGATGGTGAGAAAAAGTAAGATGCATAGAATATCAGCCCAGTTGAGGGGGGGGGGGGGGGGTTTGGACTGGCATTTCAAAACCCACACTGGGATTCCAGCTACAGGAGTGCAACAATATACAACAAGCGTAATACAATGATTAAAAAAAGTCATTTGAATCTCTTATCATTTTGTAAAAATGAAACGACAATATTTAGCCTGAATCCAACCCTTTGATTCGTTCCTGATTTAATTAGGGTTTCAGCAATATGCAAATGAATTTGGTTCGCCGTGGCTGGTCTACTCATGAACTGAATGTCTTGCGGTCTGTGCTGTGATGCCACCAATAGAATTCCTTATTTCGGCTCAGAATGAATAACTGCCTCCACTGTCTGCATGCTTTCAACAATTTTAAATTGGCAAAAAAAGAACTCTGAGATAGGCTTATACTGTATATTATTTGGCAGGTGTAATATTGCAACTTTTCTTTTCATAAAATGTCATAATATAATGATATGGGCCATAGATATCCTTGTGCCGGGGAGAACCACTGGTAATCAATTCAGTAAAGTATTCTTTATTGTTAAAACATTGATCTGTATGAGCAGGCTTCTTCCATTGTGGCTTCAGAAAGAAGCCTCTGGGCAGGAGTTGGACCACATCTTGCAGGAAGTATAAACCTCTGCACCACCTGCATGCCATTGAGACACCTCCTCTTTTAACCTTTGTGGCATTTCACCTTATAATTCTATATGTACAGTATATGTACAGTATATTATAACATATTGTCTCATATTGAACCAGACACTTGCAGTTCAACGGAGTTACTACGGAGTGTACTGACACAAAGGTACTGTATGACATAGAGCCTAGAACAATTTATCGAGAACACGTTTCTTGTTCTTCTTATCGTAATGTTCGTGAGGTCTAGAATATTTATTGTTTGTTGATGTGTCATTACCAAACGAAAAAGGCCTTATCTCGTAAGGCGATAAGCCCTTGAGAGCCCTTTAGCAGGGTCTCTATGCCAGACTCCTTTGAATTCTTCTGATGCCCTGAAGTGGCCTCATTTGTGCATGTAACCCCCCCAGAGACAACCCAAGTGTCATTTGCAACTGTCCGATTTGCATATCTGCTACTCACACGGCATGCGGTTCAAGTGCCCCAGACACTGAACAACCAGACGATTTATGCTACCCGTATTTTGGGAATCCACATACACGTTTGATTTTCAACAGTGTGGCCGACTTAAATCATTGTGATCATAGTTCAGGCCAGTGGTGATTTCTCTGTGGTTTTCGGGGGGTTGTATAAATCAAACACCTGAATGAAGACTGCTGAAGGTTGGTCGGAATTTAGTGTCGAAATGACAGACATGACGGGCACATTAGGTTATGGACGAGCAGCCTCCGAAAACACCGTGGGACACAGTGAGAGGGGAGGCTACATGCTTTACGGCTCCCATCGAAGCGCATGCTCATGGGCGCTGCTGCTGTTATGACACCTGATAAATAACAAGCAACCGTGATTACCTTCAATTTGGAAAAGAGGAAGCCAGAGTGGTCGATAACGAGAGAGAGAGAGAGAGAGAGAGAGAGAGAGAGAGAGAGAGAGAGAGAGAGAGAGAGAGAGAGAGAGAGAGAGGGAGAGAGAGAGGGAGGGAGGAAGATTTTTTTGCATGGGTCATTCTGTGTGTGTGAGTGCACGAGTGCATGCTTGAAAAGGTAATTAAATATTTGTCTGCCATACACTGCAATGATTTTTGTGTGTGTGTTGTCATTTGTTCTTATCTGTAAACGTGTTCAAACAAAATGTGGTTTGAATTTAGACCTGTTTGTCATGTGCGTAAAAATGGCAACATGTTGCTTTCATATTGACATCTAAGCTAAGGTAGTTACATTTCATTTCACACAGTCATACACTTTCATCACCTGCACTGGTCAGCAAGAGGGACAACCCTAAAGGTTGACAGGCACATTAACTGTGTACAGCAGGGAGAAAAGACAAGGCTTCACTGGTAATCTGGTTTCCTGAACACCCAATAACACATCTAAACATCCAGAGAAAAGGGTGCACCTCAGGGGCTAGACAGCCGGCCATGAAATATGTAGAGAGCAAAGTGCTGAGTGTCTAGCCGCTGTGCCTGCCATCCCAACCACCGTGACACAGGAGGAGGAGGAGGAGAGGAAGAAGAGGAGAGGAAGAAGAAGAAGAGGAAGTGGGGCTCGTGGAGGTAGAGTTGGAACAAAGCCCCCCCCCCCCCACCGCTCACTGCCGCCGCTAGCCCACTTGTCTGATGAGACTCTGTTCCTGTGTGGCGAGGGCTAGGCCTCCAATGGTGGCTGTCTTCTCTGCATCACATGCCCATAATGTGCTTTTGTATCTCTAGGTGCTTCTACAACAACACAGCAGTGTGCACAATGCATTGTCATTTAACTCTGGGCGTGTAGCTGTTGTTCAGACTCACCTGTTCAGAGTTCCCTTGGACTCCTGCATAGCTAGCTTGTCTCCTTTACCCCCCACTGACTCTCCTCCCTAACCCACTTCCACTTATTGAATCCCATCCCCTATTTTTCCACATTCATGTACAGTATATAACACGTATATTTGTACGTCCTGGCACTTACAAATAGCACTTAGCATGGTGTAGCATCTTCTTATCCTAGCCATCTTGCTGAGGGTTACCTAGAATGAGGTCTTGAATCTTGCTCTACTAACACTGTTTGATACTTGTTCTATTCAAATTTTACTGTACCGTCATTCTCTTCAGACAAATGTGCGTCCCAAAAAGCTGTAAACCCCCTAAATGTAAATGAATGTAGCTGTATATGGTCATGCCAGTGGTTTACTATCTTAAGGATGTGGGAAGTCTTAGCCACTTATGTGATGTCATTCTTTCCAAATTCCAAACCCCCCTGAAAAAAAGGCATAGTGACTGTTTGTATAATTAAAAAAGTGTAACTTGGCGAGACTGTGAGCCCGTGACAGATTGTATTGCAAGCGGCCGGTCATAATAGTGGAGATGTGATCGCCTGCTGGTCTGTGGCCCTGAAGCATAGCTGGCATTCCAGGTCACCTTAACGAAACACACTGGGAAATGAATTTCCTCTATCCTTCAGTCATGACATGGTCGCCTTAAACAAGCAGCACAGGATGCTTTGTATATCTTCGTCGAAATGTAGCCAAAGGGATTGGAGAGGATAGACCTAGACCTAATTATATGACTTTTACAACTACACATAATTAGCAATCTATGGTAAACCATCACTCATAATGTCTGGGCATGTTGGTTTCATAACTTTCCAAATGACTACTATGCTATAGCCCACTATTACTACTACTACTACTACTACTACTATATTACTACTATAGCCTTCTAAAACTTTAAGTTAATTAACGCGTGGAGTGGAAGCCTGTTCAAGCTTTGTGCCCTGAAAACATCACCCATGTTGATGGGCTGAATGAATGGATGCTACAAGTCTCGTTAGTGTCTTCATGTTGCTCCAGCAGTCTCCCCCAGGCTCCTCCCCCCTCCCCCCCCCCCCCCCTGCTCGAGACTCCTCCCCCTCCCGCCCACCTCACCAGCACAGCGCCCCGCCCTCCAGAAAAGCCTTGGCTGGAGAGAGAGAGAGAAAGAGGGGAGAGAGAGCTAGAGGCGCTGCAGCTCCTGGCTCTTGTAGGGCCACCCCGCTGCTGCTGCTGCCGCCGCTGCTGCTGCTCCTCCTCCTCCTCCTCCTCCTCCTCCGTCCTGCCGCCGCCGCTAACGGGACAAGTTAAAAACCTCCGTCCGCTGCTCCACCAACGTGTGAATAATACAAGCGACATGGTTCAACTTTAAACTAAAGTGCGGGAAGGTAAGTGTGTGTGTTTTTTTTTGGGGGGGGGGGAGATGGTGGTCGCCTCACTACAGTGGAGGAGAGAGAAGTGTGTGTGTGTGTGTGTGTGTGTGTGTGTCCGGGAAGAAGCGTGTCTGACCCGTCTTTGAAGCTTTGAGCGGTTCGCTTACATGAACCCTCCGGCGAGAGATAATGAGAGGAGGCTGTGGGTGTCATTACCCTGTGCTGTTACTGTTACTGTTACTTCAACGCGTTGTTTCCAAGGCTGGCGCCCGAAATGTGGCCAACAAATGTGGCTTTTGGTTGAAAAGATACAGTGCAGTTTTTTTACTCCATGACCATCACTATAACATGCCGCCAAATGATGTTCAAAAATAAACGTAGGGGGTGAAAAAAAGTAGTGCCGATCCGCTCCCATTTCAAGGAGTTGTCCGCCGTGAGTGAGACCCGACGTGTTCACGACATGTGTGTTAAAACTTCGACAAGCCGCCCAACAACGCGCGGGAAACGAGCCACGTCTCCGGGGAGCACCCAGGACCGCCGACACAAGCCCGTTGTGTCGGGCGGAGTGTAGTGTGGTGTGTGTGTGTGTGGGGACTTGAACAGGGGGTCTTGGATAGACGGACCCCCGTGGGACTGGCAACCCCACAAAAATGTTTCATTTCGCCTTCCCACGCCTACGTCTCCGTTGAAGCCGTCCCGAATACAACGTTGTGTTCCGAGACTCTACTCGTAGTCTATAACCTGCAGCCTATGGTTGTATGACTGCAGCTGTGTTAATCCTCTTGGGATTTCCATTGATTATTTTAGTGTATTAATTGTTGCATGCGTGTAAGCAGTTCGCAGTCTTAACATTGTCTCCTCTTGTCTCCCTGCAGTAAGACGGAGAAGTTCGGTAGTGACTAGTAAATCCCGGCTAAGCCCTCTGTGTGAGGTGGACACATGGTCGTTTAAGCTGTCTTCTCTGCACCGCCCTCCTAAAAATGCTCACAGAAGGAGATCACCGGGGGCTGTGTTTATGGAGAGTTGTACCAGATGTATTGTAGTTTGGTGTGTATATCTCCATCTGACACCATCGGCCCTTTTCAAACGCTTGATATCCGGAGACAAGATGAGCGATTGCCGGTACTTAACCACAACACATCTGTACTGGCTGTCAGCTCATGCCAGAAATGCTCCATCAGTGAGCGCACACACACACGCGCACACACGCACACACCGACTGACGTAAGAAGCGAGGCGTTTGTGCACACACGTAGCCTGCGTGCAGCAAGTGAAGCATAAAGTGGTCTTATACATTATTACACACCCTCTTCAACACTTAGGCCTATAGGCGGGCGTATAGGGAGCGCATTTGCCCACATGGCAACACACAAGACCGGCAGAGTAACAAGGTACGAAAATGCACATCCACAAGAAGACAGACAGACCCTATTTACACTGATCAGAGACACACACACACATGTGCATCAGATGAGCATAGGGCTCCATGTAAATGCTAACCTGTGTGTGTGTGTGTGTGTGCAGAGTGAAGGCAGGCAGGCAGGTGGAGCAGCCTGCCAGGGTCCCTGGCTACCACCTCCTCCCACAGCCGCCCTTCTTGACTCACAGTCTGCCTCCCATAATGTATTCTCTCTATTTTTTGGAGACTAACTGATGTTTAATTATTACAAAACAGCAATTTGGCGGCTGCTCATGAAATATTAAAGGACCCCAGGGTCTTGTGCTCTTGACTGATACCCCCCCCCCCCCCTCCCACGACCACCCTCAAAAAGGCAGAGCCTAAAGCAGGCACCGTCTGAGATTCGCATCCCAACATGGCAACCCACTCCACTAAAAAATGTAATATTTTCAAAGAATATTTGTCCGAATCTTAATTTCCTTTGCCGTGGCTGACAGAGATTACGACTACATTATTTGTGCTCAAGAGGAGAAAAGAACCTGCATTGACCCCCATAGGCTATTACACTAAACCACTGTTCTCCATACAGTGCTGTAGCATTGAGAGTCCCACCCCAACTGTGATCATTGATATGCAATGAACTAACCACTAGTTTAGTGATGAATTGACCAAGGCAGGGTGTTCATGTGAAATGCGTCGGAGAAAGCTTCCATTCCCAGCCCTAAAACATAAAACGCCAGCAAACACTCAATATCAGCGAAAAAGCAAGCAGGCAAGCAAATCGTATAGCTTTATCGACATCCTCATTAAATCCTGTGTAGTTAGGGGTTTGTGTCCCTGCTTTCCTCCGGGCTATTACTGAAGGGACCGATAGGTAGGCTGGTGGGACCCCTGCTTTCAGGAACAAGCAGTCCTCAATGTCTTCTCCTGTATCGATCATGTCATCTTCATGTTGATAAAGTGCACTGGCAGAGTACATCATGGTCTGTTTACCTGCCATGCAAGCGCATGTAAAACGCGCTGCGGAGAATCAGCCCGTCGTTGATTCAGTGTGTATTCCCTGCACAGACAGCACTGCAATTTGTAAATTCAGCGCCGCCCCGGCACATTTTCCGCCGCTCGTCTGAGAGGAGTGGCTCCTTAAATCTTGATGCCACAATATTATGTTGAGCACAGACCGTAACTCTATATTTCACAGCACTACCACTTCCTGCAATCACGGTTGAGCCGCTCTTCACAAAGTGCACACTGTCTGTGTGTAGTGGATGTCGTGGGAGTCTTATGGCCTGATATGTATTGTCTATCCATCTGTGTGTGTCGGTCCAAGTGATTCCCTTGGTCTATTAAAAGAGATCAGACCAAGGAGAGAACTGTTCCATATACCACACAAAACCCACACCAAGACAACAGACAACTGTTGTTAAAACAGTGATGATTCCTGACAGTGCACCCTCTCGTCCACTGTCAAAGTGGACGGCCACTGACAACCTGTTCCCTTCGTACAGAAGCACTGTATGCACTGTGAGTTGTTTCTGTGCAACAGGAAGTGAGGTCATGGCGTTTGTGGGTTGTGCTCGGTGTTCAGGAAGACGCTCGCCCCTAGAGGCCCTTGTAAAGTTTTCTTCCCCTCCTTGCATTGTTGTGGAAAGTATGACGGGCGGGCTGTGACGGGGCCAGCATGAACACACCACATGGGGAAGAATGTTATGTAGATATTAGAGCAAATGCTTGTGTTGATTGACAGAACTAACATAAAAAAAAAAGCTCGACAATTTGCCAACTCACTGCGTTTCAAAGGGCTGTTTGTCATCTGCTCAGCCCGCAGACTGCTGCCTTTTGATAAGGGTGTTTTAAATACGAGAAGGGGGGATACTGTCCTCCACTTGTTTTTGATGGGCCCATGGATTATTTTCTATTAGATTACAGGCACACAGCTGTTGGACTTCAAAGGTAAAATTGGCTTTTTGAAGGCTTTTCTTTTTCCAACTGGGTCCTTGTGCAGCGTGTGATGTGAGGTTATGTTTGTGTGTGCTGTTCTCTGGCTATTCTTCATTAAGGTCTGCTGCCGTTGTCTACAATATCAGCGAAATACAGGCGGTACCTGGAGCACCAGGGGTGTGTGTGTGTGTGTGTGTGTGTGTGTGTGTGTGTGTGTGTGTGTGTGTGTGTGTGTGTGTGTGTGTGTGTGTGTGTGTGTGTGTGTGTGTGTGTGTGTGTGTGTGTGTGTGTGTGTGTGTGTGTGTGTGAGTTACTGCAGGTACTAGGGCTGAACTATTAATTGAAATCACAATTTGGCCAAGTGCAATAACCAAATTGCAAGAGCTGCAGTGTTTTGATAAGGGTAAAATGTGTATTGATTTCTGAATGTGTTGGAAAACATGTTTGTTTAGTTTTGTTTACAGACCCCAACAAATGTCACATCATTTTTTTAATTTTTTCAGTGACAGTGAAAATTGTCTTTCAAAAAATTACCTTTAATAGTGAATCGTATCACGATTGCAAATAATTTTTTTTGCTACTTTTATTTGGTCCCATATTGCTCAGCCTTAGCAGTGTATGTATCTCAGTGTCATTGAGTTCATTATGCATTAGTTATGCTTGCTATAAAGACCTTTGTGAACGTGTGTGTTTGTGGGGCTACTAATCCTGTGCATTCTATTACACAGGGCATCAGAGCACAAAACACACTCTTTTGGAGTCACATGCTTCTTAGCCTCTCGTGTTTAGAGCGTGTTCGGCATTTTTAATGTTTAAATCAGGGCTGCGGGTAGCCTAACCGGCGTGCTTCTGCTCTTCTCCCGTCCTCAAAGTGGGGCCGCCCTCCGACGTGTTGACGTCTCGGTCGCCTGAAATATTGATGAGCGAGGAGAAGTCTAAAAGGCCTCCTTTTGGGAATCCCCAGATGACGGCAAAGGACATTTTTGAACCTCCCGGAAATATCTGTGTCTACAGTTGATCCAAACCAAGATGCTTGCTGCGTCAAAACATAGCGCAGAAGAACGCTAATATCCACAGTTAGAGTTCACCATTTTCTGTTTTATTAATGAGAGATTGCCGAATCAATTGGTCTTGAGAATTGGGGAATGAACACATGGAAGATGGTTGTCATGCCTACTGCTTCGGTGCCAGCAAGGGCCTCCATAGTGTGCCTGTGTCCCCATAGTGGATTATAAGCTGTCAGCTGGTCCTGTTTACCCATGCTGAGGCTGGTGGACTGGGACCAGACCATAATTAGCCAGGGAAAGGACTCAAGTACAGCAAGAAGAATGAAGTGAAAGCCTGAGACAGACACAGAGGTGACGGGGTCGGAACAGATAGAAGATGGACGCATAAAACAATAGAAATGGGCCAAAAGTGGAGGATATTATCAAAGAAGAAATTATGAAAAGGAAATGGGGTGGGGGGGCGGGGGTAATCCAGACTTCCAGCACCGGACTTGGCAGTTCATGAACCTGGAGTCCAGGGCACACTGCGGTCAAAACATTTTTTTCTTTTCTTTTCTTGTTTCCTTGTGAAGCCGACGGCCGTTCCAACCCCACCCCAGCTGCTCTGTGTGCAGCTCCAAATGAACTGCTGAGGAAACTAGACCGCTTTCCCAAACTCAATTTAATTTTAATGATACTTTCTCAGGTCAAAGTCAACATCTTACTCGAAAGGCATGGTAATATAGATGCCTGGTTAGATGCCAACTTCTTTTCGCTGTACTGTACTTGTGCTGTGCAATGACAATACATTTGAATCTAATCGAATAAAATGTTATATAGACTTATATAGACAAAAAATCTAATATATATATAGAGGTTTTTCTTCATTTTCTTCATTTTCTTTTCTTCATTTTGTCGAAGAGCCTTACGATTTACAAGATGCAGAACAGTACAATGCCAACAACCAAATACATATCTAAAAGCCTCCAAGGTTACCAGGTTTTGACCAGTAACCCTGTGTAGTGTGTAGTGTGTCTACTGATGCAGGTGACCATAGCAGCAGTAGTGTTGGCCATGGGCTGAGTCTGAAAGTGTTCTATGTTGTTGACGCGGTCTACACCAGTGATGGAATGGGTTAGTTGCAATACAAGGGCATTTTGAGTGGTTACAGAGCACAATCTTTAGAAAGATACCCATGAATGAACTAATGTTTCAATGTCAATTCAACAGGCATCATTGATTAGGCTACTGCAATATACTGTAGGTGAATGAATGTTTGTTTGTTGGGTCGTGACTTAAAGACACTTGTGGGTCCGGAAGCTAGACCATTTGAGTATCACCCATGCCGTACAGTACACCATAGATTCTGATGTCGGCTTGACGCAAGAAAGAAACAATAGCGTCCTATTATATAAACATTGGCGTCAGTAAGACAATATATGATTCAATTTGGAGCGTAGCGGTTTCCCGACGACGGCGTGCCACGGCTTAAGAATAGAACCGCCGCTAACGTCTGCAACCGTTGATTAGCGGTGGTGCACGGGAAGGCCAGCGTAACCAAGCAAAAGTAAACAAGAAGCTTACGCTAAGAGTGCTCCTTAATCCCTTACTTGACACCCGGCCTGGGGAAGGGGGGCCGGAGGAGGTAATCGGGTTCCTCTGCCTGCCTCTGACCTACCACTGTCACTTTAATGCCCCAGCTGGGTTTGCCTCGGATCAATGCGCACTTCAAGCGCCACAATGGTCGGGCTGTTAGTGTGCTAATGTTGTCCTGAGCCAAGAAAGTGTGTGTGTGTGTGTGTGTGTGTGTGTGTGTGTGTGTGTGTGTGTGTGTGTGTGTGTGTGTGTGTGGTGTGTGTGTGTGTGTGTGTGTGTGTGTGTGTGTGTGTGTGTGTGTGTGTGTGTGTGAAGCAGTGCTTGGTACCGCTGAGAAGTAGGCTAACGGGCCTTGTTTCAAAATGTGTGCATGCGTAGCGGTGGTCCAGTGTGCTTCTGCTGAGTAATGTTCTTTGTGGGCCAGCGAGATATTGGTCAGTGGGTCCAAGGGATAAATCATCAACAGAGAATGAATGAATCCATCACTTGGCCCGGGGGTGAAGGTCTTCGACACATATTTGCAGGCGTATGCATTTTAGCTTGTTGCGCCTGTTTGTTTTTAATTAAATTATTGTGCCTTATTCAGTGCTGCTCCTATTGCAGTTAAAATAGCTGCACCGATCCGCGGCGCGTTCACATGATGGTTCTTCCTTTCCTTTGTCTTTAATGGCTTTAACGTCTACCCCTGCCCTCCTTACGTCACAACAACAGGGGAGAGGATGGCCCAGAATCCACCTGACCCGCCTGAGCGCTTTTAAATCAAGAAAGAAACTAAATTCACTTCCCAGCAGCGCCAACTAGGACAAGTCATCTATAGACGGGAAATACGACGGCGCTTCAAGAGGACGGCAAGGATGGGAGAGATGAGGATGAGGGAGGGAGGGAGGGGAGGGGAAGGGAGAGAGGGCGGTAGCTGTACGAGACGGTACGACGCGACTTTGGCTGTGTGTGTGTGTGTGTGCATCGATAAACGAGTGGTGCACTGCAGAGCGACGAAAAGGTCACGACGCTCCGGCGATAAGAAATAAGAGAGATCGCCGTGGCCCGCCGGACGGAGCACGGCTCTAAAAACTCAACGACGGCAAACGGCAGCCTAATCGTGAAAATGCCAGCTGAACCGGCTTGTTGTGTCTCCCTATAGTTTGATGTCTGTGGACGTCACGGCCGCGTTGCTGGGATGCGTTACGAGTGTTTTGAACACACAGACCCCCACCACCCCCAACCACCCCTTCAGATGGGAACACAGAACAAACACTAACAGTGGCAAACTAACGCTTCCAATTTCTTCCTCATTGTTTTTATATTCAAATCTTTGCAGGCCTACATGCGTATATTGTGGTTTATATTGACGTTGTTTATCTACATTTAACCTGTATTCACATTCGCCTTATACAGTTACACATCACTTTATATACACGACAAATGCGAACCCCGTCCCATTCTCTTCCAGCTAATTATACAATCTGTATTTATATCTAATGATTTTATTAGCTGAGAGTAAGGAGCAAGTGGAGGATTTATTTTTACGATCGCCTAATTCGACGGCGGCCCTAAAATACATCAAGTGGAATATCAAGCCATCAATATGGTCTCACTGACGGTGTAATGAAAGGGTTCGGGCGGAGGCTGCTTCGGGGGGGGTGGGGGCGCGGGGGGTGGGTGGAGAGAGGCTAGGGCCCAGCAGTAGTGCAGCCCGCCCTGTATTCAGTGTGGGGATGTGTTTACACACACACAGCACCAGCACCAGCCGCTCTCTACTGCTGCCTGGTACTGCTCCTGCTGTGATCCTCAACCTCGCTCTTTATCTCGAAGAGGAGGCCACTGATATGTAAAGGGGGAGCTAGAGGAGGGGGAGAGAGAGAGAGAGAGAGAGGGGCCAAACATAGAAAATATTGATTCGATTCTGGGAGCGTCGGACATCAAATGTTCTTTTGTGTTGCCACCGAATGAATCAAAGAATGAGAACGAGTCAAAAGAAGGTGTGTGTGTGTGTGTGTGTGTGTGTGTGCACGCATGTGTGTGCTTGCGCGTGTGTGTGTGCACGCATGTGTGTGTGTGTGTGTGTGTGTGTGTGTGTGTGTGCGAGAGTGAGTGAGAGTGTGTGTGCCAACCTGTGAACTGTCAAATTGACTTAAACGGACACAAGCACGGGTCATGTTTCGGCTAATGTCTTTAGGTCGTCAGGGGTCAGATGTTGGCACAATTTCCTCCTGTGCTAATGGCCACAACCTGTACCATTTTTGGCTACCCGACGCAGTGTTCCCTAAACGTTATGATGTCGGAGCGCAGCAGGGATGCTGTGTGTGTGTGTGTTCGGGTAAAAAAAAAAAAACGTCCTTGAATTTGAAACACTTTTTTGACTCCATGGCTGATGTGATGAAGATGTTGATTTATCACACATTTAAAGTGATTTATAACACTTAACGTGATTGAATTGGGAAGATAAAACGGCTGAGGTTGAATTCAGGGCTTTTATCGCAGACATCCCAAATGAAAACGGTCACGCTGCTGTAATGCTTTCCCTGAAAAGTATCTTCTTCTGGAGGAAAACGGATGTTTTGCTTTAAGGTGGGGGGGGGGGGGGGGGGGGGAAGCCTGACGAGCAAATGAAACTATTACAATGGATCCGGCTGAGTCGGTTTAGTCGGTGCGAGGCTGAAGGTAAAGCTGTGGCGGAACTTGCTGACGGACCACGTGAAAGACATGAAATAAATTGAAAGCACCTCACACCGTCGCGTCAAACCTCCGAGTAGTAGGGCTGAACGATATACGGTTTAAAATAATCATATTGCAAAACGATTACATTCTCACTATTAGTGAGAATGATCATTTTTGACCTTTTTGCATCACAATTTTCATTTTTACTGAAAAACCAAACAAACCCAGATTTAAATCATGGCGTGACATTTGTTGGGGTCTGTACTAGGGATGCACCGATACCGATACCAGTATTCGGTATCGGTCCGATACTGTGCTCATTTACTCGTACTCGTACTCGTTAAACTACTCCGATACAACCGCACCGATACCACTTTGGCAACGCAACGTTAACCTTGTAATATTCTTAGCCAAGGAATATTGAAATAAAGAGATGCAACCGAGTTGTCGTTTATGGATGTTTAATAGCAACGAGAGATCGCATGAGATCAGAACCGCGAATTAACGGAGCCCCCCATCAGAACCGCAAATTACGGAGCCCCCCCCCCCCCCCCCATCAGAACCGCGAATTAACGGAGCCCCCCCCCCATCAGAACCGCGAATTAACGGAGCACCCCCCCCCCCCCATCAGAACCGCGAATTAACGGAGAACCCCCCCCCCCCATCAGAACTGCGAATTAACGGAGAACCCCCCATCAGAACCGCAAATTAACGGAGCCCCCCCCCACCAGAGACGCTGACTCGGAGCCCAGCGTCTCACGGGAGCGTCATCATTGCGCATCCTTGGCGCAACATCTGTGATGTCCACCAATGTCCTAAACAACAACACGTCCTTGGTACCGAATATCCGACTGACGTATGTTGGATGGTTCTGAATAGGTTACATTTAATTGAAATTATTAATTATTAAATTATTAATTGAAGTTATATTTGTTTAATTTGTTCACAGTCAGAAAGAGAGGAACATCTGATTGAAAATAAAACATGTTTTCAAAGTCATTAGAACTGTAATGGTTTTATTAAGTACTCGGTATCGGTATTCGGTATCGGCAAGTACCCAAATGTAAGTACTTGTACTTGTACTCGGTCTGAAAAAAAGTGGTATCGGTGCATCCCTAGTCTGTACCAAACAAACATGTTTGGTACAGACCCCAGTACTACATTTATAATGGGGTTCTAAATTAACATGGACACATTTTACCCTTATCAAAAAAATTGCAGCGCCTGCAATTTGGATATTATTATTGCGCTTGGCCATTTCGATAACATTTTGATTAATTGTTCAGCCCTAGGGACGTGAGTAGTGAGAGGATCTTGTGTTCAGTCACAGATAACAGTTGGATGAGTGCACTGGTTCTGAGTGTGTGGAGGGGTAAGCGGGGGGCGGGGCAGGGTGGGGCCAGGGGGCGGTCCCAGGGGGCCACATGTTCTGGCGCCCCTGTGGCAGCCAGGATGTTTGTGAATGAATGCGCAGCAGCAGAGGCGCCCAAATTCACACGCAGCACGCAGGCATGCGTGTTTGCAGTGTCAAAAAAACCTCACTCTCATAACACGGTGCAATCAGGCCTCTGTGTGCGCAATCCGACCGCCGTTGCATTGAGAACTAACCTTGTATCTTGGTGTCTATTGTATCACCATTTCATTATATGATGTGTTGTTCACCTATTCAGAATCCATCGCTTGCATACAAAGCTCTTAGTTACAAAGACTGCAGCTGCCGCATGGACATGAAGAACACACACACACACACACACACAGTCACACACACAGTCTCACACACAGTCTCACACACACACACACACACACACACACACACACACACACACACACACACACACACACACACACACACACACACACACACACACACTGTCTCCGAGCGACAGTGAGCCATTGTGTGTGACAGTGCTGCCTCTGTCTGTGTGTATGGCCACACGCCTCTCCCATGCAAAATGTTGCACGATGTTGCAGACATCTTCCTCTCATTATTATTATTATTGTAATGAAGAGCTTTGTGTGTGGATGTGAGCCTTGTTGGCGACGACTTGCGTGTCTCTACGGTGTTCCTATCTCTCGGCTGGGCAATACGTGGATACATGGATATCCTGATATAATGAGAAGATCTTACACAGTCTTACATTTTGGATATTGTAATCTCGTCATTATGGCATTATATAGTGACGTCCCTTCCTGGTTTTAAAGGCTGCATTACAGTACAGTGATGTAATGTTCTGAACTTACCAGATCGTCCTAGCTGTCCTATTATTTGCCTTTACTCACTTACTGCACATTACTGATAATTATTTGATCAAAAATGTCATTGTGTATACATGGGTATACAGTATACACACATTTTTACGATGTGGTTATTTGATATAGACTATTTCTTTATTCGTTGGCAGAAACCATGCAATATCGGGATAGATATCGTTATGACTTGTGTCACTTTTGGCCATATCTGCCAGGCTTATAGCAGGACTTATTACTTATTATTTCAACTGCTAACATAGGCTGCCTGCTAACGTTGTTGCTGTTGGCCCTGTTTGCCTGGGCAGCTACAGCTGCAGTGCTACCCTGATCTGTAGGCGGTGGTCCAACAACCGTCAGCACTGGAACGCACCACCCACCAGGACACGTACACACTCACATGGGAACCTACATCTTGCAAGGGTGCAGTACAGGCGCTCGCATAGCACACATACATGTGAATGACAACACACATGCGGACGTATGTAACGCACACACATGCACACAAATACACACAGACATCCACACACACATACAGTGTGTCTCTGTCTCACTCTCATATACATATATACATACACATACATATATACATACATACAGTGTGTGTATACACACAGACACACAAACACACACAGACACACAAACACACACAGACATGCACCCACACACACACACATACCGTGGTTCCTGTTGTCTGCGGACCGGCCGTATCCGTAGAGACCCGGTGATTGATGGGGTCGTAACCTGAGGAGGTGGGATTGTATTATTTTGGCAACTCTCTCCAACCGGCTTTTCTTATATCACAACTGTAGACTGCAGTGTTCACCATCTAACTCGCTGACCAAGGGGCCATTCTGAGCGGCACAGTTGTGTACCGTAATGAAAACTAGGAAAGGAGTTATCCTATAGCCTCGATCGATGCCTAATGTCTCCTTTATTGTCCTCAATGTATTTTCTTATCTTTCCTCTGAACAGTCTTGTCCTCTTTTTAATTAAATGCAAGGAGCTCAGAGAGCCAGCCTCCTCCCCAGTAATGGCCTGCTAATTAGTAGCGGTTAGCTGCGACCGGCGGACCACAAGCCGCCGCCATTGTTGTTTTTTTATTGGTCAGCCGCAAGACTGTCTTTCTGAGTTTCGGGCTCCATTAACTTTATTGTACCCTTCTGGTGTGTGTGTATGCGGAGGGTAAGCGGAGGTTCTCCCCCCCCCCTGGACAGGTGCAGATGGCCTTCACAGCGTTCATTTGAATATTCAAACCCACATCATTTTGACATGCTGATCTTGACTTGTACTTCAGTGAATGGATTTTACTTTGTGCCACACACACCCACACACACACACACACACACACACACACACACACACACACACACACACACACACACACACACACACACACACACACACACACACACACACACACACACACACACACACACACACACACTTGCCAATTCATAAACTTATAAGGCCGCGTCTTGTCGGGTCGTTGAGTCGATCAATACGTTTAGCTTTTGTTATGCCTGCGGGGGGGGGGGGGGGCATTCTACCTCCACGGAGTGTTTTTTTTTTTTTTTACTTCAGAGCCATGGGAAGGTATGACCCCGGTAGTAGTAAAGCCATCGATAATAAGAGTATTGGAGTGAAACATTATACGCTGACATTTCAATTATGTATTAAATAAATGACATCCAATCCATGCCCTTGTAAGAGGATGATGCATGTGGCCTTTCAAACCAGTGACAGCTTTGCTAATGCTTTCTAATAGGCTATATACATATGTATATATAATATATACATAACACATATTTATACAGACATAGGTCTTCTGCATTTTCAGCTTGTGCGTGGACTAATTGCGCGACACATGTTTATTCATTATTCATGGCTTTTGAGTTGCGTTCTTTCTCCACAGTAAGTCCACGACACAGGGAGCTGCAGAAGTGCTGCAAAGTGCACTAACCGCCCCACTCTTCATCCCTTCACACTGATAAAATACTAAGGCAGCAAACGCTGACTCCTGCACAAGCTCGCGTGTGTGTGTGTGTGTGTGTGTGTGTGTGTGTGTGAGATAGGTGAGGTGAGCGAGAATAGGGCACCAGAAATGACAGTTATTGTGTTCTGATTCAGTATTCGGGGCAAAATGTGCAGTATTCTCGGAGAAAACGCAGTCCTTTCATGTTTATGCGCAAATTAATTACAAATGCACATTTGGATGTAATTATGACTGAGCAACATAAAACAGAGGTGGATTAAAAGGATTCGGGACAAAATGCCATTCAGATGTGTTTTTTCCCTGAAAAGCTTGTATTGACAGACGGCTAGGCTAAGTGGAAGTGTGCTGCACTGGCTATCATTATGATGTGATGGATACGTGATCATTACCAGATGTATGTGGTGTAAGCCATGCTGCAATGTGAACGCACGCACACACACACACACACACACACACACACACACACCAGGACGATGTGTGTGTGTGTGTGTGTGTGTGTGTGTGTGTGTGTGCTCGCGCATTAGCAAACACATAACGTAGTTAGTACTGATTGTTTACTTGCCCTCTGTGTTCACTCATGTGAGAGCCAATGACGAGTTTTGCCACCGTGTGTGTGAAGCTTTTCAATTCATATTCCCCAACGGTGGCTGCCTCCAAAGCACCGTTCACGCCGAAGACGTGCAGGAAAATATGTGCAGAATCAGGAAGTCTGAAACCACTTCCATGTCTGGATGTCTCGTGTGTTTTGTTCCAAAAAGAGAATGTCCTGCTGTGAATCGTGTGTGTTTGCCGGGGAAATCTGCAAATTCATGTAGAGACAGCATACATCACTTGGCCCATAATAATCTGGCCTGTAAAGCCCTTTGAGACTGTATTGTGATTGTATAGAAACGTGTTAAACTACCAAAAACAAGCTGTCATCATTGCACCATTAAATATTGTATGGTAAAACACAAATAGTTGTATTTAAAATCCTCTTAACACACATACTTACCTTCCTCCCCTCGGTAGTGTATTGAATTAATCAGCCATCTGTCATGGGAGGTGGCAGTAGGACCCAAACGCGGACTCAGGACTCGGGGTTTTGTGGTGGAATAAATGTTATTTATTTACCGTGGTGACGGGTAGATGAACAGACAGGCAGGTGATGAACAGACAGGCAGGAGAGGAACAGGCAGGAGAGGAATCCGAGTGATATGTTGCATGCCGAATTCCAACAGAAGATATAACAATGACCAAACATTGGCAAAACAAAGACAATGATCCGACACTCGTGGGTGGAGTGCCGGGGCTTTTATGCCGTGACTAATTGCAGATTGCGGACAGCCGCGAACATAGCGCAGGTGCCGCTAATCGTCCAGGGGCGGCACTGGCGCCCGGGAGCCCCGCTAACGCTCCAGGGGCGACATTGGCGCCCGGGAGCCCGGGGCCACGATGGAGATCGTGACAGTACCCCCCCCTCAACGGGAGCCTCCTGGCGACCCACGATGAGCGGGCCGGCACCGTCGGGTGGACGACCCGGAGGCTGGGCGGAGGACGAGCAGGGACCCTCCGGCGGACGACCCGGAGGCTGGGTGGAGGCCGAGCAGGGACCCTCAGGCGGACGACCTGGAGGCTGGGCGGAGGCCGAGCAGGGACCCTCAGGCGGGCGACCCGGAGGCAGGGTGGAGGACACCGGCGCCGTCCGAGCGGGGACCGGGGATGACTGCCGTCTGGCAGCAGGGACCAATAGGAGCTGCGGTGATGCAGCCGGGACCGGGAGAGGCTGCGGCGTTGCAGCCGGGACCGGGAGAGGCTGCGACCCGGCAGCAGGGACTGGCAGGAACTGCGGCAGTCCAGCCGGGACCGGGACCCGGGACGGCTGGGACCCGGGAGCAGGGACTGGTGGGCGCTGCCGTGGTGCAGCCGGGACTAGGACCAGGGATGGGTGGGACCTGGGAGCAGGGACTGGTGGGAGCTGCTGTGGTGCAGCCGGGACCAGGGATGGGTGGGACCTGGGAGCAGGAACTGGTGGGCGCTGCGGTGGTGCAGCCGGGACCAGGACCAGGGATGGGTGGGACCTGGGAGCAGGTACTGGTGGGAGCTGCGGTGGTGCAGCCGGGACCAGGACCAGGGATGGGTGGGCCCTGGGAGCAGGTACTGGTGGGAGCTGCTGTGGTCCAGCCGGGACCGGGACTCTGGAGGCTGGGACCTGGGAGCAGGGACTGGTGGGCGCTGCGGTGGTCCAGCCGGGACCGGGACTCGGGTGGCTGGGACCTGGCAGTAGGGACCGGCAGGAGCTGCTGTGGTCCAGCCGGGACCGGGACTCGGGGTGGCTGGGACCAGGAAGCAGGGACCGGCAGGAGCTGCTGTGGTCCAGCCGGGACCGGACTCGGGGTGGCTGGGACCATGCAGTAGGGACCGCAGGAGCTGCTGTGGTCCAGCCGGGACCGGGACTCGGGGTGGCTGGGACCATGCAGTAGGGACCGGCAGGAGCTGCTGTGGTCCAGCCGGGACCGGGACTCGGGGTGGCTGGGACCAGGGAGCAGGGACCGGCAGGAGCTGCTGTGGTTCAGCCGGGACCGGGACTCGGGGTGGCTGGGACCATGCAGTAGGGACCGGCAGGAGCTGCTGTGGTCCAGCCGGGACCGGGACTCGGGGTGGCTGGGACCATGCAGTAGGGACCGGCAGGAGCTGAGTTGCGAGCATGGCTAGCTGGTTGGTGAGTTTGTCGAGTGCTCGCTGCAACTCGCCCTGGCTGACGCGTGCCTTCCATAGTCCGGAGGACCCCGAGTCTGAGTCTGCTAAGTCCATTATTGGTCGGATCATTCTGTCACGGGAGTTGGCAGTAGGACCCAAACGCGGACTCAGGACTCGGGGTTTTGTGGTGGAATAAATGTTATTTATTTACCGTGGTGACGGGTAGATGAACAGACAGGCAGGTGATGAACAGACAGGCAGGAGAGGAACAGGCAGGAGAGGAATCCGAGCGATATGTTGCATGCCAAATTCCAACAGAAGATATAACAATGACCAAACATTGGCAAAACAAAGACAATGATCCGACACTCGTGGGTGGAGCGCCGGGGCTTTTATGCCGTGACTAATTGCAGATTGCGGACAGCCGCGAACATAGCGCAGGTGCCGCTAATTGTCCAGGGGCGGCACTGGCGCCCGGGAGCCCCGCTAACGCTCCAGGGGCGGCATTGGCGCCCGGGAGCCCGGGGCCACGATGGAGATCGTGACACCATCTTTATTATTTATTTTCATTGACGGGGGGTGTCACACACTGAACAAGCCCCCATAGCAACGACCCGGTCCCCACACACACACACACACACGCGCACACACACACACACGGCGAGAGACGGATGCCTTTCTTAGCCTGTGTTGCTAGCTAAATGAGCTCTAGCGTGAGTAACTACTCGGCTAATTAAGGTTGCTTGAGTGACAGCCGTTGATTGAGGAACAACATAACCGCGGCACCCGGTGCCCTTTTGATAGCACAGCGGTGAGCGACTGCAGGGGCATATTTTTCACACGCGCCCGCCACCGCTTCGGGAATGCCCCCCCCCCCCCCCCCCCCCCCCCGGATTGACGCATTTGATGGATGTTTTGAATGTACACAGATTGCTGTACACGGACGTCTCGCTGGCACGGTGTTCACACACAACACGCATAACACGCCCACAACATTAATTAAGGGCCCTTGTCTACTGCAATCGGGGGTCCACGTCGGTCTCCCGAATCATTCATTGCCCTTCCAGTTGGGGCAGCTAACCCACCTTAACGTTGTTTGCCAAACGCCATAAACATCAAGTAGAAGAAGAAGCAACAACAAAAAGTGTCTTAATCTTGAATCTTAAAATAGTCTTTACTCTTTACTCTTTTTTTTTTTACTCGTATCCTGCGCACTTTGACCAAGAATTTTGTAGTTGGTATGAAAAATGCATACCAAAATGATTACCAACTATGAACTACTGGAGCATGTGTTGGGCTGCTCACGGACGAATGACGAGATTTCCGTCACACAAACACTTGACGTTAGTTGGGGTATGGAAACAAACCAAACCAGCATTTTTGCTTTTTACATCTGGAGAAAAACAGGCCTGCAAGGCATCTCTGCAGCACTACAGCACTTAATATATAATCTTCTAATAATAATAATTGCACTTGGATTTGACGCTTGGCCATATTGCAATTTCGGCAACTTAGATTTTTTGATTAATTTTGATTAATTGTTTAGCCCTAGTCAGGCGGACATGGAAATATGAATTAGCCCTTAGGTTGAGTGCAAAACGGAGAGAGCAGACTGAATATCTTCACTGGTGATGTTGAATATACGAACACACAAAAGAGCCAAAGAAACTCCTTTTATATAGCTGTGGCTTGTGATATATTTAGTGGCACTATTATCATGCTGACATACCGTATACAGAACCTCAACCTGATCCATAATCTGCTGGCCGGTGTGTTATCATTGTTGGTATGATACTGGAGAGAGAGACATTAATAGACTAAACTGTTCCCGGTGTCACCGTTCATTGTGCGTGCCTTTTCTTTTTAACGCTGCGTTTAATGGGGCTTCTGAGATAACGCCGTCCTCTGTGATACATTGCATTGCAGTGTATATATCATAGAGCATCCACAAGCCCCGTGACAGAGGTGCAGAGGAACCTATCTTTATACCACCAATATGACTCTCACAGTGACTCTACGATGGTGCTGACAAGGACACGGCCCCATATTTTACTCAGACACAGGAACTACAGGGCACACTGTCACACGATGCAGATAGCCCTGTACAACTTACCACTTGAGTGATACACAGACGGTGGACGTGCTGATAAGACTTGATGAAGCCAGAGTCTCTGTCTCTCTCTCGTTCTCTCTCTCTCGTTCTCTCTCTCTTGTTCTCTCTCTCGTTCTCTCTCTCGTTCCCTCTCTCGCTCGTACTTGATCCCTCTAGTTCTTCCTCTCTGGGAGTGGCGGTCAGTCTCGCTCTGTCTCAGTCTCCGTGTCGAGTAGATACTTGAGTACACGGTACACACGTGGGTGGGTGGGTTTTAGGCACGCACCCTAAAAGTTGACAGCTTGACGAGCTCCTGATTTTGTGCAGTGCAGAGAGTGGGCGTCCTTGGCATGTTTGAGGGGATGACCTCAGAGGTATACACTAAAAGAGGCAGCTGGCTGAGAATGCTAATGGCGCGCGCGTGTGCGCGCGCGCGCGCGTGTGTGTGTGTGCGTGTGCGTGTGCGTGCGTGCGAAATGTGAAGACTGTGCAGAGAACTGAGGGATGGGAGAGGAAGTGATTAGGCGGCTGACTTCCTGTCTGAGTTTTCAGTAGAGTGCGGTAGTGGCTGCATTGTTTAGCGGCAGCAACACTGTGTGCTTAGGAGCTGGGGATGATTGACTGGGCATGGTAATACGTAACGGTAAGCGTTCACTGACTGACCGACTGACTGACTCGAGTGTTTTTGAAATACACGACTACGTGCGACGTGACGGGAGACACCGCAGAATCACGGTCTCGATTGACACCATTTATATCCACTTTTATTATCTCGGAACCGACGTAAATGTACGTTGCCGGGCTGTGACTCAGCAACGGGGACTAACTCATGTTGATACACACATCAGTCAGTCAACGTGTATGGCCTTGCCAAAAACGTGACTTGTTTTATGACCGTAGGTAGCCAACAAACACGAGTATATGTACATAGCAGGGGCACCATAAAACAAGAGTTTCAGAATAAACGTACCCAGTACTTTCCATTTAACACCCCCTTCCTTACCTGTCAACGGTTGATTTCCGCGCTGTTCCAGGATGTGGTCAACCTCAGGAAACTTCAAGTCAACTTAACCCCATTTGACTATTATTGAAGTAAATAATAGTACTGTAGCATTGTGTGGCATCTTGCATGTTCTTGGATGTTGTTATAGCGCTTAAAATGCTAGTCTATTTAAAAATTGTAGGCTACTTCTGTTATCTTATCCTACCTATCTTAACCGAGCAATTATGAATGCTTGGAAGTCGTTTTATTCTCATCTTTATGTACCACCAGCGATTCTATTGCCGTCTTTCTTTCAACAAATGTACTTGGCATATTCCACCAAGGTGAGCGCCAACTGTTGAGAAATGTCAGCAGCGTGTGGGTTCAACCAACTGCTCAAGGACGAGGAAAAATACCAAAAATGTCGATTGCATAACTCGTACCTCAGTGTGAAGCACATGAACTGCGACGTGATGGGTGATGCTGGCATACAGCTTTTGTGCGAGATAATGATTTTAATGATAGAACTGATAATCATTTTAATTTCACTGCATGTCCTGCGTATGTGACGATTAAAGTTGAATCTTGAATCTTCTTGAATCTTGACGTTATTCTCCTTCTTCTTCTTCTTCTTCTTCACGATCGTTTCACAGGGATGATGGCGGCGGCGGCGGCGGTGGTGGCGCCGGTGGTAACCACGATGACCGTGCCGTAAACAAGCGCATGCCGAGGCGATAACAAGGTCGACCATCACCATGGCAGGAAGCCGCGGCGGGAAGCGCAGTCCTCGCTAAGTTTCCACCATCATCGTCATCATCATCAACCCCCTCATCACCCCACCATCAACCTCCACCTCCACCCTCCTCCTCCTCTTGGTCTGGGTCTGGGTCCTCGGGGCACCATGGCCAACCACCTGGAGCTGATCCAGGAGCTGCAGCAGCTGGACAAGGTGCCCAGCCTGGAGCGGCTGAGGGCCGCGCAGAAGCGGCGCACCCAGCAGCTGAAGCGGTGGGCCGTGTACGAGAAGGAGATGCAGAGCAAGAAGCGCAAGGCAGAGCGGAAGGGGCGTGGCGGCGGGAACAGTCACCTGCTGAAGGCCAGGAGGCACGTGTCATTTGCCGCCAGCGTGGCTCTGCTGGAGGCCACGGCCAGGAATGACCCGGAGGAAGGTAGGGACGAGTGTTTGGAGTCTGGGGGAGCCCTCCAGTTGTTGGGTGGCAAGTGGTGACAAGTGACCTTTTTTGAGGGGGCGGCCCGGCTAGGGGCCAGCGACAGACTCTGATGGCAGCAAAGTTAAGGCCCTTTAGTTTCTGTGAAGAATCACAGACGAAATTGCGGACCTGTGCATTTCCAAAAAGCTACAACACAGATACCATTGCGCCCGACAAGTCAGTGCTGAAAGCTGACTGGAGATTAGCAAATATTTGTCTTACAAAGAATCTGACAATGTACAGTCTTGAAATTCTGTCCCAACAAAAGCAAATACATTCGATCAACATAAAATATAAAATAAAACCAAAAAGTTTTTCCACACAAATATAAAAGTCCTGATTCGCTTACAGCCTTGGAATTCTGAACACATTTCAACAACACATTTTGCTTTATATGAAACAAACGTTTGAAGAAACTTTATGTTTTTATTAAAAAACACTTTGGGACATAGCCTTCACATTGATTAGATTTAAAAACAAAGAACAGCCCAGCGGTGACAGTGTATCCTCTCCTCTGTTGAGAGGGGACTCTGGTCTTGTCTGGGATTCCTGGCAGAAGGCTGGGCTGGCTGGGGACGACCAATCAACAGGGTTATCATCAGGTCTTTAAATCCATAACTTACAAGCAAAATATTAGCCCAGCTATAAAACTAATGAGTTATTAGTGATTAGCCGTGGCAGGTGGAAATGTATGTCAGAATCGAGAGAGAGAATGCTCATCAGACTCAGGTTCATTTTAAGGTTGGCAATCATCATCAATGATCATCAATCACCTCATATTTCTACACAATAGACTCTTAAAAAATGCCGCTAAGAAAAAGTTTTAACTTGCTCTCAGGGAACTTAGGCCCAGTGTCGGTCCATAAGAGAGCATGATGGAAAATGTGTTGATGGAATAACAAGTTTGCAATGTGGGTGACTATATAGAGATATAGTTTTTGTTTGGCATTTTGATAATGATCGTAGCATTGCGTCAGTGTTTCGGGCTTATTCCACCATGAACACCCGTGAAGGTTCATTCCCTTTGCACCGTTCCCTTTCCCGGGTCGTTCTACGCTCGCTCCAGTGTGGTGAAATGAATCCCTGCTTGGTCGTCATATCAGCAGTTAGTCAGTGGTTGTGACTCAAATGTTTATTTTGTGCAGCGAACAAGCGAAACCACCAAAGCAAAGCAAAGGTTTGTGTATTTTTTAAAACGTGTTTCATTCTACTGTCCGTGCTATTGATATTGGCCAGCTTTGAATCGGTATACTTACGACAAAACGATTTTAAAAAGGAGCTGGAACTTGACACGGAGGAAGAAGTGGTACGAGACACGGCAGCACAGTGGACACTAAAGGACACCCGCGGATACGCACGTCCTCACGCTCATGTTAAATTAAGCCACGAGTCGGCCTGGCTCCTGTTTGTGGATTCAAAGTCAAAAGGAACGACAAAGCTCTGTGTGTCCCTGAATTGTATTTGAATAATTGCGGGCAAATTTCTGCCTGGCTTTAAAGACAGTTGCGATATTGAAACGCCAAGGTCAGGGAAACGATTAGCGTGGACGTGGCCCACTTTTAACTGCCAGCAGAACTCACTCCCTTTTGACTGAATTCGTTCTGCCCAGGCGGGCTTTTATCATCGGGAAATAATGGAGTTGTCACAGAGAGATGAAACCACCCGTCTTTTAATTAAAAATGTCTACGGATGGCGGCCCCTATTTGGCAAGGATAATTGTTTCCCCGCCGCCGCGAACGGTCCCGTGGTGCCGGCGCCGCTTTACCACCCAAAACAACCGGGTAGATGAGTATCTCGGAGATAAGGCGCTTCGTTTCACACCCATGTTGTTTTGGAATCAGGAGGAGCAGATCTACCAGCCGGGGTCTTAACCCAGGACCACGGCCCCCCCTGCTCACCCAAGAACAGTTCCACTTTCATGATGGAAAGTAACACAGTATACACAAGCACAGAAAAGGGCCGTCCTCACTTCTTCTGAAAGCAGATAAAAAGCAAATGCACGTGAAGACACAACGGCGATGGAAAACACGTCTCACACACACACACACACACACACACACACACACACACACACACACACACACACACACACACACACACACACACACACACACACACACACACACACACACACAGTTCCATATAGATCTAGAGATGTGCATAGTCTGGTGGTGAGTAACTGAATCAAGATAAGATGAAACCAGCAGGCGATGAATGGATAGCTCGTAATTGGATAAAAGCCACCTGTGCTATGTTATTTTATTCCCTCTAAAAAAAAAAATCCTTTCACTTGAGGCTGTGATGGACATTTTTTGTGTTTATGTTGAAAACAGGAAAGTGTTGTTGTGCTGTTGTGTTGCATCAGGTTATATTTAACACCGCTAAAAGCTTCTTTAGAATTCCACTGGCGAGGAAACGTGGGTGGGGTTGGTCCTCTCTGCCGCCGCGGTGGTGGAGCCGTGAACCTTTAGCCCAGGTGGAGGCCGCTGCCCACCAGGAATAGACCGCTGGCTTTTAGCAAGACCACACATGGCTTTTGCGAAGTCATGGTCGAAAAAAAAGTTAATAAAAAACATAATCGGTGAGCAGGTACCGCAGTTTGAAAAAGCGGCTTATTCAGCAGTTTTTTTAATGGGAAAACTGAGCTTCATATGAAATTGATGAAATAATCTGACCAAGCTGTTACAGAGAGTGGTGCAGTCTGTTAATGTTAAACAACTCTTTATTTTTTTGTTGATATTGCATTATTGATTCATCGTCAAATTGGTTCTCGAGTGTTAATGGTATCTTTCTATGATGGTAATGATGGTGTCTTCGAGGGGAGCCATAGTTCACTTACAGTTCACCCGACCAATCAAACGGAAGACTCCTGCTGCCTATGTGGCAAACCCCCCGCCGATTGGCTCAGTCGGGGAGAGGGGAGGGGGGGTTGTGGGGGATTGGGGCTGAGGCTGGCTCTGATTATCGTGTCGTGTGCGGGGGGGTAATTCATGCGAGTACCTCCACCCGTTCCAAGTCGCCTCCTGTGGACTCCAAACTTGAAAAGTCCCGTTGTGGGTAGGCACCTTAAGCAGGTGTTGCTGGTTTAAAGTAGGTGTTGCTGGTTTAAAGTAGGTGTTGCTGGTTTAAAGCAGGTGTTGCTGGTTTAAAGTAGTTGTTGCTGGTTTAAAGCAGGTGTTGCTGGTTTAAAGCAGGTGTTGCTGGTTTAAAGTAGGTGTTGCTGGTTTAAAGCAGGTGTTGCTGGTTTAAAGCAGGTGTTGCTGGTTTAAAGTAGGTGTTGCTGGTTTAAAGCAGGTGTTGCTTGTTTAAAGCAAGTGTTGCTGGTTTAAAGCAGGTGTTGCTGGTTTAAAGCAGGTGTTGCTTGTTTAAAGCAGGTGTTGCTGGTTTAAAGCAGGTGTTGCTGGTTTAAAGCAGGTGTTGCTGGTTTAAAGCAGGTGTTGCTTGTTTAAAGCAGGTGTTGCTTGTTTAAAGCAAGTGTTGCTGGTTTAAAGCAGGTGTTGCTGGTTTAAAGTAGGTGTTGCTGGTTTAAAGCAGGTGTTGCTTGTTTAAAGCAAGTGTTGCTGGTTTAAAGCAGGTGTTGCTGGTTTAAAGTAGGTGTTGCTGGTTTAAAGCAGGTGTTGCTGGTTTAAAGCAGGTGTTGCTGGTTTAAAGCAGTTGTTGCTGGTTTAAAAGCAGGTGTTGCTGGTTTAAAGTAGGTGTTGCTGGTTTAAAGCAGGTTTGCTGGTTTAAAGTAGTTGTTGCTAGGTTTAAAGCAAGGTGTTGCTGGTTTAAAGTAGGTGTTGCTGGTTTAAAAGGCAGGTGTTGCTTGTTTAAAGCAGGTGTTGCTGGTTTAAAGTAGGTGTTGCTGGTTTAAAGCAGGTGTTGCTGGTTTAAAGCAGGTGTTGCCCTGGTTTAAAGTAGGTGTTGCTGGTTTAAAGCAGGTGTTGCTTGTTTAAAAGCAGTGTTGCTGGTTTAAAGCAGTGTTGCTTGGTTTAAGCAAGTGTTTGCTGTTTAAAGTAGGTGTTGCTGGTTTAAAAGCAGGTGTTGCTTTGTTTAAAGCAGGTGTTGCTGGTTTAAAGTAGGTGTTGCTGGTTTAAAGCAGGTGTTGCTTGTTTAAAGCAAGTGTTGCTGGTTTAAAGCAGGTGTTGCTGGTTTAAAGTAGGTGTTGCTGGTTTAAAGCAGGTGTTGCTTGTTTAAAGCAAGTGTTGCTGGTTTAAAGCAGGTGTTGCTGGTTTAAAGTAGGTGTTGCTGGTTTAAAGCAGGTGTTGCTGGTTTAAAGCAGGTGTTGCTGGTTTAAAGTAGTTGTTGCTGGTTTAAAGCAGGTGTTGCTGGTTTAAAGCAGGTGTTGCTGGTTTAAAGCAGGGGTGTCAGACCCATATTAGGGGAGTGGGTCGGATCGGTTGAAATGAGACCCCACAGGGGACAGATTCTAGAATAAGGCTCCTTGCTGATGTGTTATTTCAAATCATTCAAGTGGTGTGCTGCAGATACTTGTACCAATCAATGAGAAATGTAAAGTTACAAAAAGTTGCCACAACAGAATGCAGTTCCCTATTCTTGCAACAACCTAGCCTTAACAAGAATGCCCAATGCGGTTTCATCTCTGAGTCATTCATTCGTAGAATAATGGTGCCGATAGATTCAAGAAGATTCAATAACGTTAATGGTCACATACACACACAGGATATGCAGTGAAATGAAAATAGATAAAACTGGTTAAATATTCCTAGCTAAACTATAAAGATGGTTCAGATGTCACTTAGAATTCAGTGCACTGGGAGGGACAGAACGTGGAAGGGAGAGTGAGTCAGTGGTTCTGCCGATAAGCTCTAGCAGCCAGAAATAAATACTTACATTTTCATTTGCCGGTCGACACCTGACACCTCTTGGTGTTTACCGTCAGCCGGGCGACATCTGGCCAGGGACCAGTTTCGGTTGTGATTTTCGGTTGTGCGCTTGTGATTTTCATGATGTCATTTGAGACGTCATTTAGACACGTGTCGGTCGATCACAATGTTCATCATCACAGAGAAAGCCTGCTCACATAGATATGTTCTCCCAAACGTATCTCCGTATCTCAGGTCTCAGGGTCATCTTTGTGTCATGTGGCGTCACGGGCATCGGGACCAAGATTCCGCGCCAACAGACATGGCGAACGTACGCTACAGCACAGTTTAATCAGCTCCATATATACAGCACAGCTCCTTTGGCACATCTGATGCGTGGATGACAGTGAACGGAGAGCAAACGTGCGCAAAATACCCTCTCCGGCTGAGTGAAGACAGCGGAATCGATTGTTGAAGTTGTGTATAAGCCTCGATGGCGTTGTGTGTCCATACTCTTGTGATCCACACGCAGAGATTTTAGATGTAGTGGGGGGGGGCGGGGCTGGACTGTGTATCCCACACAGTACTCGTACTCACTCTGTTTGTTTGTTTGTTTTGGGGGCCGGCATGCTAACATTCAACACGTTCAAGTGTTCTGTAGTGTACAGGCGAGCTCCGTACTGGTGAGCCTGTCTGGCTCATCATCCCCACGCTGCCTGCTGGGGTTTTTTATTTCAGGGCTCCATGAATTTGTGCTGCTGTCTCCGCGTTTAACTCCCAAGAAGAAGCTCCACATCCTCGAAGTGTTGGTTTGGCTAATAAATGTATCATATCATAGAAACCTCTTCCTTTGCTTTTTATGCAAAACTATGGATAATAACTGGATGCAAATTGGAGACAGTGTGTGTGTGTTTGGTGGCTGGTTTAAGCAGCCTCACCTGGCCCAAGTCAGGCTGAACTCAATAAAGCTTCTTCCCGTGTCCTTGGATTGGATGCGCCATAGAAAGCCACAAAAAAGCCACACATAGTAATAAAATAAAAACAAATATGTGATATATTTTTTACATTAAATTCCAACCTATAGGCCTATACGGCCCTTCATCCCTGTTTTAAAGAGTCAATAAATACCCACTTAGTTCCTCCATTGTATATGGCACGTCCATTTGTCATTAGAATGTAATAGGATATCGTTTTACATTAAAATCAATAATGTCTCTTTCTATTCTATATCCCATCAGTCTGTGGTAGCCCAGTGCTGGGGTTGACACAGTGAACAAGGGCTGACTTGAGAACAGATTTATTTGCAGTTGGCGTGGGAACAGACGATCCATGGAAGCCCGGTCAGTCGGGTGTCTTCCATGGCTGCTGGCGGTTGGTGTTGTAGCATCGACAGTGTCTGTCATTATCACTCCACGTGGGAGAGAGACAGAGACAGAGAGAGAGAGAGCGAGAGACCCACACAGTCCCTGTGGCAGCTGGCTGGTGCAGCATTCTGCCAGGGTTCACGATCACGGGACATGACATGTTGGGAGTTGGAAGTTGGAAAAAACATTTGGAAATTGGAATAAATTAAATATAGTGCTGACAGCGAATGAAATGACATTAAATATTGAATGAGTCAATGGGTGAGAAATGAGTTGAATTAATTAATTTTGCAAAGCATGCAAAACAACCCCCTCTGATCACACCCACGGCCCAGCGTGGCGGTGGATCGTTGACAGTTGATGGCAGTGGGAAGTCGATGAGCACAGGGTTGCTCTTATGAGCAGCTCATACGATATGACGTGTGATTGGCTGAATGGGCTCCGATTCCATCCCTGATTGGCTGTAGGCGGCGGCAGCTTCCTGCGATTCTTCCAGTAGTTGCCGTCCCAGACAGAGTCACAGACTGTGTGTGTGTGTGTGTGTGCGTGTGTGTGTGTGTGTGTATGCGTGTGTGTGTGTGTGTGCGTGTGTGCGAGTGAGCGAGAGAGAGACCGTGCTGCCCCACGCGTGACGGTCGGCCGTGCACTGAAGCCACACCGCTAGCTAGCAGCTCTGACCCAAACCTTCGACCGCGGGATAGCAAAAAGGGAAGCAGCCATTCGGTGGTGATATTGTTCTTGAGTCACTGCCGGGAGTACGGTTCACCCTGGAGAATACCTGTCATCCTGTTACGTGCGTGCGTGTGTGTGTGTGTGTGTGTGTGTGTGTGTGTGTGTGTGTGTGTGCGTGTGCGTGCGTGCGTGTGCGCTAGCTGGCTAGTCCTCAGACCCAGCAGAGGTCCGACGTGGAGAGGAGAGGAGGTCGGCCTCTGGGGAGAAACGCAACAAAGAAAGAGAGGCTCTATATGTACGGAGGTGTCTGTGCTTTGCTCGGCGCGCCTCCATGGTTGTTTCAGTCTTCTATCCCCCGTCCCACGTTTGCCGCTCTGCAGCCACAGAACCACTCGACCATGAGGTGATAAGAGCGGAGAGTGGGGTTGGGGGGGGGGCAGGTGAGGGGGGGCGGCGGGTGAGGGGAAGATGGATAGATGGGGATAAAGTGGGGATATACAGCCAATAAAGCAGAACCAGGCTCCATTTGGATTTCTGGAGCCCTGCACACGCTGACCAATGTCTTCCTCCTGCCGGGCCAATCTGTCCGGACCCCCACCCCTCTCCCCGCACCCCCTGTCGCACGCGAGTGACAGGGTGAAGGGCTTGAGATGGGGCAGGGGGGCTATCTCAATCTCTATCCGCGCGATCCACAGGCTGATGGGTTCGTGTCCCTCTCTGGAGGACCGTGGCGTCCAATAGGGCAGCGGTGGATGGATGGATGGATGGGGTCAGGGAGGCCAATGAAAATACTCTAAGTGATCTGTATCCCGTTTCATCGTCGCCACGCGGGGACCGAGCGCAGTCCACGTGCACGTACACACACACACACACATGCACACACAACACACACATGCACACACAAACACACACGCACACACAAACACACGCACACACAAACACACACATCCACCCACGACTATCCAGTGCGACTACAGAAACGACCGAACTGTTCCTTCCATATTATATCACAAAATGATATAATGTCTGCAGTTCACTGCCCACAATACAAATGTAGTATCAGCATGCACTCATTTCACTGTGAATAAGTGAATGAGTCACTCTTCATACGTTTGTCTACATTTTCTTTGCAACTTGACAGCATCTGTGATCGAGGACAGGGCTTGGGTTGGGTTGGGTTGGGGGGGGGGGGGGGTTTGTAAATGTTAAAGCTGCACACTAAGAGCTGCTGTGGACATTGGGCTCCGTCCAAACCCTGGGCTACATCCAAATGAGCAGATCTCATTTGGATATTGCACATTATCCGCCCCCCCTCCCCCCCATTGCTAAGAAGTCCCTGTGGCCATGTACACACTGTGCCGCAAAAAAGAAAACACAGACTTCGCTTCCTGAAAGTAGTTATCATTGTTATTATGTACACTTATTTACCAACCGGGAACATTATCATTTCTGGGAAAGTGTTGCTTCGCTTATTCGCAGCAGCTTCATTTTGCTTATTTTTTTTAATGAAAAAGGCATTCACGATTCCCTTCAGACAAGCTTCAACCATGCAATTTAAAATGGAGATTTTCACACACAGGCACACACACACACACACACACACACACATTTACATACTCTTTAGACTCTAGGTACACTGCTCTCGGCTGCATGTCAGTATCCACCTCATTAACCTACCACTTTTTTAGTCCTTGTCTCTGCCTCTCCTAAATATTAGTAGGCATGGAGGCAGGATCCTATTAAACCAATCGGATCCTTCCAGAATAACGTTGGTGGCAGCACAACCGTCTCTGTCAGGGCAGCCATCTCTCTGTCACGTGTGCTTCCTTCAATCCCCTCACATCACGCACCGCTGTCCGTCTTTCCCAAGACCACACCCAATGTGCGCAAGTTCTCCACCGCGATCATAATTAATGCGCAAGAACAGACGCCGTGTCCTCACTCACACCATAATCCTCCTTCCCATAATCCTGTTTTTAGCAACGCGGCTTTCGCCCTCAAACGCCGCCACCCCATCCCCTCCCTTCCACCACCATGTCCTCATAAAACACGCACGGCTCTTGTGTGTTGTTTGTTGTTGTTGTTGTTGTTGTTGGTTGGTTGTGTTTTTAGTCATTGAGGAAAACACCCGGGCTGCGAATGACTTCTCATTGAAAAGTAGGGTTGAACCGGTGTCGGTCTGGTACTTTGTGTTTAAATTAGCTCTCCGGGGCGGGCGGGGGGGGGGGGGGGGGGGGGGGTTGTCTTTGCCTGTCTTATTAGCGTGGTACAATGCCGTCCCTGTAGAGGCAGCGGGATAGGCTTAGCTGCACACGTGCAAATGGAAGAAGCAAAGCAACGAGCAGCAGAGACACTGGAAGACAGACAAGGATAAGATAAGGAGGAGGCAGCGAAATGGACAGTGGTTCACCAGGTTACACGGAGAGACACCTGGGCGGCCGGATACGAGTGCTCTGATGTGGGAGGTTCTGGGATGGTTTTAGTGTTTCAAAGGGCTCTGTATGTTTTACGGTATTTTTTTTTACAGATATACGTTTATATCTTGATTTCTAAATATAGGCCTATCTTAGTTTGATTACTTTCTTGAATACCTGTTCTCCGGTTTACTTTCTTTCATTAAAAAAAAGACTCTAAAATCGTATTATAATGTATATATAACAGTATAAAAGTTACAAAAATATTTTCTGAAACTGAATGCAATCAGTTGCATTTGAAAGAAGGTTTTGTTGGCTTTGAATACATCTTTGTCGTTCAGGACTCAGACAGAGAGTATTCATTGACGGAAGACTTGCAGCCAATGACCTTGGTCAGCACTACCTGATGACCCTGCAACAGGAGGGTAGTGTGTGCGCTCACATGTGGTTGACCCGGTTTTGACCTTTGACTTTTGACCCCCTCTCTCCCCCCCCCCCTAGCACAACAGATCTCCGTGTCATGTGTTGCATGTCTGCACTGACACTAACCACAACAAAGGGGTTGGGCTCTGTGCAAGGAACACAATCCCACGGGCACAGCAGCACAACATTGACTTCACCGAACCCAACAATCAGATCTAAATAAATCCTGCTCCTACAATCTTTCCACCGCAAGATTGTTCGGTCCTCCATGTGCTCCGAGATTCCATGTGCGGTTCAGGCGCGTACATGGTGTTCTACAAAACGGTTCTTCAAGAATGTTCCCGTGTCGTAAATCTAAGATACCGATGTCTTGTACATTACACACTGATAATCTTTGAGCTCTCATCCAGACGTTAAAAATCGATGTGAAAGTATTCAAGTCATTAACGATAAACATGCAGTTCAAAGACTCTTCATGATGACCCCTGTCTTCATCAACATGTAGGCTACTGTGTCCACAATAGCAAATCAATCAGCGAACCACGATGCCCGTGTGAGGTCCACTGTGTTGCGAGGCTCATCGTGTGACCTCTCTTAAGGCTATCTGTCGTGTATTCTGAACCCCATCGATCCCACCGAGGCAGCCCATCCTCCTCCGTCTCAGCCAGTCTCTCTCCTCGCCCAGCTGCGTGCGTCCCAGAATGACCACCCAGCCCCGAGACACCGACTGTACACCCGCCCCCACAACCCCACCCACCCCTCCGTCGCCACCCCACCCCACCTAGCGGCCATCTTGGTTGCAAACGCCAGGTGGCCACGACGCGAATGGTGGAGCCGCTCCGAAAGACATTCTGCAGGTCTCTTTTTTGTTTGTTTGTTATGCGGCACAATGTCACTTGTGGAATGCGCAAGTTGAAGTGGGCCGTGGAATAATTAGGATTTTGGTGGCCGCACGCTCGTCGTAAACGGGTGAAGTGGGTGTCACGCAAAAAGACGAAGACTCTCTCGTTGAGCAGGGCACAGTTTGTACCCGTCTGTGGCCCTGTCTAAAACAATTAAAATTACCGGACACTTTATTTTTTTTCTTTCTTCTTTTTTTGGTGGACTAGTTTCCATTTATTTTCTCTCCTCTTAACACTCAACCACGGTTCATTTAGATGCTGCTCCGTTGGCCAACTCCTTCTCTTGTAAAGCCCTTATCAAGACCTCCCTCCTCTCCCTCTTGTCCTCACCCACTCTCACCCCCGCACCGCCCCTCACACACCCCCCCCCCCCCCCCCCCCCCCCCCCTCCTCATATCAATCGTAATCCCCCCAGGGGGCCCTGCCTCTCAAGTTGGTAACTCCTTCTATTACCATGGTAACTGAAGCTGAGAAGGAATAAAGAGCTAGGAAGCATGGCCCACAGTTACCAGGGGTTACTTATGCTCAGATCAAATGCGGCATCCTCGGAACGCATGCGTGGGGGGGTGGGGGCGTGGTGTGATTGGCTGAGGCTGTGTATATGGGGAGAGAAGGCATTTCATAGCGATTATAGTGTGGCTGTTGTTGGATGAGATTCAACTCTGTTTTTGTTGTTATTATGGCATTTTTATTTTTGCCATGATTTGTGCGAATGATCGGTCCTGTTGCTTTAAGATCTGCTAGCTGCAATCACTCAAGACCACTGTCTTTCGAGTGTGTGTGAGTGTGTGTGTGTGTGAGTGTGAGTGAGTGTGTGTTCCTAAGCACAGTGGAGTAGGTTGTGCGTGCTTGAGACATCATTACCAATCATCCTAAAACGCATGCTCTTTTCAGCCTGACGTTAACGCAATCTAGACACACACACACACTCACACACACACACACACACACAACACCCACACCACAACCCATCCCCCCCCCACATGGCCGTATGCAGGAGATTGTGTGGTCTCGTATGTGGTGACCATAAATTCAGTAACGCGTTGGATTAGGCCTCGTCCCACCACCACACGGGTTCAAACGAGCACATAAACTGCTAACGGCGAGACCCCCGCCGGCTCAACAAGTGACCACCTTATCCATGGAACTTTCCACAGCCCTCACCCATCTGGGGCTGGATGCTCGGTACCCTTAGGATAAAGAACTGCAATCTCACTCAAAGGCGTATGTTGGCTGAGTCTGGCAATTTGGATAATCAGTGATAAAGCGATGTTTTAGAATGTTGAAAGTCGAGTTGTGGCATAACACACGGTTCAGATTTTATTTGGCAAGAATGCCACGCAAAGCACTTTGGGGTACGTCGTGTCAACAGAGTAAAAGGATATCACAGTTTTGTCGAGGATTTCTGTCAGTGTTGCTAATATGTCTGGTAGAAGCTAGCTTGATACCTTGTTGTAAGATCCATACATGTATTGTATATTTGTTACTGGGAATCAATTAACAACACAAAACCAATATTATCCAGAAACCCCCACAGGTACTGCATTTAGCATAAAAAAACAACAGCTAGGGCTGCTAGGCTCTGATAGCATATCGGAGCCTAGCAGCCCTAGCTATTGTATTTGTTATTTATGTGCACATGCAAAGAAAGCTTATGTGAAAGGCAGAGAGGAGTATGGGAACCACTGCTATCCACAATGGTGCCTTGCCTTATTAGCGTCGCCATTAGCAATTGTCTAAGTGGTATTTGCAGGAGTATTAGCGTAATTGGGCAGGAGGCTAGTTGCCGTGACAAATAATTTCCATTTGTATCCTTGACGCCTTGTTTTTTGTGTGGTTCCTAAAGAGACTACAGCTCCCCGTGAATAATACAGCATTCATAAAGGTGTGACAATACGGCTTTATGAATGAGAAGTTCACACGTTGCAACACTTGCCACAAGCCAGAAGTACCTGCGTTCTGATGTGAATTATGGGGAGAGCTGACATCTTCTCTTCAACATGTTTGACTGTAAAACAGTCAGCCTGTCTGTTTAGACGGACGGCACGGATATCGTTTCACTGCGATTTTATTCTAAGTCGAATAGCCTTGACGAAAGGACACTTCTCAGATAAAGGAAGGTTCTTTTGACTGTGCGCGCTTATCTCTACCAAATAGTTTAATGTCTACCCCCTCTGTCTCTTCCTTTTTTCAGAGGACACTCGGATAAATTACATCGTCAAGTGAACATCCTGTTCAAACCAAACCACACGGCCCACTGGCTCCTTTTCCTTGCATGACGTGGTGCATGACGTGGTGCATGACGTGATTAATAGATAACGTTCTCTAAAGCGTATTCACAATTCACTAAACGCTTCTTTGAGATGAATTGGCCTCTGAATAGGCCAACACCACACATTTAGTGACAGTGCAAGTCAAACTGTGTGTGCCGTGCTTTAGCTAGTCCTCAGTACTCTGAATAGAGCTGATGAAAGTTTAGCAATTAACTTGAAGGTCCATTCATTAATTCAGTGTCAGTTTGAATTGAGGTCATACATACATTCCTGTTAGTGTATTGTTTTTATGAAGTGAATCTTTTTGTAGAATTATTTTGTTACAAATATTTTTTGCTGCTACCGCGGTAGCAGATACACCAGTCAGAGCAGGGGAACATACAATTAAAGTCTCCTAATAGCTCATCATGAGGCAGGATAATTATAACACAGTGCAATGCTAATTATACCAGCCATCTCCTCTCCTCACGTCCTACTAAAGCCAATGTCATTCTGCTTGAAGAACTGCCATGTGGCCCACTTTAAGTTACGCTAGCCAGAACGGCTACAGCATCCGCAAATAACGGTTATTATTTTGGGTTTTCTGTGTTTTCTCTTGAATCTCTCTGTTGTTTAATGGAAACTGTGAGTTAGGGAAAGTGTATTGTCGGAAGGAAGCGTGCGTGTGTGGCGGCAGCAGCGGTAGAAGCATGCTAGTGGTGTCAAAAGGTGTAGACTGTGGATTATGACTAAAAACTAAGAACACCAGGGGGTCTCGGTCTGTGGTATGGCAACGCACACAGCTGGCAGTGGGGGGGGGAGGATGGGGACTCAGCATCTGCAGGCTGTAACACCCAGACACCACAATCCAAATATACTCACACACACACATACTGTGGGTGGGTGTGTGTGTGTGTGTGTGTGTGTGTGTGTGTATGCGTGCACGTGCTTCTTGGTAATCTGACAGACGTCACGACTCACAAACAGGAAGTGGTGGTTGAGTTGTCTCGCTGGCTTCATGTGAAGTCATGAGTGTGTGGCTGGGGTGTCTTGGAGAGACAGACAGAGGACTTTACTGCCACCTGTGACCTGCTCCCGCGTTACACTTGATTCATTGACATAAACAAGACACGAGTCTGGTTATTCATAGTCGTTATGCCACTGGGTAAATATTCATGTGTTCTCCGTAAGCTGCTTATCCGTGTCTCCATTTGGGGCTTTAATCACCGATCAATTCATCAATTGATTGGTGTTTTGTTTTGGTTTTTTTTAAAAGGAAAGCGTGCCCACGATAGCCAACCGCCACAAAATAGAACGTTCTCTGATCAGGGATTATCAGTCACGCACACACGCACGCTGTGTTTTCCAAGATAACAGGAAGGAAGGGTGGGTTTGACTTCCTGTGCTGGTAGTTGCTGATGTTTACTGTTATCTGTGGACGGGGGAACGGGCGGGGCTGCTCCACCATCTCCCAGCATGCCCTCCTCCCTCCCCCTCTTGGAATCCACAGGGGAGAGACTCCCAGGAGATCGCTGTCAGAGCAGAGGGGGCTGCTAGATAATCGCCATGGTGAGAGATATGGAAGCCATTTTCAGACTTCAGGATTCCTCACGTCTCAATTTTGTGCGCGTGCGTGTGTGTGTGTGTGTGTGTGTGTGTGTGTGTGTGTGTGTGTGTCCTTATAGGTTGACAGAATCTCAAATCACAGTTTTCCTTTATTTACTTTTGCACAACATCAGCTCTAATGGTTGCTTTAGTTTGCTCTCGCTCTCGCTCTCACTGTCACTCTCGCTCTCTCTCTACTACTCTCTTTGTCAACAGTTACAAAAAGTGCTGACGACTGGATTATTTTTCCCAGACAGTTTTTCCAGGCCTTTCTATTATTAAATACAGTATAGTGGGTGGGCTATGTACTGGGTTCGACCCCCACACACCCCCTCCAATGACATTACATCTGAACTCACGGCACGTCTCAGACTTCGGGTACACCTGTCATTTCGACGCGACACTTATGTGATCGGACGCGGCAGATCAGAACACGGGTCAGACCTAGTCCACACTCGACGGACGCAAACTCTGTGGCCCGGATCTGTGTTCAGATTTCACTTTTCCCCCCCAAAAAATACCGCCTGGTGAAATAATAAACTGCTAAACGGCGCGGGGCAGAGGAGGAGCCCTGATCCGGTTCTTGTTGCTTAAAGTGCTCTGGTGGGGGTGAGCACAGCGGAGGCGGCCACTCTATATGCATGCAGTACATTACTGAGCATAATTTGGGTTCCAGTGGAGTAGGGCTGAAAATCATATTTCGATTATTTTCATAAATATATTGCGATTTCAATATGATTTGAGGAATGATCGACGAATACATTTTTGCATGACAGCTTTCACTGGAAATAACGATCATGATGTGACATTGGTTGGGGGTTGACTGATTGTTACCGAGGCCTCGTACAGTATATGTGACTGGAGCTCGAAGCAGGGAATTGGACGCGCACGCATGCACGCACGCACACACACACACACACTCTCACACTCACACTCACACTCACACTCACACACCACATCAAGCCCACTTTGAAAGTCAATCCGTTGTGACTCCGGTGCTCTGCGGTCCCGTGGCCACTCTCAATTTCCAGATACCAATGACCCCCACGATGTGGCCGGAAACCATCAGTACATTAAACGACAACAACAACACTAACTGCAACAACGTTCTACTGCTTTCTTTTGCTGTTGCCGGAAGTTCAGATGTCTCATCTTGTCTGAACTTCTACAGGAAAAATATACCCAATTCTTTGATAGAACAGTTTTTATATCAATGGCTGTGTGTTTAGGTGTGTGTTTACATATGTTTCTGGGTTTGTGTGCGCACGCGTTGGGCTGGGCGGGGATCTGCTGCCTCCACCGCCGCCGCCAGCCCTGCGTCCCCCTGAACGCGTGTTTGCAAATGCATGAAGTCGTTGTCGTTGTGCTCCTGCAGTGGACACCTCTCCATTTAGTGGAGAGGGATGGAGAGCAGCTATCTGACTTCTGCCGCTAACAGCCAGCATTTGGCAGCTGTCACCTGCAGATTGCTTTTCCGCACTCAGACACAGTGGGGGTGGGTGTGGGGTGTGTGGGTGTGGGGGGGGTAGGAGACTTTGCTCGCTCATCATCAGTGCAGCGTGTGCGCCTCCTCAGGTCCTCCACACACACTGACCATGGGACATGTATGCTAATCTTGCTGCTACTACTACTTCTACTATTACTATTACTACTGCTACTGCTACTACTACTACTACTACTACAAGTACTGCTACCATTTATATTCATATTATTTATTTATTTGTTTATTTATTTGGCAGGGACAGTGTACTGCTTCTTAGCTGTACCAGAGTTAGCTATAAGCTAATTTGCATCTGTAGTCCCTGGACAAGAAACTAACGAATAAGATCTCTGTTAAGACAATTAACACGGTAGTATAGAAACACAATTAACACTAGATAATAAAAACACTATCACAAGACAGTACATATTCACTGTAAAACAACAACAACAACAACAACATTTCACAACATTAAGATCAAGTGTTTGCATTTGTGAGTGATGGGTACATGTTTGAGTTGATTTACTACTGCTTCTACTACTACTGCTGCTATGACTACACTTTCTATTATTGCTACATTACCATTACTACGAGGACTACTACTCCAATATATACTACTATACTACTACTAATACTATAATAGCACCAATACTGATATTGAATGTCACTTATATAATACGCCTTTCATTGGAACCAATCTCAAAGTGTTATGGGTAATTGAAAAAATACTCTGTAAATAAATAAATATATAAATAAATACAGTCTGCTTTGGTAATAAACTGAACAAATAGAAAACGGACCCTGCAGGTGTATTAATTCAGAATGCAGGTACAAGTTAATGAGAGTACAGCGAGCAGGTCAGATGCACGCACACGCTCAGCCTAATGGGGACAAAAAAAAGAGTTATATGAATGTTCAGTCTCCTGCTGTGTGGATATCACTTTGCTTTATTGTTCACTCAGAAACTGCCAATGCCCAGATTGTTTTCTATTAAGCCAAGACTGGAGAGCGCAGAATGAAACGGTAGAAAAACAAGTCCTACTCTTATCTCATTCGATTTTTGCCCAAGCAATAGTTATGCTTCACATGCTTTTGCCAATAGTCGCATGGGTTTGCCAATATAAGGCTGAGGAGACATAACTTGGAGCTGTAGTCACGAATAGATCAAACACGCAAACAGATTAATTCCCCACTATTGCAATTGTGCTTGCAATAATGTGCCGGCACGCGGTATCTAGTTAACCACCCCCCTCCAATCAGAACCGTGAATTAACGGACCCGCCCCCCCCCCCTCAGAACCGCGAATTAAAAAGGACCCGCCCCCCCCCAGAGCGGCTGACTGGAGCCCGTCGCGCGCTTCACGTTAGCGTTATTGCGGCATCCTTGGCCGCAAATCTGTTGGATAAACGCTGTTAACTTTGACAGCATAAAAAAACACAAAATTCAATATGAACGTAAGAAGATGAACCGACAAAGGGCCCGCATGCGGCTCGGAAAGCCCCCGGCGGGTTGGCAGGCTTGGCAACTAGCGTTATCCCGTCTATTGATTATATATAATTAATTGAAAAACATTGAGAGCGAGGACTCGCGTCCTGGATTGGCAGCAGCTCTCACATAAGAAAGTGATGATATGCCTTCGGAAAAAGTTTTGTTTGTGTGTGTACAACTGGGTTATCCCATGATTAGGGTGTAATAGGATGTTCTCCTCCGCCTTGATGTTGACAATCTTGATATTCACCGCCCCCTCCTCATTGATTGGCTGGACAAGAGACGTTGACATTGATGAGCGCGACGCTTCTCCAAAGTATTTTGAACTATTTTTCAACTCAGAGCATGGGAGCAGGCGACAAAAGGCTGAACTTTCATAGGGTTTGCATTGAAAATAGCCCCGCTTCCAGCGCTTTTTTTTTTTTTGTTACATCAACGTAGTAGCTATAATCGATTATGTTCCGTCACTGCATCGATGCAGAAATCGTACCATGTCCCATCGCGAGCATGCCTTAGGATCAGAAATTTTCACACCCACTAATCGTGATGCAAAAAATTATCTTTTCTTCCAGGTCAGGACTCACGGGCCGTGGAGCGGCCTCGGTAGTTTTTTTTTAATAAAAAAAAGGAGAGAGAACGAGAACCTACGACCCTCCATGATATGGTCACCATCAATCTGGCCGTCCAATAATTCACCGCTTATATTACATCCCACAAAAAGGAGGAAGTCTGTGCAAATGACTGCGCTGTTTAGGGCTTTTAGCCAAGGCCACGACCATTGAAAACAAGGTGTTCAGGATGTGGTGTTGTGTTGTGTTCGGTGTGTGTGTGTGTGTGTGTGATGGTTGTGTGTGTGTGTGTGTGGGGTGTGTGTGTGTTATGTGTTGTGTATATGTGTTGCATCAGGGATGATGTGTCTGGAGTGTGTTGCCTGTGTGGTGTGTTGTCATTGTGTGTGTGCGTACGTGTTTGTAACAGGATGGTGTATGTGTGTGTGACAGTGTGCCTTGTTTTGTTGTGTGTTGGGAGCATGTGTAGTGGCTGGAGTGTGTGAGTGGGAATATGTGTGTGTGTTATGCTCATTACTGCGTGAAGTCAAGGGGCGTGGTGTGTGTGTTGATGTGCTGTGTGGTGTGTCGGTGTGGATGACAGATGACATAAAACCGTTGGTCTGCGGATTAGTTTGTTGTTCTGATCCGATAAAGCCCTGCTCTGGACCCTAAATCAGGGCGTACAAAGGCAGCACCATTCAACACAGCACCCCATCGGCTGGCGGAGACTGCTGGCCTGCCACCACTGCCTTCATCTGCTTTTCATTGATTGAAGGACTGGCCAAATAGAAATGGAGCTGAACATTTTAAGAACAATACGTCAACGGGCCAACTTTTTAGCGACACACGCATATATGAATTTTAACGAGTGTGTTGTGCGTTGTGTGTCCCTTTGCATTGTTCACTGCCACCAGTATCAATGTTGGTTTGTCCCATTTTGACGTCTGCCGGACACAAGCTATCCTTATCTTTGCAGCATCAGCTCTGCTCTATTCCAGCTCAGCTCTATTCAACCGTTTCTGAAACCAGGGATGAACCAATTAATCGAAATATTATCCCAAAAAAAAATGGCAATTATGGCCAAGTCACCATCAAAATCGCATGAGCTTGCATCAGGGTGTGTCTGGAGTGTGTTGCCTGTGTGGTGTGTTGTGAATGTGTGTTGCGTACGTGTATGTCCAGTGTGTGCGTATGTGTGTGTGACAGTGGGTTGCCTGTGTTGTGTGTGTTGGGAGCATTGTTTGTGTGGCTGGACAGTGTGTGTGAGAGTTGTGTGTGTGTGTGTGGTGTGTTGTGTTGTGGTGTGTGTGTGTGGTGTGTGGTTGTTGTGTGTTTGTGGTTGTGTGTGTGTGTGTGTGTGTGTTATGCTCAGACTTGCGTATTTGTTGGGGCGTGTGGGTGTGTGTGGTTGTGGGTGTGGGTGACAGATAAACATAACCGTCGGTCTGGGATAGGTTTGTGTCTGTCTGAATAAACCTGCTCCTGGACCCCAAGCAGGTCGTTCAGCAGCACCCCATCAACACAGCACCCATCGCTGGGAGACTGCTGCTGCCACCACATGATCATCCACCAGGAGTCATCGCAGCCCACCAGTACACCGCCACAGTCCCTTAGCCTCCGTCAACCATTTCTGGGATGTTTTGCTGCCAACCTCGGCTGGTCTGGGCCCCCATGCTTTACCAACACAGAAAGTTCAAACACACCCAGGATTCTATTCGTTAGCTTGGATTCAATTAAAGCTAACAAAACGTGATTGTGCATACGCGGTGTCATGAAGGTGTTTTCAACTCATTTCAAGTCAACACCAGCTTTCTCTCCCTATCAACCATTTAACTCAATTTGCGTAAAAAAGGGCAAACGTCTGCAACATAGATCGCCAAAACACGGACAAGCTACCCAAGCCACACATTGTGATATTAAACTATAATATACAACAAATCTGAATCTAAATCACTAAAGCAACACAGTTGCTGCGCTTCAAAGGCAGGGAGGAAAAGCTGGCAAGAGGATTGCAGCTGTCTGAATATGCAATTCACTTAAAAGGCTTATATAGATAGATATTGTGTTGCCTTCTTATTCTCTCTAGAACATTTTAGGTTACTTCTTCCAGCCGCAATTCCGGCCAATGTTAATGGCCTTCGGGAGACACCCTCTCCACTATTTGCACACCAACGGTCCAACCGCGATCGTCTTAGGAATGTGACCACCGATGTTCCGAGATAAATGATGGTCGGAAGCAGTGCTTTAATACACGTATCTGTTAAACACAAACATTAACTTGCCCCAGAAGCAAGGTTAGGCTTCAGCTTCGGCATGGTTACATGTGATGTACCCCGGTAAAAAGTTATACCATCGTCGTCATGGACACAGTAAAACCCAGGGTTTTACACCTGAACTGCCTCGGAACAAGCCCAAATCGCCGCTTCGTAGAAGAACAGACCACCTGGACAACAACAGCATCAGAGTCCAGCAGGGTGAGGGATGGATCAGGGCGGTTGATGAGCGTGGGTTCTAGCGAGAGGGCAGAGGAGTGAAAAAGATGAGTGGAGTGTCCAGGGATGAGAGGATTAGGGAGAAATCTGCTGCCCTGCCCTTTCACCGTTAATAATACTATATATATAATATACTATTCTTATACTCAGACGGCAGACGCGCATGTAGGAGCAGGCTGAGCAACGGTTGTCTATTATTATTAACGTATTTCAACATCTGCCATGATTACAATTATACTTAAAGTTTTTGTACCACTGCCCTCAAATCTCAGAAGTATGTCCTGTAGTGTAAACATGCAGAACTATTAAAGCTGGGATATTGTTCTCATGGAGTGCCATATCTTCTTGTAATTGTTCTTATAATGTAAGCAACACAGATACACTATTTATTATACAAGATTGAACAGTAATGAAAGAAGAGTGAGATTAAGTCGGTGGAGGTTCTAAAATGTCAGGTTTACTACACATTTGTGGTAATTGGCCCTGTCTACAGCGTTTAAGCATATTAAAAGCAGGAAATCATGAACGAGAAAAGACACACACACCACGTGCACGGTCACATGCATACTGAACGCATACACAGAAAATAAAACCACAGAGATGCTTGTACTTCACTCTGCGAACGGATATGAGGAAAAACCAGAAGATGGATGCAAAAGTCTTTCCAGAATTATGACCCAAGTGTTTGCCAGGGCATGCCTGTGAGCAAGATATATTGCGCACACACATCACACACACACCACACACACACACACACACACACACACACACACACACACACACACACCACACAACACACACACACACACACGACACACACACCACACCAATAGCCTGCCAAACCAGTGATGAACATTAATGTGTCTTGCAAAAAAAACATAAGAAATTTTGACACACATCTCCAAGAGGGACAGTATTAAAAACATTAACATTTAACCCTTCAGTAAACTGTGTGTGTGTTGTGTAGTGTGTGTGTTGTGTGTGTGTGTGTGTGTTGTGTTGTGCTTGTGTGTGTGTGTGTGATGTGTGTGTGTCTGTGTGTTGTTGTCTGTGTGTGTGTCTGTGTCTGTGCTCTGTGTCTGTGTCTGACTGTGAGCGTGTCTGTGATGTGTTGTGTGTGT
>PIJE02000751.1:152951-202951 GCA_002895965.2 Coryphaenoides rupestris
CTGGCAGTCAGGGAGGAGGAGGAGGAAGAGGAAGAGGAGGAGGAGGAGTAGAGGGAGGAGGTCCTCTATTGAACTTTACCCTCATCAACGCATGTTAGCGTGTGTGTGTGTGTGTGTGTTAGCGTGTGTGTGTGTGTGTGTGTGTGTGTGTGTGTGTGTGTGTGTGTGTGTGTGTGTGTGTGTGTGTGTGTGTGTGTTCATATTTCTTGCTCACAGCTATGCCTGCAACACTTTGAGTCATAATTCTGGAATAGACTTTTGCATCCATCTTCTGGTTTTTCCTCATATTTCCTCCAGAGTGAAGTACAGCACTTCTGTGTTATTTTGCTGTGTATGCGTTCAGTATGCGTGTGACGTAGGTGTGATGTGCTTTTCTCGTTCATCTGCTTTTAATTGCTTAAACGCTGTAGGACAGGGCAATTAACCACAAATATATAGAAACCGACATTTAGAACCTCTCACCGACTTAATCTCACTCTTTCATTACTGTTCAAAATCTTGTATAATAAATAGTGTATCTGTGTTTGCTTACATTATAAGACATTACAAAGATATGCACTCCATGAGAAAAAATATCCCAGCTTTAATCGTTCTGCATGTTTACACTAAAGACCTACTCTGAGATTTGAGGGCAGTGTATAAAAAACGTATAAAATAAATAATAGTTCATTAATTGTAATCATGGCAGATGTTTGAAATACGTTAATAATAATAATAGACACCTTGCTCAGCCCTGCTGTGCTTTCGCTCCTACATGCGCGTCTGAGTATAAGAATATTATATTATATAATAGTAGTATTATTACCGGTGAAGGGGCAGGGCAGCAGATTTCTCCCTAATCCCTCTCTCCCTGGACTTCACCTCCACTCATTCTTTCACTCCTCTGTCCTCCGGCTCAGAACCCACCACCTCATCACCGCCCTGATCCATCCCTCAACCCTGCTGGACTCTGATTGCTGTTGTTGTCAGGTGGTCTGTTCTCTACGAAGCGGGATTTGGGCTTGTCGAGGCAGCTTCAGGTGTAACCCTGGGTTTTACCTGTGTCATGACGACGATGGTTAACTTTTTACCGGGGTACATCACCATGGTAACATGCGAAGCTGAAGGCCTAACCTGCTCTGGGGCAAGTTATGTTTGTGTTAACAGATCAACGTGTATAAAAGCACTGCCTTCCGACCAATCATTTATCTCGGAACATGGTGTCACCATTCCAAGACGATCCGGTTGGACCTTGGTGTGCAAATAGTGAGAGGGTGTCCCAAGGCCATTTAACATTGCCGGGATTGCGGCCGGAAGAATAAGCCTAAAATGTTCATACAAGAGAATAAGAAGCACACAAATATCTATCTATTGATAAGCTTTTTAAGTGAATTGCATATTCAGACAGCCTGCAATCTCTTGCCAGCTTTCCTTCCTGCCTTTGACGGCAGCAACTGTGTTGCTTTTATCCTGGATTTAGATTCAGATTTGTTTAATATTATAGTTTAATATCACGATGTGTGGCTTTGGTAGCTTGTCCGTGTTTTGCGATCTTATTTTGCAGACGTTGCCCTTTTTACGCAAATGAGTTAATGGCTCGATAGGGAGAGAAGCTGGGTTGACTTGAAATGAGTTGATAAACACCTTCATGACACCGCGTATGCACAATCACATTTGTTAGCTTTATTGAATCAAGCTAACGAATAGAGATCCTGGGTGTGTTGAACTTTCTGTGTTGGTAGCATGGGGCCCAGACCAGCCGAGGTTGCCGCAAACCATCCCAGCAATGGTGACGGAGGCTAAAGGGACTGTGCGGTGGTACTGGTGGGCTGCGATGACTCCTGGTGGATGATCAGTGGTGGCAGCAGCAGTCTCCCAGCCGATGGGTGCTGTGTTGATGGGTGCTGCTGATACACCCTGATTTAGGGTCCAGGAGCAGGGTTTATCGGACCAGACAACAAACCTAATCCCAGACCACGGTTATGTTATCTGTCACACACACACACACACACACACACACACACACACACACACACACACACACACACACATACACACACACTGTTACACACACGCGCACGCACACAACACACACACAGGCAACACACTCCAGACACACCCTGATGCAAGCTCATGCGATTTTGATGGTGCACTTGGCCATAATTGCCATTTTTTTGGGATAATATTTCGATTAATGGTTCATCCCTGGTTCAAACAGGTTGGAATAGAGCTGAGCTGGAATAGAGCAGAGCTGATGCTGCAAAGATACAGGATAGCTTGTGTCGGCGACTCAAAATGGGAACAACACAACATTGATCTGGTGGCAGTGAACATCAAAGGGACACACACACGTCACACACACTCTTAAAATTCATATGCGTGTGTCGCTAAAAAGTTGGCCCGTTGAAGTATTGTTCTAAAATGTTCAGCCATTCTATTTGGCCAGTCTTTCACAACATGAAAGCAGATGAAGCAGTGGTGGCAGCAGCAGTCTCCCAGCCGATGGGTGCTGTGTTGATGGGTGCTGCTGATACGCCCTGATTTAGGGTCCAGGAGCAGGGTTTATCAGATCAGACAACAAACCTAATCCCAGACCACGGTTATGTTATCTGTCACCCACACCGACACACACACACACACCACACACACACCCCCACACGCAGTATGAGCATAACACACACACACACTCACACACTCCAGCCACACACATGCTCCCAACACACACACACAGGCACCCACTGTCACACACACACATACGCACACACTGTTACACACACGTACGCACACACACCACACACACACAGGCAACACACTCCAGACACACCCTGATGCACACATATACACACACACACACACACACACACACACACACACACACACACACACACACACACACACACACACACACACACACACACACACACACACACACTCCCTCTGAACACCTGTTTTCAAGGTCGGCCTGGCTAAAGCCCTGAAACAGCCAGTCATTTGACAGACTTCTCTTTTTGTGGGGATGTAATATAGCGGTGAATTATTGGACGGCAGATTGAATGGTGACATCATGGAGGGTCGTAGGTTCTCCTTTTACGAGGCCCGCTCCACGGCCCTGTGAAGTCTGACCTGGAAGAAAAGACTTAATTTTTGCATCACGATGTACATTTTCATTGAAAAGAACATGATCACGGTGGGACAATTGTTGGGGTCTGGGGTCTGTGTTTATCACTTGTACTTTGTTTGTAATTGTAATGCTTTTGTTGCTTTTCTGCATGTCCAGCTATTGCACTCCGAACCGTCCCTGGTAACGCCCACTTCTCAATATTTCTTCCTTGTTAATTATGGGAGTCATTTCTTGCCCTTTGGGGGGGGGGGGCTAGGGTTAGGGGGTGTCATAATCATATGGCCTGTAAAGCCCTTTGAGACGGTAACTGTGATTAAAGGCTATACTAATTACATTGATTTAACTTGTCTGTACCAAACAAAGATGTTTTCTCACATCTGGAGAGAACAATGTGTGGGCCAGCCAGGGCGTCTCTGCAGCACAACAGTACTTCATTATACATTTAGCCTACATATGTACATTTTATCCTTTTGCAGCTCATGCGATTTTGATAGTGCACTTGGCCATAATTGCATAATATTGGATAATATTTCGATTAATGGTTCATCCCTGATTCAAACAGGTTGGAATCGAGCTGAGCTGGAATAGAGCAGAGCTGATGCTGCAAAGATACAGGATAGCTTGTGTCGGCGACTCAAAATGGGAACAGCACAACATTGATCTGGTGGCAGTGAACATCAAAGGGACACACACGTCACACACACTCTTAAAATTCATATGCGTGTCGCTAAAAAGTTGGCCCGTTGAAGTATTGTTCTAAAATGTTCAGCCATTCTATTTGGCCAGTCTTTCACAACATGAAAGCAGATGAAGCAGGACTCTGTGATATTAGAAAGTAGCCAAGCGTGGCTGTTTCCTGTTAGCCCTGTTGTAGTACATGTGTACACTTCTGAGACAATGGCAATCTGTTCTCAAACACTGCAGGTTATTTGTAAATTAGCTAAACAGTAGAAAGCCAAAATCCAACAAAAGGAATACAGTTAATAGCCCATTAGGGCTGGGCGCTATGGCCAAATCTTCTATCCCTTTTATTGGTCATTTAATATTTTGATGACAATATTAAATCATAATGAGTATGTTTTCTGGTAAGTCAATAACTAGTCTATATAAAATGACCGCATTGTACATCCTATTTGTGTATACTCCTGTACTCCAGAGACGTTTGGTAAATAATCATCAGTAATGTGGATATAATTAATATTATATCCACAGTGGCTTCAGGCATATAATAGAACAGCTATAGTACAGTCTGGTATGACTTTACTGGAATGCAACCTTTAAAACCAGTAAAAGACAACACTTTAACGGCACATCCATATAATATCCATACATTGCCCAGCAGCCCTATATCCCATGTTAAGAACTGCATGCACGACGAGGGTGTTGTAAAAGACTTGATAAAACTCAATAAAACCAATAAATCAAATCAATCTATAGAATGTGGTTATATATAACACGTCTGCTGTGTGTGTGTGTGTGTGTACATCGCATTAATGTTTTTCCATCTCCGTGTTTCAACAGTGCGCTACCTACTGAAAAACAACGTGAGCCCAGACCTGTGCAACGAAGACGGACTCACCGCCCTCCACCAGGTGAAACACTACACACACACTGCACACGGTAAATGGATTGCATTTAATATAGCGCTTTGCAGTTGCCTCACATTCAACCATCCATACACTGACGGCGGTGTCAATCATGCAAAGTAACAACCAACACGTCAGGAGCAGTTAGGGTTCGGTGTCTTGCTCAGGGACACCTCAACACTTAACTAGGCGGAGCCCGGGGATCAAACCAACAACCTTCCTGTTGCCAGACAACCGCTCTTACTTCCTGAGCTACTGGTTCTCTGTATCACCCATGTGTTTTTGTCTTGTTTCCTGGAATATTCTTCCGAAGCCTGATGCCGTTTCTTTCCTCCATTAGTGCGTGTGTGAAATGTGTGTGGTCTTCCTAATTGGCCTCCTCTCCAGCTAACCCCTTTCACAAAGTTAGAGAAAACGAAGGAAGATAAGCTTCCTTTCCAATGACATGTCATATTCTTTGTTATCTTTTTTGTAAATGCTAAATTAAGTAAATGCTAAATTGACTATGAATTCACAATTGACTCCTACTTCATGAACCCTTCACAGTGACAGTTATTCTAAGGCTCTACCAAGGATCCTTCAGGTTTGAGAGGAAAGGAGAGTTTGCTTTTCAGAAATATAACCAGAATATAAAATATATCAACAGCCAGAGATAATGTCACCGGGACAAAGTGGCTTATTGCTCGGCTGCTACCAATATTGATGGCAACATTTTCATTTAAAACTTACCTCGCCCGGAGGAATATATTAATAACAACCACGCCAGGAATAGAATAATGGCACATTCAGATTGCAAATAAACAACCGACACAGCCAACCTTGAGTGTGAAATTGACTCTGTAAGTGCGGCGCGGCGTAAGGTCGGCGTAAACTACCGTTACAATAACGCTCCCGCCTCAGTCATGTGACCGCCGGTCGGACGACTGTTGCTGCTCCCGCCTTATGGTGAAGAAGAGGAAGGTAGGGAAGACAAAGAAGCAGCTTTATTACACCTGTGTCTCATGCCGGCAGAGGGGGAGGGCTGTGGTTATGATCCCCCCCCTCCTCTCCCTCTCGAACATGCCTCCTCCATAATGTAGTCAGAATCAGAATGAGCTTTATTCAGCGTATTCAGTGTATTCACTAGTTCAGTAGTTTGGTTATTATGTTTATTGTTATTGCACGGATAGCTGGTGCCAGTATCGGATATGAGTCTGAAGCCCAGTCAATATCGGGTTATTGGGGTCAGAAAATCACTCGCAGTACAAACATCTTGCACTGGAAGCTACATCAAACATATCAGCCATATCAGCCAACATATTGTATTTTATATATTAGATATTATTTTTCTATATTGTATTGTTTGGGGATGCATATGCACATTGTCATCCCTAATGCAGAGATATAGATTAATTAATTAATTAATTCAGCTTAATCTTCACCAAGCCAATTAACTCATCTTGTAGACGGGACTTGGTGACGGAGTCCATGTGACCGTAGCCACCAACAGAAAGCAACACGGCGACTTCCATAGCGAAAAAGTTTGTATTGTGCCTTGCGATTCTGCTATTGAAGCTGCAACAGAGAGCCTCTTCGTGATTGGTTGAGGTGGAAGCAACTACGCCCGGTACCCTGAAAACAGCTCAGACCGGGAAAACGTGAATCATGAAGTGAAACGAACTAGAAGTCCAGGATGAGGACCAGGCGGTCAGTGGGTAATAGTGATGACTACAGTGGTAGCCCACGGGGGGGATCCCTGCTCTCAATAAACACTCTCTCTCCCCCGTCTTCTCCTTACACAGTGTGCTGTCATCATATATGATATCTGATGATCCTATTGGCATTGCGTCACCTTTCTTCCCTCCTCCCGCACTCTCAGCCGGAGACTCGACCTTAGAAACTCTCCTGCAGCCCCCATGGCCATGTGAAGCTCCCATCATGCTTGCTTCTTGTTCAGGAAGTATCAAAACTAGCGAGAAGACATTGAACTGCACCTGTCTGACCCGTCCATCTCCGTGTTGTTTTTTTATCTGGTCGCCTTTGTTGTTGGTTAGCTATTAGCTGACCCCTTTTTGCTTTGAAAGTGCGGCACAATCTGCTGAATTGGAACGAGTCAATCAGCAGATAAAATGGCTTCACCTCTAGTCTGGACCTTTTAGTTGTATTGCTTTGGAGAAAAAAAAATGTAATTTTTGCCAGAGATGACGCAGACAGAATGCGCAGATGGAAAGATTGTGCACAGCACACGGAAAGTACACACGCACGCACAGACACATGCACACACACAGATGGAAAGACAGACTGCACATACACACAAACACACACACACACACACACACACACACACACACACCACACACACACACACACACACACACACACACACACACACACACACACGTACGCGTGCTCGTTGTTTGGCGTTCCGGTGGCAGGAAGCTGCATGGCTCAGTCGCTCAGAGACAGGGGGTCTTAAGCTGAACTGTGGGGGGGCGGGGGGAGGGGGCGGGGTCAGAGATTTTAGAAGAACGTGGATGCGAGAGACGGGATGTGACACGACGAGGTCTGTTGAAGAGCGCTCTGTTTAGTCGGTAACACACCACACACCACAACACCAGGCTGTGGCCTCATGTACACAGGAAATATATCAAAGTATATCTGCCCTTTCTTCAATTAGAAATATGCACTCGTGCACACACACACACATGCCTGTATACACACACATATACAGGCATGTATATGTGTGTGTATACAGCCCAGTCACTGTCTGGTGTCTGCGTGTGTATTTGTGTCCGTCGAGGTTGCATGTGGCCGGGTGTCTTGATGGCAACAAATGGCCACCAGTAACCTGATTACTGTTATAGGAGTGGGGAGGTGGAGGTTAAGCACAGTGTTGGGGTTCAAGGAGAGGGCACTCCCCGTGTGTGTGTGTGTGTGTGTGTGTGTGTGTGTGTGTGTGTGTGTGTGTGTGTGTGTGTGTGTGTGTGTGTGTGTGTGTGTGTGTGTGTGTGTGTGTGTGTGTGTGTGTGTGTGTGTGTGTGTGTGTGTGTGTGTGTGTGTGTGTGTGTGCGTGTGTGTGTGCGCATGCGTGTGTTGTATTGTTCTGATCGCATCCTGCTACTAACTCCACCTGGAATCCATTCCAGGCCTTCCTCTTTGTCAGCTGAACACATGCAACAGCTCTATTATTATTATTATTCTTATGATTATCAGGATTGTCTCAGTCCTTCCGCACACACCTGCTCCACGTGACCCCAATTAACGCGTTGACCTCTCGATCCGCAGCTGCTGTCGTCGGCCGCCAAGCTACGTTAGGTCTGCGTCGCTGCTGGCTGTACACAGTGACCAAGCATCTCGAGAATATACAGTGAATATTTTCTATACTATATATACTGTATATATGTACTATATTTATATATACCAAGTCGATATGAGACCAGGGGCATTTCACGGATGAACTCTTCACACACTTTTCTATCCAATAACTCGGGTTATTAACATTCGAATTGGAATTTGTGAGCAGGCGATTTACCTCTCATCCACCACCACCACCACCACCACCACCAAATCAGTCCTATATTCGAAGCGTGAACCCAGAAATGGCGGCCACACAGACCCATCTCTGACCCACCGCCTCCCACCCCTGCAGTACTTACAGCAATTCCACCCCCATTTCCAGCTATTTATTCCAACCTCTCCATGCTTTATAGCGCATTAGCTTGCCGTAGCCATCTGTCGTTATCAGCCAACGTCCGGCAAGTTTCCCAGCGACACGGTTTCTCCTCCTGTTGTTGTTGTTGTTGTTGTTGTTGTTGTTGTTGTTGTTGTTGTTGTCCACAACCACAGCCGCAAACCTCTCCTCTCTTCTGATTGGTGGAAAGACCATAATTTCCCACCTTGTCTGTTGTGCTTTGCAGAGGAAATGGCGGGTGGGCTGTTGTACATCACAGCGCCACCGAGGGCCGAGCACGGCTTGGACAGTAAAACTTGCCACCGTAGCAAATCATCTTAAATGGAGGCACTGTATTTCAAGAGGTCTGCACAAAATAAACTAAACAAAAAAACACCAACAGAGAGTTGTGGGTTGTGGGCCAAATGTAAGTGTACCTTCGAACTTAATCACTCGGCGTTCAATGAATTAATAATTATACTCTTGTTTGTCTTTTTCATTCTATCTCTCTTCGGAGGTCGTCACACCTTCTGGTAAACGTAGAGCAGGAAGTACTCAGCAGTAATGGAACAAAATACTCATAACACAACATCCCACTTCTGCCTCTTACGGTCCTACGAGGAAGTCATTAAACACTTATCACTTAGCACTCTCTCTGTCTCTGTTTCTCTCTCACACACACACACACACACACACACACACACACACACACACACACACACACACACACACACACACACACACACACACACACACACACACTGTCTCTCTCTCTCTCTTGCTCTCTCTCTTTGTCTATTTCTTTTTCTTTTTCTCGTCTGATTGTCCTCCAACTCTTGCTCTGTGGAGAGTGCACCCCAAGGCACCCTTGGGATGCATCATGCTCCCACATGTCCATGTGTTAACCGAGTCTGTCCAGGATCTCGGACTGGATGTTCCCTCTTATCCCGCCTTAAACTGACCTCCATCTCTTTTTTTCCATCACATTCTCTTGCTCTCTTTGTCTCTCTAGTCCCACTCTCTGCCGCTCTCTCTCGGCACCAGAAAGTGATTTATTTGATGTGAGTTATTTGATCATGGCTGACAGAAACCAGGGCTCCCCCAGAGAGAATGTGCTCCATCTAAATCACTGGTGGTGAAAATGCCCAGACAGTTAATACTTTAGGCAACAGCAGCAGCAGCAGGGCTGCACGAGGCAAACTAGACAGACAGACAAACAGACAGAAGAACAGCGGGTAGATATCCCTGTAGTCTGCCATCGCCACCAGTAAACCAGCCTTTAACAAGTCCTCGTTGACGCCAAACAATTGCTCCGTCTGTTGTCTGTCTGTTTTTACCCCATCTAAACACATACTAAGAGCAGATCTCTCCCTCCACCAAAAACGAGGGAGCCTTACGTTACAATAAGCGCCCCCTATTTCTCTCTCTCTCTCTCCCTCTCTCTCTGCCTCCTTCTGCCTCTCTCTCTCTCTCCCTCTCTCTCTGCCTCTCTCTGCCTCTCTGCTTCTTTCTGCCTCTCTCTCTCTCCCTCTCTCTCTGCCTCTCTCGACACCAGAAAGTGACAGAAACCAGGCTAGTCTGCCATCGCCACCAGTAAACCAGTTCTTGCTGATGACAAACAACTATTTAGTTTGTTTTTACCCCATTTAAACACCAAGAGTGCATCCCTAGTATTTCTGCACAGTGTGTCTGCTTGTTGCGCTGCTGCCTACTCCCTCCCTCCCTCCCTCCCTCCCTCCCTGCCCTCCTGCCTCCCTCCCTCCTTCTCTCCCTCCCTCCCTCCCTCCCTGCCTCCCTCCCTCCCTCCCTGCCTCCCTCCCTCCTTCTCTCCCTCCTCCCTCCCTGCATCCCTCCTGCCTCCCTCCCTCCCTCCCTGCCCCCCTCCCTCCCTGCCTCCCTCCCTCCCTCCCTCCCTCCCTCCCTGCATCCCTCCCTGCCCTCCCTCCCTCCCTCCCTGCCTCCCTCCCTGCATCCCTCCCCGCCTCCCTCCTTCTCTCCCTCCCTCCCTGCCTCCCTCTCTCCATCCATCCCTCCGTGACACATCGCAATTTCCCGGAGAAGAGTGGGCGCCGGAGGAGCCAAGCGGGGGTTCCGGCTCCACGGAACGCTTCATGACGGTAGCGGTGATGATTAGGGGCCCAACGAGGGGGCCCCAGAACCATGTGCGCGGAGCCAAGGAACCGGGGGGACCGGTGACTTGTCAACCGCCGCCTTGACAGTTGACAAGGACAGGAGGCTGAGCCCGTTTCTTTAAATAGCCGAGAGTTGGAATTTGGATGATTTACACATCGAGGTCAATGCTGTGTTGCGTTTGCCTTCTTTCATTGTGGTCTATATTTCATTGTGTTGTATTATAGGACGGCTGTGTACGAGTGTGGCCGTTTATTTCCTCTCTTTTGTTTGGAGAATTGCCTTTATATTATGATGTTATGTGTTTTAGTTTAACCTTGTTTTTCTTTACCTCAGCAGGGGACATGCAGTAAATAAGGTGGCATTATATTAATATATAAATCATATTATTGAAGCCAGTCAGTGCCACAGGCGGGACGAACCCCATTGTAAAGCTGTTAACAATTTCTTAAGAATAATTAGAGAATTTTCAACCCTAACTAGAAGTCGAAAACCTTTTACACGAATCCTGACACCGAGTCTATGTGGAAGAATTACCCTGACATCTTGGAAACGTTCACTTAATATGGGCTCTCTCGCGCGTTCGGCCTGCTGAATAATAATCCGGAATTTGATACGAGCCCCTTCATTAATTTAACGCATTTATTTTACATAAGCGGCATATCTTCTCAATATCACCCGACGTGGTCGTCTGTTTTTACTTCACCCCACTCTTAAAACCCCAGAAAGACCAGTATGTTGGCATGGCTATGCATCGTTGGTCTCTGGTGATTGGTCGGGGAAAACGGGACTTCCTCTTCCTGCACGGAAAATCAGTGAGAGTGGTGGAGGTGATGGAACTCTGAAGATGGAAAGAAAGTGCAACGAGTTGACAATCCTGTCTGATATCGGGCTTTTTAGTAGTTGTACCATCTCTACCAAGTCATTTTTTTACTTTGTTGTCAAGAGTCACTTTCAGACCGATGTTGTGTGTGCAATAACTTTGCCCACAAATCGACAAAGCAGAACAAAAATGTCAGGTAGCTTAACTGTATTCCCATTTAGATTCGCTGAGTGTCCATTGGTTAAGCGTGTCTTGTTTTCAGAAGTGTTGAAATGCCTCGACAAAGCATTTCAATAAAGCTGAACTGAAACAGAAAGCTCTCAGCACATTTTCCTTTTGTTCTGCGATGTTTTTCTTTCAGTCTGTTTTTCTTTCTGTTTTGCTTTCAGTCTTTTTCTTTTCTTTCAATTGAAGTCCTCTATCGATACACTCCAGAGAATAAAAGGACAGTGATGAAGCCCAAGTGAAGTGCTAGCAAATAATGTCTCTTCCAAGAACATTCTCCTGCCCGTGTGTGGGCAGCAGGACATTCTACGCAGCAAAGTGCACATTTCATATCAACAAGTTCCTCACAGTGTGGGTGTGTTTTGTTACGGGGTCCGGGTGGTGGACCCAAACGCAAGACCCAGACTCGGAGTTATGCAATACAGAGTGTTAATTTACAAATACAAACGTGAGGAAACGGGAGTGAAGCCAGCGGGACGGGTGGTGAGCGCGGCAGGCAGATGCAGGAACCGGCAGGCAGGTAGGCATGGAGATGATCGGCTGGCTGGACGCGATCGCGATCCATGCGGGTAGATTCACGGGTTGAATCAACAGCGGCAGCAACAGGAAAGCCGGGGTTCTTATACTGTGACTAATTGTTGATAGACGGCAGGTGTGAGCGCAGCGCAGGTGCCGCTAATGACGCTGGGGTGGCACCGGAGCCCGGAGCCACGCCCACCAACACCGTGAGCCCGGAGACACGGTCGAGACCGTGACTGTGTTTGGCCTCATTGTTCCCGACACACTCCCCTACACATGTTGCCATGCTAATAGAGGACTATAGGCTAATGGCGGTAAGGCCTGTGGTCATGTAGATCTTCTTTTGTGTAGAAGAGGATTCTGGGTAAATGCAGACCGGGGCTTACATACAGTATAAAACCGCAATATTGCGGTTTTATATGTAAGCTGACTGAGGAACCATAAAATTCCCACACCGCAGAGAGGACAAATCTTAAGACACGACCGCCGTGTCGGTGCGGCGAAAAAAACCCCCATAAACCCATCCGTCTTGGGGGCGCTAACATGGAGCCTCGTGCTCCCATCTCCCAGCCTGAAGTTGTTTATCACTGCATCCTTCCAGCATCCGTCTTGTACCTTCCCTCGTCGCCGGCTTTCTTCTTCTTCTTCTTCTGTGGTATGGTGCATGTTTTCCCCGCGCTCCCACCAATGAGCCGCGCTGTAGCTGACATGGGCTGGGTCGGCTTTCTCCCGGAAGAAATATCCTCTTCCTCCCCATCCTCTCATTACACAGGGTGGGACTTACTAGAAAATATACATTAATAATAATTACTGTCCTGTATACAATCTCTGTCTGTCTGTCTATGTCTGTCTCTGGCTCTCTGTCTGTCTGTCTCTCTTTCGTTCTCTCTCTGTCTGTGTCTGCCTCTCTTTCTTTCTCTCTCTCTCTCACACTCTGTCTCTCTCTCTGTCTCTCTGTCTGTCTCTGTCTCTTTCTTTCTTTCTCTCTCTGTCTGTCTGTCTCTCTGTCTCTCTCTCTCTCTGTCTGTCTGTCTGTCTGTCTGTCTCTCTTTCGTTCTCTCTCTGTCTGTGTCTGCCTCTCTTTCGTTCTCTCTGTCTGTCTGCTTCTCTTTCTTTCTCTCTCTCTCACACTCTCTCTTTCTTTCTCTCTCTCTCTCACACTCTGTCTCTCTCTGTCTGTCTGTCTGTCTGTCTCTTTCTTTCTTTCTCTCTCTGTGTCTCTCTCTCTCTGTCTGTCTGTCTGTCTGTCTTTCAATTTCAAGAGCTTTGTTGGCATGGGAAACGTACATTTACATTGCCAAAGCGAGTGGTAAAACAAAACAAAACAAATCTAATTTACAATTGTCGATTCTCTCTCTTTCTCTGTCTGTCTCTCTCTGCCTGTGTGTGTGTGTGTGTGCGTGTGCGCGTGCGTGTGCATGTTCAGAATCCTTTTGTGTGTGCAAATTGCTAAATATGGAAATATATCTCCATGTGTATGTATGCACGTGGGTGTTACATTGTGGCTACAGCCTACACACTGGGTGTCAGATATCAGAACCAATCCTCCCTGGATGCACTTTAATCCAAACCAAATGATCCTGTTGTAGAGGAGGACAGCTAAGACACGATACTGTATGTGGAAATTGCATGATGATTTGCATTCGTATGAGGCCGCGATGATGCGGCTTCCTTCAACACATGTTGCTTTCTATATATATTTTTATATATTCTGATATTTCTATATTATTTATTCTTACTTTGTGCTGCATTGTGGGCTGCATACTCTGCTCCGGAGCGCTTCACTCTCACTCATCAGTGTCCTTCTGATTGAACTGAAAATACAACCCCAGGCTTTCTAATGTTTTCTCGAGTGTCACTGAATTGAATGGCTTTGGTTAATTGTTTTTATCTTGTCTTGACAGCTACAATTATTATCCTTTCTCTTTCCTTCACGGCTCCCCTGTGTTTTCATTCCACTTCCCTTCCTTCCTTCGTTCCGCTTCCTTCGTTTTTACGAAAATGTATTTATCTTAATTCTTGCGAATTATTTAGGTATTGCGCCCCTCAGTATAAATACCTTTCAGCTTTTTCCCATCCGACGAAAAGTCGAGCGTTTTGACCCAGTGAACACTGCGGTGCACATTGTGGTATTCGAGGTAAACACAACAAGCTAATCCGAGTGCTTTTGTTCGACGTGCGCGCCAAACTAAACGAAACGTGGCGGAGGAGGCCATGAACACACGCCGGTCAGATCAATGGAATGGAGCCGTGATTACCAAGACAAGCTACACCTAGTGTTTCCCGAGGCTGGCAATGCATGCATGGATGGGCATAATCTAATCCAATACGAGCAGCGCGTAGTGTTTAACCTGGCACTGCTGGTGAGAGGAGTTAGCTGTAAGCAGCGCAGCTCACGGTGCGGTCGCTGGACGTCACCGGGCGAATTCTGTCATCCACACTGAGCCGCCGGTCGACAGAGAAGTCAACACAGCGCTCCGCCACTCAGGACTCCCATCAGCACCACTCAATCGTTCCCCTAACCATGTCAATACAATATTAATCTATTATTAATATAAACCTTACAGATGTTGTTGTGCTGGAGGATGAGCCCTTGAGAATAAATACATATAAATCAATATATTTAAATAGACAAATATTTTATTGATTGAAGTATAATTTTCTGTAAATACATTCTGACATTCCTCTTTTAACCTCTTAATACCACGGGATGCTATCATTATATTTTGCGTATATCTGTATGCATTTATGCGTGTATATTTTTGGAATAAAAGATGCAAGTGTATGGATTTATTAGAAGAGCCACACAGACAACGACAATTTCCCGTGATACCACTGTCATGAATGAGGTCCTCACCGGTACTGTAAACTGAAGTTTCGTTTTTGATTTTGCTTGCAGAATATCTGCCCTATATTTTTTCCTTTGGCTTATTCACTATACATTTGCAAATGTATTCTTTTATTTTATTATTCTATTGTTTATTCCTCTATTGTTTATTATTCTATTGCTATGCTTATGTTCCTTGTACCTCTGGCACAAGAATTTCCTTCGGGATTAATAACAGTTCTATGTTATCTTATCTTATATTTTATTCATCAACGTCCGACCAATTTGGACAGACATTCTCTCTTCAAAAAGCAGGCTCTAATGTAACCGTCACCCTGTCCCTCTCCCGGTCCCTCACCCAGTGTTGCATCGACAACTACGAGGAGATGGTGCGGGTGCTGCTGGGTCAGGGTGCCAGCGTCAACGCCCAGGACAACGAGCTGTGGACCCCCATGCACGCCGCCGCCACCTGCGGGCACGCTGGCCTCGTCAGCATACTCATCGCACAGTAAGCAGCACGCACACACATTCATACACGCACACATGCATGCGCACACACACACACACACACACACAGCGACCAAAAGAACTCCACTGGCTGACTGTATTTACTAGACAAGAGCTCTCCTACTGGCTGACTGTATGTACTAAACCAGAGCTTGACTGACTGTCTGTATAAACTAGAGCTCTCCTACTGGCTGACTATGTATTAGAGCTCAACGATTGGCTGACTGTATGTACTAGACCAGAGCTTTACTGGCTGTCTGTATGAACTAGAACTCTACTGCTGGCTGACTGTATGAACTGGAGCTCTAGTACTGGCTGACTGTAGGTACGAGAGCTCTACTACTGGCTGACTGTACTGTATGTATTAGAACTCTATGACTGGCTGACTGTATGTCCTAGACCAGAGCTTTACAGGCTGACTGTATTAACTAAAGCTCTACTACTGGCTGACTGTATGTACTAGACCAGAGCTTTACAGGCTGACTGTATTAACTAAACGTGTGTGTTCAACGTGTGCATCCTACGTCTGCTTCCTCGCTGCAGCGGTGCAGACCTGCTGGCGGTCAACTCGGACGGGAACATGCCCTACGACCTCTGTGAGGACGACCCCACGCTGGACATCATCGAGACGGCCATGGCTAACCGAGGTTAGCCCGCTCGCAAGGAGCGTTTGAACGGAAACCTTCCTCCAAGGGATTCAGCTGTTTAGGTTTAGCTTGGAAAGAATGACTTTGCCGCCCCCGACATAAATTTGGAAAAAAAGAGATTCTGCCGTCGGAGGCAGATTATTTAGATCGGTTTACAGGAAGCGCTCTCGGCCGACAGGCGTTCAAATTCCCCTTCAAACCCATTGAAATGTGATTGAGGAATTGGGCCAACCTAGCATTGCCTGTGAATGCATTACTTCAAATGCTTCAAAAGTCTAATTTGAATTGAACAAATTGAATCACTTTATCAAAGCTTTGTTTTCAAGGGTGTCAGCTGAATTAGGTCTCATCCATCCGATTGATCGGTGAACGCCGTTGACGATTGTTAGGTTACCATGGTGATAAACCGAGACCCAAAGACATCCCGGATGCATTTTGGTGTGTACTTTTAGGAGACAGTAAAAACGGCAAAGCTCTCCCCCTGAACCAAAAGCATCTGCACAAGCGTCTGGGTTGTGAGGCGTTCTATTGCTCACCTGCATGCGCAGCAGCAGCAGTTGTTTTGTATGTAAATGAGATTGGCCCTAGAAAGGACTGTTCTCATGCCCAAAGTCAGCGTCTGATGTCATCTTCAAAGGTTGCAACGCCACGGCCCAAAAGCCGCGCATCTGAGAGAGCTGAGGGAGTCAACAGCACGGCGGGAGTCAAAGTTGTGCTCACTTTTGGTGCTAACTCACCGTGTGAAGTCAGGGGGATGAGAGATCCGTGGGGAGAGCTGCGCGTTGCAAGCTAGCAGTCGAGACGCTGAGGAGAATGATTAATAAGCAGCATGAAGTGCCGTGATCATGATGGCTCCCGTGCCGTGGAGCAGTAGCCTAGTGTACGGCTGCCACGACGACGGAGCCCTTATCTCTGAGGGCACTGCTGGGTCACTCACTCACACACACGCACGCTCACACACTCACTCACTCACTCATGCTGACAGGCACACACACACTAGGGGTTGCACGACTTCTGATTTTTTCAAGTCGACTTTTCTATCAATAAAGTCGACGTAACGTCGACGCATCGTTGATCACGTCATCACATACACACGCACGCAAAAAACACAGAGACAGAATGGGCTGTCCCAAAAAAAAAGCACAGGTATCCTCTGCGCTAACAGCCGCTCAAAATCGCTTAATTTCCCCCCCACCATCCCGCCAAATAACTTAGTCTAAAAATTTTTTTTTATATTCTTAAAGTGTGAAATCACGTGGTCAACGACGCGTCGACGTCTCCCGGTAGGCGTCGACTAGTGGTAGTGGCGTCAATAAGCCGACTTTTCTGTGCAAGCCCTAACACACACAATCCTTTTGTCTTTCCATCTAGATCCCCTTTCTCTTCTCTGCCCAGCTCTCCCATAAACCCTAAACGGCGCGCACACACACACACACACACACACACACACACACACACACACACACACACACACACACACACACACACACAATCAAACATCTCCCTCTGTCCCTCTATCTTGCTGCTCATCACTATTTCTGTCCACCTATTTCTTGTGTATCACACGCACACACACATACACACATACACACACACACACACACAATCTCTGTCTCCTCATTTTGCTCACTTATTCTTGTGTTTTTTCTCATACTTTCCAGCTCTCTCTTGTGTCTATTGCACACACACACACACATACCCACACCCAGTCATGCTCCCAGCCTCCCTCCTCTGAGCATCACCGATTGATATGACAGTTGCTTGGTCCTGTGTGTGTGTGTGTGTGTGTGTGTGTGTGTGTGTGTGTGTGTGTGTGTGTGTGTGTGTGTGTGTGTGTGTGTGTGTGTGTGTGTGTGTGTGTGTGTGTGTGTGTGTGTGTGTGTGTGTGTGTGCGCAGCCCGGCTCATCAGCAGTGTGTCTCAGTGATAGGACTCAATCTCCCTTCCTCTTTGCAGTGTGGGCCAATAGAAGCAGCCTGATCAACCGCCGCCCCCATCTCACTGCGTTAGCTGCCACTCACTTGAGGCCAGTGTCTGCAAGAGGATTGAAATCGTGGGCAAAGCCCAGGGAATTTTTTTGTGGGCCAAATTATTCTAGATTCAGATTCAGTGGCACTTTTCTATAAATTGTATTTATTCTTTTGGTGGTTTAATGGTTTGTTTTACTGCTGCTGGGAGGATACTATATAATTTCCATAAAGTAAAGGGCAAGCCTTTCCCCAGCTTGTCACAGAACATCAATGAATATCTTGTTGAAAGACATAAAACATCAGATGGTAGAAGATGCTTCATAAATTTTTCCTCGAGGTGCTTCTAATGGCTGAGCCCCCAGTAACAGCGGACTGTCTCAGCCCTTAGTGTTCCTGTTTGCAGGCAGCAATGCTTGGAGGGCCTCCATTCTGAATCACCACCATGCACTCTAATAGTCGTGTGTGTATGCGTGTTGGTGTGTGTGTGTGTGTGTGGGTGTGGGCGGCGGGGGGGAGAATCAATTTGCTTCTCAGGACATAAAGTGTGTGTGCGTGCGTGTGTGGGTTTCGGTTAGTCAGAACATGATTACACAAATACATTCTGTGTTGGGACCATAAATTGTCCAAACTCCTGCCATGGCCTGATGTAAATATTACATCTGATACGTGACTGGGATTCCCAGGGGAAAATATCACATTATTCAGGAACACAATCCAATTCATTTTAAGCTGTCAACGATTAGTGATGCCATATTATTGTCATTGTCATGATTGTGTTTCCAGAAAGTTCTTATTTTAAACCAGTTGAGTCCAGTTCTGCCCACCATGGAAGTTTGGACATCTATAATAGTCATGTGGAGAGATCATTAGACATGTGTCTCACACCAAACCCTGAAGTGGCAAAATAAAACCGAGCACGCTTCACTGCGGTCATCCTCATCACTCATCCTAAATACTCAAATCAATGTGTGAAATTAAATCAATAACGCGTAACATTTGTCTTGTGTTGTGCATTTAAATTGTCGTATTTAATTTGCATATGATTTTTTATGTCGGGAAAAAAAGACTCAACAAAATTTCAATCAGATGAAACAGTAGTGTAGTTTTTAGCCCATGTTCCAGGAAGGGGACGGTTTGCCCTCCACTCTCTGCCGTGTCTGGGGGGCTCTTATCTCTGCGTCTGTCTGGGTCTGTCCTGCGTTATCACACTGAGGACGGGGCAACAGACGTGCGTTCATCTGACACACTGTCACTCACCGCTCTGTCCGTGTGCGCTTGATTGACAGGCATCACGCAGGAGATGATAAATGAAACGCGGGCGTCGACGGAGCGGAGGATGCTGGGAGATATCCAGGAGCTGATCAGACGGGGCGACGAGGTCAACCAGCAGGACTCACTGGGAGCTACACTGGTATGGTTATCATCATAAAAATCATTATATATATATACTGTATATATACAGTATATACTCATATACTTTCCATATTTTTCTGATATTTTACAGAAACATAATAATAATAATATACAGGATTTATCTATAAGTAAAATATACTCAATGATATAAATACATAATATATAATATAGTCACGGTTACTATGTAATCATATCATTGCTATGGCATGATATTAAACCATATTTCAATCATGGTTCCTGGAGTTTGGAATAGGCAACGACAGCAGGCCGTAACAATATGCTGATCTGAAATTACCTTAATGGAGAATTCCCTGGCCATTCCTCCTGCCTCTTTACATGGACGCCGTGGTGTGTGTGTGGTGTGTGTGGTGTGAGAGCTTGAAATCCTGGAGGAAGTGTCTCGCCTCGGAACATCAAGGGGTTTATGACCCAATAAAATGAAGTGAAACGCAAAAGACTCAAGACTCACCTGCTCAGCGTTCACCTGGACTCAGAGCTTCCTTCCTGTAACCCCACGGCCTCTATTTCTTAACCCACTCCCACGTACACTAACCAGGGTTCCAATCCCATCCCCTCTTGGAACCCCAGCTCTTACTTGTATGTTTGGACAGCCCGGCACATAAAAATAGTACTTGGCAATGTGTAGCATCTTCTGCTAGCTGTCTTGCTGTTTACCAGCAAGGGGTCAACCTAGCAATTATGAGGGCTTGAAACTTGCTTTATTAACTGAGCAATTATGAGTCCTTAAAACTATGTTCAAATCTTACTGTACTGTTAGCGATAAATTGTTGTTTCACTCTTTGGACAAAAGCGTCTGCCAAATGCCTTAAATGTGAATGCAAATGGGGGGGGGGGGGGTGCAAACGATGTACAATGTCCTAAGTAGGAGAGGATTACAACATCAAACGTACAGTTAACTCCTGCGATTTGCCTTAAAATGAATTTTAGAAATCCGACAAACTGAACGAATGGCGAGACAAACAAAGCATGTGGTGACTGAGAAGTGGGCGGGTACAGAGAGACGGGGAACAGAACGCGGTGGACAGAAATAGTTCCGTGGAGCTCGACCGCAGATTGTTTGATTGAGACGCTTGTCGGATGGCTTCATGTCGTCTGTTTGTCTTGATTGGACCACAACAGGTCAGAGTAGATCCGTCGCTATTCTCAACATAGACAAAAAAGACAGTAGTAGAAGTCAACCTGACAGTTAATCTTAATAAGCGAGGGTTTTTCCGTCACAAGGAGTGATCATACTGTGAAATGCTCTCATTTCAATTTTACTCCCAAGTAAACATGCTTAGTGAAAGTAAAAAATAGGTCCTACTGTAGACACGAATAAGTGAATGACTCAGTTCTTAAGGTTCACACCCTGGTTATGTCAAATATCTAGTTAGGGTAAATATACTGTATATAGTCCCCTAAAATAATACAAACAAATACAAACACTACAAAGTTGAGTGGTGAAGTACTTGGACTTCTTTAGTGGACTTCTTTTAGTAGTGGACTTCTTTTAATCCACTACTGTTTGTCAGTGTGAGACAAAAGCTTATCTTTCAAACTCAGAAGCAATTTATCTCAGTCTCGATACACTTTTACACACAAACATACACACACACGCATACACATTCTCTCTCACACACACGCACACACGCCCACACACACACACACCCATATGCTGTCTCGAACAAAAGCTTATCTTTGAAACTCGAAAGCAATTCAGTCATCTCTGTCTATGTGTACGTATACACACACGCACGCACGCACGCACGCACACACACACGCACACGCTCCAGGTCATTAACAGAACCTGAGAATCATAATGTAAAAAGGGAAGTTGAAGCTGAAGGAAAGAAACCAGCCCGTAAGGAGTCCCACGTTCTGCACCTGAGACAGAGCCTCCTGCCTCCCAGTTCCCTAAAGCCCACCGAGCCAGAGCCCAGACCCCCAGGGGAGACGGATCCTAGCAGCTCCACCAAGCAGCCGCCATGATGCAGACGCTTCCAAGATCCATTTTTATCAGAAAAAGGCTCTCGCCGTAGACGTCTTTCAGATGTTCACAGCCTGTTTCATGTTCATCTGAGGTTAGGATAAGGAGCCGTGTTTGGAGGGGGAAAATAACGTTGAAAGTATGGAGGTGAGGGGAGGAGGAGGAGGAGGAGGAAGATGAGGAGAAGGAGGAGGAGGCTGTGGTTGTAGATACATGTGCCTTGGCTTGTACACCGCTGAACTGATAACGATCAATGTTAAATCTTTCCCCGCTGCCTTTATGGAGCGGATTTACATTTTTATTTATCTTTTAACCAGCAAGGCCAAACATGTCCGTTGTTATTATTGACGATGAAACATCTCTGCCTCATATCCCCCCACCCCATGAGTCTTTCAGAGACATTTGTAGTTTCCCCTGCAAACCTCTGATGCAAGAGGGATGCTACCAATAGCTAATAACTAAAATAATAATCCACACATGAACTGCAGTGCCTGTGTGTCTTTTCATAATGCGGTGTTATGATGTTAGTCTACAGCTTGGCGCAAGGATTCATTGGGGATTTAGGGATTTCAGTCACACTTCACCTGTTCATTTTTATAGCAATGATGTATGTTGCATCACGGCGCACCTGGGTTTTCATTACAGAGAACCCCAGTATATTGTACACTATATATCCCCCCAGCGCGCGCGTATAAGACGCAATCGATTGAATTGCTACGCGGAGCAGAATTACAAGTGGTTTCGAGCAGATAGTCCCGTAACACTACGGCCGGGGATATGCAGATCTATTTATATTCATTCGGGGTCAAGATCGACCCGATCCAACCGGTCACATATTTAATGGGGTCGATGGTAATTTTAATTGAGATTGCCGTCAAATGATCTCGCTGGTCGAAGTCGACTTCTGTCAGCCCGGGGTTAATCTATTGTGGGCTGCCATTGCACAATTGAACAATGTGACAAGGTGTGTGTGTGTGTATGTATGTGTGGGTCAGTGTGCCACAACAATTGACAAATTATTGACAAATTGGCAAATCTGTCAGAAAGTGAATGTGTATTAAATGAGCTTAGAGGAAAAATTATTCTGCTGTCATTTAAAAAGTTCAGAATGTTTGAGCAAACCGAGCAAAATCCAGATCGGGACAAACTTTTAATGACGAAACGAAATACATATTCAGAAGATGTTCAGCCATGAGTGTGTATGCTGTCATCAAAATATGGCACTCGAGGGAGAAACCAGTCGTGACTCAACCAAACGCAGGCGGACATTCAGACGTCAGATCAAAGCTCCATTGATTCCCGTCTCATCCCTTGTTAGCTGCACATCGCGGCGGCTAATGGCTACGTCCAGGCGGCGGAGCTCCTGCTGGAGGGCGGCGGGCGCATGGACCTGAAGGACAGCGACGGCTGGCAGCCGCTCCACGCTGCCGCCTGCTGGGGACAGGTGAGCATCGCATGTCACACACGTCACACACACGTTACACACGTCACACACACGTTACACACGTTACACACGTTACACACACATGCACGCATACACACACTACTTAACATGTCTGCTTGTAATACTACTATGTATGGAGGCGCTAGGGATAAGGGGTCCATAAATATGTGGCCTTTGAGACTGGATCTATGATTAAGGGCTTTACAAATGTTAACCTTGCAATTATGAATGCTTGAAAACTGTTCTATTACAAGTGTACTTATTGTATGTTGCTTTGGATAAAAGCATCTGCCAAATGCCCTAAATGTAAATGTACAAATACAATTGACTTGAGCTGACAAACACACACACACACGATGAACACACAGCGAGGTCTGTGGTAAGTTTGTGATTTTTGCATTTCAGATGCACGTGGCGGAGCTGCTGGTGTCTCACGGTGCCAGCCTCAACGCCAAGACCTCCCTGGAGGAGACCCCAATCGGTACACACCCCCACCCCCCTTCCCCACACGCACGCACCTGCGCACACACTCACACACACACACATTTGCATACACACACACACACACACACACACACACCGCCACCATGTAAAGTTTAACAGCCTTTCTGCCAGACAGCTCTGTGTACCTCTGATGTCTCCCGCACAGGAGTCACTTTAACATCTTTTCAAGTCTAAGGGCTCTTATGATTAGCATTACTTAAACATGTAAAGGAATATTAAAGGGGAGCTACACGGAGGGAGGACAGCTGGGTTTTACATCACACTTTTTGAAATATAAAATAGTTATTCACTATTATTATAATTTTTATTATTAATACTATCATTTATTGGCAGACGGTAAGAATTGCAGAGTTAATGGGGTGAGCGTTTCTATTCTCTAGTCGTGAATTGCAAAAATATATTAATATTGCCTGATATGTCTCGATGTTCCGTGCATAAGGATTAGCAATCATGATCTGTTCACAATCGTCTGTTAATTTTAATTTCCCGGAGTGGTTTTTGTACAAAGCGTTTCCAGGAAGCCACCTGCCAGAGACAGACAGACACACACACACACACACCCACACACACACACAGACACACACACACACACACCCACACACACACACACGCACATTTGGGGCATAATGTGAGTGACGTCAACTGTGTGTGTGTGTGTGTGTGTGTGCGTGTGCGTGTGCGTGTGTGTGTCTTTGATCCTGCGTTAGATCTGTGCGAGGACGAGGAGTTCAGAGCCATCCTGTTGGACCTCAAACACAAAATGACATCATCATGAAGTCGCAGCTGAAGCACAAGACCTCCCTGTGCAGGCGGACGTCCAGCGCAGGCAGCCGCGGGTACGTACTGACCCCTGGTGGCGGGGAGCTGTCCCTGCACCAGGAGATGCTGGGAATACTGTATGTCAATAAGTGTGTGTGTGTGTGTGTGTATGTGTGTGTGTGTGTGTATAGCTCGCTTGTTATTTAACCGGTGCAGTGTTCAAAACGAGCCTGTTCTGAAACGGCCTCCGGAAAACACCGGCCATTCATTTGGAAAGTGAAACACTTCACTACAATGTAAGACATCCGGTCTCTCTTCCTTCATCTTGAATATACTGTAGTGTTGTTGGGTCCTCAGCAATACACGGTTGTCGAGGAAATCAAAGATAGACAGCCTGACACACTGAAATATGCAGACTCCTCTAATTATAGTGAGATGATGCAAGATATGGATTAAATGTCACTGGGGTTTGGGTGGAAGGACAGAATTGGCCGAATTAATAGACAATTAGAATTTAATTTGGGATTAGTTGCCAGGTAAGCTTGGATCCAGCGGTCCAACCAAAAACTGAAAGGGGCGGGGTTACGCCTTGTTTCCTGTTCCTCGTTACGGAGATAGTATTAACGATTATTACCGAAGAGAAACTCATTTACACGAGTAGTTCTAAAGAAGCTTAATGAAGGGGATTTTAATCTGTGTGTATTCCTACAGTGGCCAGGCCACACGGTGTTCATTTGAAACATTTCTATAAACTATTCTACGGTTTATTAGTGCATGAGCGAGTTTGGCTGCTGTTACTGGCCAATGACATGCTTCCAGATACCCGCCACCAGCGATGTGATTGTATAAAGCAAAAGAAAGTGAGACTTTAGAATCAGATTATTCATCCAAAAACTAGTGAAAAGAGAAGACTAGTTTCCAGCAACAACAAATAATTTATGTATATAAATATATTTATATATGAAAAATATACATATATTACAGTATATAATATAAAGGTTATGTATGTAAATGTTATACATTTTGGAAAATCATTGCCTTAGAGTGGCTTTAGCCATACGTGTCACTGTTTAACATGTGATAATAATATCTCCATTCATAATTAAACATTACTTCCAAAGTACGTCCACCATCAAATAGCACCATGCCCAATGAACAGAGAGGCTAGCGTGTGCCTGTGTGTGTTGACCCTCCCCAGGAAAGTGGTGCGCCGTGCCAGCCTGTCAGACAGACACAACCTCTGCCGCAAGGAGTACGATTCGGAGGCCATCGTCTGGAGGGGCGGGCGGGAGGGGGCGGGGACGGAGGCGGAGCCCAAGGAGAAGGAGGCGGAGAGCCAGGAGGACAGCCCCGTGGTTCATGTTAGTGTCTTCTTCTTCTTCGTCGTTTGCCTTTGGCGGTATAATTGTTTATTGTGCATTGTTTGTTTCACATTATACAATGGCTAAATACTTCCACATACATTCATTTAGATTCACCTAAGGCTGGCCAATGTATTGATATTATATCAATATTGTGATATGAGACGAGATATGGTGTTTGATTTTGGATATCATAATATTGGTGTATGATAAAGTGTTGTCTTTTCCTGGTTTTAAAGGAGACATATTATACCACCAGGTGTGATCGTGATTAGCCATTCCAAGCGGTTTCAAAAACCGGTGTCATCTCTGGTTTTTGACATCACAAGTGGGAGTGTCCACCCAGATGTATGGTGGATAGATCAGCCTACCAGTTGCTACAGTCCACTGGGTAGGCTGGTAGGCTGATCCATCTACCCAGGCTGAACAGCGGGTGGCAAAAACCGGAGATTCTGAAACCGCTTGGAGAGGCTGATCACCCTCACACCTGGTGGTGTAATAGGAGTCCTTTATAGGCTGCATTACAGTAAAGTGAAAGCTTACCGGACTGTTTGAGCTGTTCTATGATTTACCTTTACACACTTACCCACAGTCATTATATTCACATTACTGATGATTATTCTCTCATCGTGTATACAGGAATATATAAACAATGTGGTTATTTTATATAGAATATGTATTGATTTAAATTCCAGAAAACATGCTATATGGTGATATATAATACACTTATATATACTGTATATATCGAGATATAAATGTATCTATATCGATCAGCCCCAGATTCACCTCAAACTTGTGCAGTGAAGTGTTGATTGCCAGTCCTGCTGGACAGATGTAATTAAGATGTATTTATTTTAATTAAACATTTCTTACTGCCGTCTTACCACAGGTGAAGCCGGCGGCGCAGCTAGCCACCTCGGATTCGCCCGCCAAGCTAACCACCATCCTCAAGGATAAGGGTGACGGCAGCGGCAGACAGAACGGCCTGGTCTCCACGGCGACGTCCACGCCGCCACAGCCGTCGTCGGTGCGTCGCGGCCGTCGTCAGCATCGCCGTCGTCCAACGGCAGCGCCCGCTCCCCCGCCACCGGCAAGGGCCCCACCGCCGGCACGGTGACCGCGCAGCCGGTGGCCGGCGAGGAGGCGTGGCCCCGGGAGCGCGCCCAGACGCTCTCGGAGCTGAAGAGGCAGCGCGCAGCTGCCAAGCTGCTGCTGAGCCACCCGCTGTTCAGCCTGGGTCACCTGGGCAACGGCTCCCTGGACTCCTTCGCCGACGCCAACAAGCTGGTCAGCGGCGGTGGCGGTGGCGCGGTGGAGGAGGAGGAGGAGGACCCCCGCATGCCGCTGGTCTCGTCCAACGGCAGCGCGGTGTACTACACTCCCGCCAGCGGGGACCCGCCCATGCTGCGCCTCAAGCAGCCAATGGAGGAGGAACGGCCCAAGACCCGCACCTGCTGCTGCGTCTCCTAGCGTCGCTGCGGGAGACAGGAAGGAGGCGACGGGGGAGATGGGAAAGAGGTGACAGGAAGGAAGGAAGTGACAGGAGAGACAGGAAGGAGGTGACAGAGGAGACAGGAAGGAAGGAGGCCTAAAAAAAGACAACCGAAAATGGCAGCTTCTACGTTGCCATGGAAGCAGATGAAGATGCTCTCGTTAGTCAGTGAAAAATACATCTCTGCCCTTTTTTTTTATTTTGGATTATTGCGCTTCGCCAGGTTAATCCTCGCCTTTGTTTGATCTGGAGAATCTGAAGAAAGGAAGGACTGTGCCTCCCTTCCATCTGAAGTTACTGCCAGCCACAATGGGGGGGGGGTGGGGGGTCTATCGGTTACTGTGGAGCGTGTGAAATGGAGCTGCGATCATGCATACAAAAAATAAATACAAAAATAGCCAGAAAGGGCAGAGCGCACGTCGGTCGACTCGGTTAATGCCGTGTCGGACTCCGGCGCCGTTTCATCGAATCAATCGCAGACCTTTTTATTACTCTAAAACACGCCGTGAACTGATCCAAAGTATTTCACGCAAGAGAGGAAAAGGGGAACTCGACGGAACAAATGAACAGTTGGAGAGCTAGCCGTTAACCCCCCCCCATCTCCAAAGTCTGCTAGCAGGTTTTTCAATCATAAAATCTGGTGGAATAAAAAGAGGAAAATGAAATGCATTGTGTAGCAGGAGCTGACATTTTCCAATATAGGATAGAATAACAAGGGGATTACCGTGCCAATTGAAACTGTTATCTCAATCGCTTCCATTGGGATTTTCACCACCGCTTCAATTCATCTGATATTATCATCTTTATTATTATTATTATTACAGTTCCCCAGGGCAGTATTACAGCACACATCACACATGTATTCCTTCTCATCTTTCTTTCCCCTCTTATCTATTTGGAAAGTTGCTCCCAAGGTATCTTGGTGTTGGACCGCTCCGGTAACATCACAGCGGGTCGTACCATCTGGTGGAAACACAACACAGCACACCGCGGTTTCATGTCGACACGGTGTGAAACCAGTCTAATCCCCTCGTCTGAAACATCTCTCGCTTCGCCCGCCTGTGTGAACGGCGAGCGAGCGAACGCCATACGTCCCACGTGTAGGAAGTACACTTGCACAGCCGACCGAAAGTACAAAATACTGCACTAGTGTTTCTTGGAACCCATAACTGTACATGTGTTTGTTTATTATTGTTGTATTGTTGTTTTTTTTAATATATATATATTTCACAACACACTGTCGCTCCTATATCTCAGACCCCCGACCAGAGCGGGCGAGGGGCCTTCTTGTATACCGTCGTACACAAATCAACGTTGTGCTTAAACCTAGTCGAGTTCAGTCAGACACATTGGTTTTGAATAATACTGTACAGTTTTTAGTTTATTTGTCTATTTATGAAAAGTAACAGGAAAGTGTATATGTATATATATATATAAAACAGAACAGAAGTGAGTGCTATGGTTTGTAACGGTGAGTGTATTTATTATTTGGATGGTGAGCGGAGTGAATGCGATTTTTGGAGGAAATGTGGGGGGGGGGGGGGGGGAAGCACCTTCTGGAAAAGAAAATCTAGTACATGAAAATAACTGACCAATGAGCGGTTGTTACTAGGTAGACTAGAATTTTCCGCGCAGACCAACGTCAGGAACTGCCTGCTGAGGGCTGAGGGCCCCGGGGTCTAGTTGTGTTTTATCAGGTCTTTTTAAAATACAGAAATATAACAGATCGTCTCCTGTGGCTCGTCCCTTCTTCCATTCACTGTCCCCCTGTTGGTATTAAAACTATACTGTTAGTATGAAGTAGTGTTCATCCATGTCAGTAGGACCACACGTGTTGTCGGTGTTACAGTATATGCATAATAATATGGACTGTGTTATTGTAGCCGCCCCCAAGGGAACTATGACCTCAGTTGCTGCGTCAACGTTAGCTCTGTTAGCCACGCCGCTGCTGGGCTAGCTCCTGGGCTAGCTCCTAGGCTAGCAGTCGGTCGCCGTGAGCAACATTGTGCTGGCGTGCTCTCCGTCTAAACACTCCAGCCTACTGGAGGATCAGTTATCCAAACTGTTTCTGAGCTTAACCGAACACGTTTGTTTGTTTACGTTTCCCAATGTGTGCCAAAGAGTCTCTTAGAATAAAGTCAAACATAAAAGTGTGGAGCATTTTAAAGAGAAAAGTAGCATCGGGTAAAAGGCTTTTACCGAATCACGTTTGTCAAATGGAGTTGGTCGTTCCTCCTCGTTGTTTTTCCGCCCGCGCCACAACCTTCTATGAATTGTACATATGTGTCAAATGTGTGTACAGAAAATGTTAATGTAAATATGTTTGCATTCCTCGCCATTTATCTGTTTCCATGAACTGAATTTACATGTGTGTGTGGCACAGAATAGAAACACAGAAATGAAGGAGACACACACACACACACACACACACACACCAACACACACACAGTATATGTGTGATTATCTCAAGTCTAACCTGTCATACTAGTGAAGTGCTATCCCACTGTTATTGACCTGTTATTGACCACTGTTACTCCATTGTTGCATCCGGTGTCCATTACATTTTCCAAGAATCAGGTGTTTCATTCTGAAATAAATGTAAATGTGTCTACAAATATGATATGCCTGTGGTAGGCTGAATTGTACTCATTCCCAACAATAAAAGCAGCTTCATTTAGCAAAAACAAACAATACAATAATATTAACTTTTCTGAAAATGTTAATGTGCTTGGCTGCAATCCTTCCATAAGTCATTAAAACAAAATGAATAACATTTATTCAGTGGTTTGATTTTAAAAATGTAGTCGCAGATCAAAGTCGTTTTTTATAAGGATAATATTTAAATTAAATTGACATTGTATTAAAATTCAATGCATTACACAGAATTCCTAATTCTAGAATCACGTAAAAGCGGTTTGTAATGACCATTGCTTGGCCAAAGTTTTCAAAGTGAATAGTTACGTATATTCTGATGACTTCTACCAAGGCTTGTGTTTCACTGTAACCTCTGTGTCAACGATAAGTAGCAGAACTACTGATTTTGTAATTACTGGAGAATAATGATGGTTGCATTGACATATTTTGAATAAATTGTATATTTTGAGAATTTTACATTGTGTTTCCTGAATGAATATATCCCAGTTGATTTGTTGCTTAGCCTTCAATGTCTCTCTCTCTTTTAAATGACCTATATGTTTGAAATAACGTAAGAGTGATAAATGTTCAGATGTTGAAGACAACTTCAATGCTGGATATTAAATTAATATTCTCTCATGCCTCTTAGGTTTTGGCCTTCAGACCTTCTCAGTGAGACAAATGTTGAATTAAAGACAGAATAAAAGTTTAATAACTATTAAACCGCTGTTAGTGTCTTGAACAGGCTCCTGTGAAACTTGTCCAAATATCAAACCACATAATGTGGGAAATGTTTAATCCCAAATATCCATTTGGGCAGTTTTGCAATTATTTTTGGGCTAATATGATTCTGTGGTGAGGTGTGTGGGCAGTTCGTCACTACACAGCTGTCCTAACTCAAAAATCCAATGGGGTTTATATTTCAAAAAGCAAAATTACTTAAAAACCCAACAATGGCTTTCAAAGGCATCCAGGAAGTGGAAAAGTACATTTGTTAAACCTAAAGCTCTGTTGGTTTAGCACTGATTCTTCGAAAACTATAGGAAAATATTCACACGATTGATAAGTTTCATTCAACATTCAAACCTCATTTAAGTTCAATTGGAACTCTGTCATACATGGGTTGCTTAATTATTAAAATGGAAAAATATGCTGCTTCAGATTCATTTCCTTTTTGTAAGTCCATTGGACTGTTTAAAGACTTCGATTTCCCCCACAAGTGAAGCAAAAAGCCAGCTGGTTTGAATGTAGTGGGACCCCTCCGCACGTCATGGCAGCTGAAGGTAATTTACTGTTTGTAAAACTTGAGGCTAATTTGCGAGCTCAAAGCACAGGAAGACATCATGCAGGCTAACCATGGGGCTAACGTGTTCCTCGTGTACATTTCACAACTTTATTCTTTTGGAAACAAAGGCTGATGTGTAACTCGTAATTTTACGTTTTTTTTCCTTTACTTGAATTCTTACCTTTATTCCTTGTTAAAAATGTTAACTGAGTACTAAGCCTAGCCTAAGCCTAAGCTCCCGAACCCTGACCCTAACTAAGATCGACTGTTACCCTACTTGACTTTAGATTGTTTGTCTAGATTTCCTGATTGTTGTTAGCATAGCTCAATCAGTCAGTTCATTAGCAAAGCTTTATTTACTGCGCTGTTGACTGTTCATTTACGACCACCGGGTCTGAAGTTTGCTGTGGTTGACCGCTAGAGCCTGTTGTGTTCATGCCGTGCAATGCTAATTTGATGTCCTGTATTTTCATCGAGAATTTTCATTGGTTTTTTTCTGCCATGTCGGCGTCATAAACAATATGATATAATCCATAATATAATCAAATATAATTTGATATAGAGTCGTGATCACACAATCTGGTCTGCCTTAACCCCATCCTGTGCTCCCTGGCCCCCACATTGTGGCCGGCGGCGCTATACGCTGGCCGGGCCGGGCCCCATTCAGGCTGAGCCAGCTGGCCTGGCCCTCCAGCCCCCCAGCCCCCAGCCCTCCAGCCCTCCAGCCCTCCAGGCCTGCCACTGCTCTCCACTGGAGAGCCCAGTGGAACCGGGCCAGCAGCCGCCCTATAGTAGCACACACACACACACACACACACACACACACTGTCAGGATCCATGATCACTCCACTGCCTGTCTGTCGATCTGTCTGTCCGTCTGTCTGTCTCTCTGTCTGTCTGTCTTTCTCTTTCTTTCTTTCTGATTGTCTGTCTGTCTGTCTTTCTGCCCTGTCTGTCTGCCCTGTCATGCTGGCTTCTGTCTACCTTTCTGTCCGCCTGTCTTTGTTTGTCTGTCTGTCTGTATTTCTGTCTGCCTATCGGTCTGTCTGTCTGTACTTCTGTCTGTCTGTCTGTCAGTCTGTCTGCCAGTCTGTCTGCCTGTCAGTCTGTCTGTCTGTCTGTACTTCTGTCTGTCTGTCTGCCAGTCTGTCTGCCAGCCGGTCTGTCCATCTATCTGTCCTGTCATGCTGGCTTCTATCTGTTTGTCTGTCTGTCTGTCTGCCTGCTTGTTGGTCTGTCTTTCTATCTGTCTGTCTGTTTGCCTTTCTGTCTGTCTGTTGTTCTGCCTCTCTCTGTCTGTCTGTCTGTCTTTCTGGCGGTCTCTCTGTGTGTCTGAAACATATGTATGCATTCCAGCGCGATGATAGGAGAAGCAGATTGGGTTGTTTATGTCTCCCCTCCATACACATGGCACCATGGAGGAAAGACATGAGAGGAGGGAGGGGGGGAAGCCAGCATGACAGGGCGGACATTCTTCAGGAGAGGACCCTTGCCAAGAGAGAGGAGGAACCCTTGCCAAGAGAGAGGACACACACACACGCACACACACACACACACACACACACACACACACACACACACACACAACTACGTCGACTGTGCCGTCCTGGCTTCCTGAAAGACCCGATGGGAGAGAGAGACAGGGAGAGAGGGAGAGAGAGAGAGAGAGAGAAAGAGAAAGAGAGAGAGAGACATACATACAGAGACAGAGAGAGAGAGAGAGAGAGAGAGAGAGAGAGAGAGAGAGGAGAGAGACGGGACGTGAAAGGGACAGTGGAAAAGCTTTTTTTTAAATGTTCCCTCGAATACATTTTATTTTATTTGGTTAAACTGTCATAAGTTGTTCTGGAGTATTTATGTTCTTAATAGGTATTGATTGGTATCGTGTAACGCCTTTACGACTTTGTGTAACATAATTTGCAGGCACACAGTGGAGAGACGTGAATTCAACCGAATTATTGATTCCTATTTTGCTAATTTAACTTTGAGGCCAAAACGAAAGGCAGGGGGTTCCATTAAGCGGATGGAAGACCATCCCATCGGCTCACTCGGCCAGCCTCGTACCGGGGGCTCTTCAGCATTAGGAGGAGAAGGAGGAGGAGGAGGAGGAGGAGAGGCTGCTCTTGCCTTACATAAACAGCTTCTCTCAGCAGCACACTGCTCAAGTTCTCTCTCCCTTTACTGCTTCTCTTTCTGACTCTATCGCCATATAAAGTTCAGTGTTTGAGCAGCCTCTGGTATATGACCACTTATCAAGCCACATTACATACTGAAATACACACACTGTTTCTTCCTGTCTCAATATCTGCACATGAAACTGGAAATATTTCCTTAGTTTCCTTGATATTTACTTCCCTGAAGCAATTTGTCTATGTGTTGGCCTCACTACTTCCTTTTAGTATAGTTTTGCATACTATGCAAAAATACTGTTTTGCAACGATGCCTGCGTCACTAGAGATTACATTTGTAGCCCAGTAGCAAAACTTAGAAATACAACACAGATTCTTCCGTCCAAACTGCAACATTTAGGCCTATGACCTGAGTCTGGTGTTGCCTTTTTTAATGACGTCCATTGTGTCTTCACCATTGTTTAAATCTATTTTAAACTATGTTCTTTTTTTTAACTAATGTACCCCCTCTAAAGTATTTTTTCAGCAAGGTACCCCTTTAAAGTTAAAGTGATATGCTCTTAGTGGAAAACATGTACCGAACGTGTTGTTACTATTCAGATTGACTAAATTGTTTACTTATTGCACTTTCTTAAGGTTGGAATTATTTTGCTCAGACTGTTCATAACCAATATTTAAAACAAAACAACAAACCCCCTGCAGTGCCTCTAGAGGTACACGTAGCACCCATTTGAGAAACACTACATCTAAATCATCCCAATCATACGACATATTGAGGACTTATGAAATGTACAAAAATAAATATCAAAAGTCTATTAAAGGGATGCACCTTTTGTCTGTCCTGCTCATGCTGGCTTCTAGTCTGTCTTGTCTTTCTGTCTGTCTGTCTGTCTGTCTGTCTGCCTGCCAGCCAGCCAGTCTGTCCATCTGTCTGTCCTGTCATGCTGGCTTCTATCTGCCTGTCTGTCTGTCTGTCACTCTGCCTTTCTGCATACAAAAATAAATATAAAAAGTCTACACAGTGAATTGCGTTCTTGGGGGCCCCACACTTGGCCCCCATAATTAAAGAGATGCACCTTTAAGCCCCTCCCCCCCCGCTCCCCCGCCCGCGCGTCCTGATTGGCTGTCGACGTCTATCAGCAGAGACACCGGGGCAGCATGTGGACGGCGGCTGTACAACTTATATCCGCCTGGCCTCCGCTCCTCTAGTTTATTTTAATATACCTTCTTCATCAGTATATATTTGTGTGTGTGTCTCGTCCGTCATCATCATCATCATGTTGTTGTTGTTGTGTCGTGGGGTGAGGTGGTCGTCTGTGGCGTCTTCAGAACCTGCGTTGAAAGCGTCGGGCTTGCTGCGAGTCAGAGGCGACGGACGGAGCGGCGCTACGTGGACGTCACCTCACAGTAGTAATCTGCGCGTATCGCTACACGAGTGTCGCTTACATCGTTTACTGTTCACGTCGACCGCCGACCTCCATTCTTCTTCTTCTTCTTCTTCTTCTTCTTCTGTTGTTTGGCGCCGCGGTGGCGACGGAGAGCAGACCTTCATCGCTGTCAAACACTCATCGTCACGTCTCGTTGCCGCGGACTCTAAACGCGTCATCGCCGACGGACGCCGACAGCAGACAGCCGGCCGAACTAACAGGTGCCCGGGCGGCAGGGGGGGAGCAGCAGAAGCGGGTGTGTTGTGGGTCTGCTCCCCGCCCGGGACCACCGGGACCACCAGGACCATGCACACCAGAGCCTCGTCTCGGCACAAACCAGAGGACGGACCCGGGGAAACGGACAACAAAGGGGTGAATGGCGCGCACACACACACACACACACACGCAGGCTATTGTTTGACTAACCCTCTGTGTCGTCTCTTTATTTCACCGTGTTTGAACTGAGGGTCTAGATGGACTGCTCTATGGGGGGCTGACCGCTATCAAGCTCACACACATCCGATTCTGGGGGGACCAGTGACGCCACAATTTGAATCGCAATCCCATTAAACGAAACCATTGGTTACGCAAGAGACGTGACGTGACGTGAGGGTGGCGTGTGAACAGTAGGCCTACATACACCACGTACTGTAGGCAGACGGCGATGACTGTCGACAAGGCACTTTGTAGGTACTGGTACTGTACTGGTAGGTCTGCATGGAGTTGATCTTGCCCAGTAGGACACAGCCAGTGTTTACTGCTTGCTTGTTTGATATCCTATTCTTTCTTTCCAGAGCAGCAGCCAGACCCAGACATGTGTTGTGGTGTTGCTGTTGCTTTAAGAACAATGTGTCGTTTTCAAAAATAGAAAAGGTTCAAGCCAATGGTGATCATGGCCCCAAGTATGAAATGAGAACTGAGAATATAGGAGGGTGGCCCCCGGATTACAGTGCAGCTCTTACAGTTTAATGACTCCAGGGTTCCAGGTTCACAGACCACATTCCTGGGGTCGCCTCATATTTCTATAGCTTCACCTCATACTTCACTTTGACGTGTGTGTGTGTGTGTGTGTGTGTGGTGTATGTGGTGTATGCAGTGTGTGTGTGTGTGTGTGTAGTGTATGCAGTGTGTATGTCTAGTGTATGCAGTGTGTATGTGTAGTGTATGCTGTGTGTGTGTGTAGTGTATGCAGTGTGTATGTGTAGTGTATGCAGTGGTGTGTGTGTAGTGTATACAGTGTGTGTGTGTGTGTGTAGTGTATGCAGTGTGTGTGTCTGGTGTATGCAGTGTGTGTGTGTAGTGTATGCAGTGTGTGTGTCTGGTGTATGCAGTGTGTATGTGTAGTGTATGCAGTGTGTGTGTCTAGTGTACGCTGTGTGTGTGTGTCCGGTGTATGCAATGTGTGTTATTCTCGCTTCCCCCATGAAAAGCTGTTATCGGACACAGCAGCCCAACTGTTACTCCGCCCTCCCCGACAATCCCACCCCCCCGACAATCCCACCCCCAGCCTACCCCCGTGGGCACACAGCAGACTCCCTCGGTCGGTCGCTCTCTCTCTCACATGACCCGCCCACAGCTGCTGCCTGCCTGTGCTTATAGTGTTGCCCTGCTCGACCCGGCCTGCTCCCTCAAGCCAAAGGCCTGCTCACCCCCCCCCCCCCTCCCCATCCCCATCCTCTCCTCTGTAACGCCAGCCACCCCTTTGTCTATTGTTGGTTGACTTTGGAGGAGAATACGTCACCAGCCAGGCCTCTGTTGGCATGGGCTCTGGGGACTTTTTTTGAGTGGAGAATGAATGAATGGATGGGTGGATGGATGGATGGAAATGTGTATGATGATGGTGTTTTCTGATGTGATTGTGAGACTTTTTCTGCTGCAGCGAGGCATCACCACCGCTGGCCTGAGAGGGACTAGGACGGGATCCAAAAAGCATGTGGGACCAAGAATAGTTCAGTTCCCGGGGCCTCCGTGTCCTACTTCCTGTCTGTCTTGTTTGTGAAGGACTGTGGATTGTTGTTTTTTGAGCCGGGAAACCTTAACCTTGGCATGACCACTGCAGCGCTGTACTGCTTCCAGTGCTGCTCTAAATGCCCCCGATTATGGTCAGGAATGAAATCTGGCAGGAACATTACGAGCCATAAACCTTTTTTTGGGGTTCAAATTGGACGTGGTTAGCAGCGTACATTTCTGCCCAATGGAGCACATTTTTATAGTGGAAAATGTGATCCCATTTAGAGTTGGGCAGTGTTTAGCTTGCAATGGGGTAATAACTGTAATGGAGTCGTCGTACATGACCACAGGGTGACCCCTGCCATGGAAGACACCCCACCCTTTCCTCACAAATCGCCCCTCTTGCTCAGAGGTCATTCTGGTCGTGCTTTAAGTTTGAACACGTAGCTTAGCATGCATGTCTGGCGCCATGACTCAGCCAATTGGCTAGAGTATCAATTTCACTAAAATACCTATTTATTGGCACTTTTGGCTAATTATTAATCCTAACAATACTAGCTTCCTTTTTTGGAAAAGTGCTTGCACACTTGCCCATCAAACGCCACCCACTTTGACCAACGCGATTTTGAATACGAATCAAACAATGGGTGAGACACATGGCCTCAATGTTGGTGCTTGTTGGCGTTTGACTGGGACAGCGTACAAGCACCTGAAAAGAGACCATCTTTATGATAACAAGGTTCCAGTTCAAGCTAGCCTGATGGTGTGTTGTGATGGGTTGTGTCTTCAGGGAAGCCTTCTTGTGGAGCAGAGCAGCTCTGAATGAGGACCCTTGCTACAAACTGATCACCATCCTTCCCAGACCAGTGCACCGTCCCAGTTCTAATCTGGACGCCAGCAGACACAGACCCGACCCGACCAGATATAACGGTTACACCATGAGCTAGGAGCACGAGCACACCAGGGCTGTGTAGTACTACTACTACTACTACTACTACTACTACTACTACTACTACTGTGGGTATTATATTATTGCATATTTATGGACAATATTCCCACGTGAGGGAAAGTGGGCAAATGTCAGTTATGTGTATTCAAATGAGAACAACATTCCCTGAATAGAAAATACAATGATTTTATTTATTTTTTGCGGTGTAACATTTCCCATCATACCTTATTTCAAAGCATTTTTTTTGGTTGTATTCATTTCATTTTGTATCTGGTGTATATATGAATAATAATAAAGTCCCTTGGGCTGATATATCCCCCCTACTGGTTTTTAACTATAAACCTGTCATACAGCTTTATGTGCACTCATGCAAATAATTCACTTCTTGACATACTGTGCCGGGGGGATTTATATAGCGCATATTTTATTAGAGAGAATGACTTTTGCGACGATGTAATTGCCTTTGACGCGAGATGTGTAGGTCCTAGCAGGCCTCATAACATGGCTGACCTGCTCATGGTATTATAGAGGCAGCCCTGGGCTCTGCTGCTGTATGCAATGGTCTGAACTACTTCAGTATGTCCTGGACTGGGGGGAAATGTATGATTCAATTTTTAAATAATTACAGAAGAACAAGGCAGCACCAAATATTTTGGGCGTGCTATCAATAACCGTCCTCTGCCTTTTAAACATTTAGACAGATGGTAAACGCCAAAGCTAATTCTGTCATCACTTATTTAGCTCTGTTGACCATAATTCAATACACGGTCTGCTCCCGCTGCTAGTAGACACACGCTGACATGCTTGCATTTAGTTCACTTGTCCACAGTGTGTTAACACCTTCAGTGGAGCGTTGCCTTGTGGGGACCCAGAGTGTTGTAGCTTCGCTAATCTATTTACGCAAGCGCTAGCACACACACTGTGTGTGTGTGTGTGTGGTGTGTGGTGTGTGTGTGTGGTGTGTGTGTTCGCACGACTGCACGTGATTGAGTGGTGAAGTCGACAAAGATACCAGCGAGAGTCTGTGTGTGTGTCTTGTGTGTGTGAGTCAGCTTGTCTCAAGAGCATTATTCAAACGGACCAAGACACCAGTCTGTGTGTTTATCAGCTGATGCAGTCCTGACTCAATAGAGTTGTCTGGACTCTTTTGTTGGACAGAGGAAACACTAAAGGGTCCAGGCTTTGTGTGGCCTAGTAGTCAGATGACCTCAACATCCAAGTGACCAGCAGGGTCTATCTGCTCAGTGTGTTGGTAAACAGTAGCCGCACGGTGCTAAGAGGACGCTAGCCTCGCAATCTCTGTCGCAATTCCAAACTCAGTGTTTTATTGTCACATGTTCTTCATGACAGAGCCATTCTGAACAGTGAAATTCTTGTGACATGGCAGGCGACAGTATGCAAAAAAGTAGGGGGAAAAAATTTAATGTCAAGAAGAGATGTTTTTATATATGTATATATATGTACACATCTATCTCGATACACACATGAAGAAAAAAATATATATATTTAGCTGCACAATATACATATTACGATAGCACAATATACATCATAGTGCTACAAAATATAAAATGTAATGTTTAATCCAGAAGTATTGAATATTATAAATGTATTATAAATGTACAAGTAAGTAAGGGCAGATTACTTACTTGTACATTTCCCTATTCTTCAATCTGTGACGTCTGAAATCTGTGACTTGCTCCATTTTTGTAACACTTGAAGTCATTCAGAGTTTATTGACAGAAAGTGTCTCTTACATGACACACGTTGACTTGTTAAAACAAAGGCATGCTGACACGAAGAGTCATGTCCTTTTCCTTAAGATGTGCAATATTGGTGAGTTAATAATAATAATAATACCATAATAAGTAATGAATAAAGATGTATATTTTTATGACTTGGGTACAGCGAAGAGTTTGTGAAGGGCCTTCTATTCACTTGCTGCTAGGTGAACGGTTTCGATTAATGCAATATTCGATTTCTTACACAAATTCTATTTAGTACACTAGTGTTCAAACTACTAAACTCAACTCATCTTTATTTATACAGGACCTTCCATGTAGCCCAAAGTGCTTCACAGAGCAGGATTGCAACATCACAAGCTAAAAGCTCAAAGAAAAGGACATTACATTGAACTTAAAACTCCCTGTTTTGATTTTATTATTGTTGTTGGGTTAAATGAGCCGATAACAGTTTTAACTGTTGAGTAAACGGGAAAAGCAGAACTGTGCAAACTTTCACCAAAGTTTCCCACCCCTGGACTCCTCCAACACGGGTCACGTCTCTGAGGTTAGAAACGGAAGAGAAGTTCCCTCATCGTCTCCTCGTGGAGCCATCTTGTCTCCTCTCCTCCCCCTTGGCGACGTTTTGAGAGACAGAGTGAGGGAGAGAGATCCCTCTTTCCATGCTAATGCTCCGTGCTAATGCTAATACCCTCGCCGCTTTGTATGCCGACGGGAGACGGCGTCCATTTGTCTCTCTGCCGTCGGCCCATTACCCATGATGCTCTGCGTTGCGTCGTTTGGCTCCTAATTGTCTCGTCCCGTCTCCCGCTCTTTGTCCCCCTCCTCGCCACTCGGACTTTGCATTCATCAGCCCTCTCTGTCTCGCCCCGTCCATTACAATCTTTTATGGTGTGTGTGTGCGTGTGCACGTGTGTGCGTGTGCGCGTGCGTGTGTGTTCTCTCCTCTAAAAGAGTGTATTAATCTCTCGTTCTCTCTCTGTCTTTCTCATTCTCTCTCTCAGGAACCGCAGCATCCAAAGGAGCCCTCGACCTCTCCTTCTTCCTCCTCCTCCTCCTCCTCTCCTTCTTCCTCCTCGGCTGGGCCGGAGGGGGGTGGGCCCAGCAAGGCCCAGCAGCTGAAGAAGGTGTTTAAGGAGTACGGGGCAGTGGGTGTCTCCTTCCACATCTGCATGTCCCTCATGTCCCTCGGAATGTTCTACCTCCTCGTCTCCAGGTGACCACACACACACACCGCCTCAAAACTCAAAATGCTGACCTTTCAAGTACATGGAAGTGTCCCCCGACGACCCACACGGGTCGCTGGTTCGATTCCCGCCTGCCCCGCCCAGCTAAGTGTCGAGGTGTCCCTGAGCAAGACAGCTATGACCCTAACTGCTGCTCCTGATCAGCTGGCTGTTGCCTTGCATGGTGGTCAGTGTATGAATGTGTGTATGAATGGGTAAATGTGAGGCAATGTTTCTGTCTACCATGTAATAGTGGTGGTTAAAATTACTCCATTTACATAGCGCTTTACTATTTGTGCCTCACATTCACACATTCATACACCGACAGTGCAAGGCAACAGCCAACTCATCAGGGACACCTCAACACTTGGCGAGTAGGAGGGCCCCGAAATTGAACCAGCAACCTTGCGTTTGCCAGACAACCACACGCCCCCCTGAGCCACTGCCGCCTCTAGTGGTGGTTGTTGGTTAGGTCTACCAGAGGTTTCCAGATAATAATCTTATATCGGGGTAATGGGTATAGACTTCTCTGGGCTGAAGGACCTGTAGGTTTGTGCTCCACCTATGAACAGAGTCCTCCAATAGGTCTCTTTATTCCTGAGTTTGAGCTGCAACAAGCCAGTCTGGGTTTGTCTGAAATGCTGTGCGGGTCTTGAATCTTTTCTTTTTAATTGAATCCTGGTAGAGTCATGAATGAAGACAAAGCATTTCATTATTTGGATGTTGTTAGATGTTGTTGTGTACCTCAACTTAACTTCACAGAAGAATACAAAGTGCTCTTGTTGCTCAGGGCAACTTTTAAAGTCCATTCTCTAGTCTTGATTTAATGTCCCACTTCAGCTGGGAATGGTGAGTACAGCATGGTGAGCAGTACAAGACCACGCCCTTAGTCGGAACAAGGAAGTGCACGTTGCAAGGCCCTCCCCCCCCTATTGTGGTTTCACAACTCTTGGCCCGTGTGTGTGTGTGTGTGTGTGTGTGTGTGTGTGTTGTGTGTGTGTGTGTGTGTGTGTGTGTGTGTGTGTGTTGTGTGTCTGTGTGTGTGTGTGTGTGTGTGTGTGTGTGTGTGTGTGTGTGTGTGTGTGTGTGTGTGTGTGTGTGTGTGTGTGTGTGTGTGTGTGGAGATCAGTTTGCCTGCCAGGAGATTTCCCCATTGCTGTTAATGACCTAGGACTTGGCACCATGTAGCCACAGAGCTCTGGCATGTGGGGCCCCGAGAGGGTTCATAGTGGATCCCGGGTCATTTATAACACTGTCGTCTCAGAGTCTTGGAAGTTGTACATATTTTTCTTGATACGAAACTTTCTTTATTGTAATCAGAAGCCATTGCAAGAACCAATGTTTCACAAGACTTTGTTTTTCATCTAGAATGTTTTTGATCGATTTATAATGTAGGATTTTTGAATTTGGTCATTTAAAATGTGTTAAATTATGAAATGAGAGACATTTTTTTATTTCATTTGTTATTGGAAAGAAAGAACAATGATTTAGTTGGGTAGACCGGTGAGGCATGTCGCCCTCTGGTGGTCACGTTTGAGTTAAACACCAGAGCTATTTTTGGCAAAAAGTCCAGCAATCAAAAAATCGAATCAGATTGGCTTATATTTAATTAGGGATCCACAGGAACAGGATATTCCTGTGGATCACAGTTCTTTTGTGACCCATAGAATAAATAACCTTTTTCGGGGGGAATTTCGTTTTTTTGCATGTATTTGATGGGAACCAAATATGTAAAACATGCGAGATGTTTCTCCAAATGAAGATGAACATGTTCGCGTTCTGAACGTGTTGGACTTGGATTTTAGATTTGGCACATTCAGGCAGACACGTGGTTAAACGCCTATATGGTGACTTTTATACTGTATTTGTTTTTTAACACCAAGTCCTCCTCTCCCACCAGTGGTATCGATATGGCGGCCGTGCTCTGCAAGCTGGGCTTCAGCGAGGCGGTGGTCCAGTCCAAGATGGCGGCGGGCACCAGCACCTTCGTGCTCGCCTACGCCGTGCACAAGCTGTTCGCCCCGGTGCGCATCAGCATCACGCTGGTGTCCGTCCCGCTGCTGGTGCGCTACCTCAGGAAGACCGGCCTCTTCAAGCCCCCCCCTGTACCCTGATGAGGATGAGGAGGATGAGGGGCCGCTGGCACTTGCACATCCCACCCGCCATTGTGCTATGAAAAACAATGAAGGCCTAATTTAAGTGTGTGTGCGTGTGTGTGCGCGTGTGTTTTCTCTCTCCATGATTTAGTCTCAGGTCTCGTTGCCATTGTGAACCATTGAGGTGAAGCATTTGTGATGTTTTTTGTGTTTTTATTTGTTGCTTTAATGTTAGTACAGAGACATAGCAATATTCAGTGGTCTGTGTTAATGTCATTACTAGAGCTATAAAGCGACAACAAGCGTGAATGCAGTTTTAACTGCACAGTGTATTACTGTGTGTGTGTGTGTGTGTGTGTGTGTGTGTGTGCTCTTCCTCCTCGCTGCTGTGCGTTCGAAAGAAAACAAAATGGTAGCCAGTCGTGGTCAACTACTTATTTTCAATCACTACTACTGATACATGCAGTTTTATCGTGTGTTTTCTTTTTTTAAGTTCAACCCTGCGTTGGTTCGTTCCTGATGATGTCATCAGTCCTATTATTTTATTCTCTGGAAGTTTGCCCCTGGGAATGCCCCCCCCCCACCTTCACCTTCCCCTGTAAGCTGACTCCACAGCCGTGTTCTGGCGGCCATGAATCAGCAGAATAATTCAGGTTCTCTGTCCTCTAACTCTCCCCATTACCCTGCACTTACTCTTGTCTCTCTCTCTCTCTCGCTCTCTCTTCCCCTCCTTTTCTTTTCTTTATTTCTTCCTTTGTCTCAACTCTCCTTCCTCATGCTGAACTTTTTTGTCTGTCACTTTTTGTGACCCTAATTCCCCGCCCGCCTCCTTTTGCTCAGTCTAAGAGTCATTGTTTTATCTTTAATCTTCAGTCTTTCCCCCTCGCTCTGTCTCTCCTTCTGTTGTGTTCTCTCTTATCTTTTCTTATCTTATCTTATCTGACAACATTCCAGTGGCCAAGCAATCAGAACTTGGTTAAGACAATAATACTAATACAGTATGTGGACAAAAACAAAACGCAGGACTACACGTTGGTGGCTTAATGATCACATCCGGACATTGTGGTTGTACTTTTGAGTTTGTATTTGAGGATCTGATTTGAAGTTGTATATTAAATATTTAAAAATGATGTTCTTTGGATCGCTGCATTTATTTGAACGCCATACTGTAACGGGGCTTATAGAGATAGTTAACGACAATCTCACGCGATGAACCTACCTGTCTTTACACACAGATGTAGGAGAATACCTAATAATGTTTAAACACAATATTTAATTATTTTTAAATGAAGAAAATAAATGGGGGAAACACAATTACAACCCAGCCCTCATCATGAAGTGCCTCACTCTGTCCACAGTGGGGCGCTGTTGAACCATAAATATGCTGTGTTTGGTAACCACCCCATCCTCCTCCTGTCTATCATAGTCACACTCCGTGGCAGGAGAGCATCATTTCCCCCGAAATAATTCCAGTAATGGACTCCCGCCGAATGACGTCTCTTTCTAACGAGTCCCAGTCATTGGGGGGAAATTAGGTTATCGATCGGAATCCCATATCACTACAAGATGTGCTTTTTCAGTTGAGTTCAGGTTAATCTTTTTACTTAAATGTAATTTATGAGGCCGGTTGTGATGCTCAACACCCACTGTACATATGAGCAACACATGGACGTGGCCTCATATGTTGCTGCTGAAGTCCCTCCCTTACGATCTCTTATGAAGATCATTCATTCTCTCTCCAACACGTGGAAACTCCTGGTATGCGTGCGTGTGTGTGTGTGTGTGTGTTTGAGAACATGCTGTTTGCAGGGTCAATAATGGGAGCGGGTGTATTGTGCAGGGAGAGAGGTGGTGTGTGTGTGTGTGTGTGTGTGTGTGTGTGTGTAACAGCGGCAGGATGTGACACTTATCTGGCTGTGCTTAAAGAGCATGAGCCCTGGCAGCTGTGTGACACCAACTCATCTAAACTCTCCCTCTCTCTCTCTCTCACACACACACACACACACACACACACACACACACACACACACATTCCCTCTCTCGCTTGCTCTCTCTCTCTCTTCTCTCTCACACACATTCCCTCTCTCGCTTGCCTCTCTCTCTCTCTCTCTCACACACGCACACACTCTACCTATCTCTTCCTCTCTCTCTCTCTCACACACTCTCTCTCCTCTTCTCTCCTCTTTCTCTCTCTGTCACACTCTCTCCCTCTCTCTCTCTGTCCCTCTCTGTCTCTCTCTCTCACACACACAGGCGGTGGAGGTGTGAAGTGTCTGTTAGTGTTGGGTCTTTCTTCCAATGTGCGCCATGTCTTTTGGATGCTTATTTGTAGTTAGAGCGCGACTGATCCGAGAGGGCCCAGGTGGAGGAGGGGCCAGGTTGAGGAGAGCGTCGATAGCCTTGGCACTCCAAGGACCAGGCGTGTGGTACACTGCAGATGTTACAGGTGGATTATGGTTATTGAGATGGTCTGACACGAGACAGACAGCGACTCTCTCTCTCTCTCTCTCTCTCTCTCTCTCTCTCTCTCTCTCTCTCTCGCTCTGTTTTTCTGCTTTGCTGAACCACATTTTAAACTGACCATCACACCCCTGCGGCGTTCTGACAGCAAGGCCCCGTCTGTGTACCCGGCCCTTTAACCTTGCTCATTTCTCGCCCTACTTTGATTGTCCCTTTATGCCTGAAGGCAACATGTTTCTCTCAAAGCCTCTATTTTTTCCGCCCGGAGCTACTCCCTGCAACACGAAACGGCGAGAGAATTTTTTTCGAGGCAGATATCCGGACGATAGCTCTGAGATTAGTGCCACAGGTGCTACAACTGTGGAAAACGTGTGAAAAAGACCCGAGGACACTTCAATGTCCGGCCCAAAACCTCTCCTTGCGACATCAATAATTCAGGACAGCAAAGTGTCTGATATGTGATGGTAAATGGAGCTATTTCTCCCCTCCTGTGTCAATATTTTGACAGTGAGCCGGGGAAAAAGGTAGTGGAAGTCCAAGGGGAGTCGTCCGTGTAAAGTGTACTTCCATGTTTTTGCTAAGTAAGTGCAACACCCTCCTCTCTCTCTCTCTCTCTCTCTCTCTCTCTCTCTCTCTCTCTCTCCCGTCTTACTCTCCAGATTTGTTTTTATCTCCAGTGTATTTTTGTCTTGCATAATTTCTATATCCGTGTAAAGAGACGCTAAGGTCTGGATTCTGACAAGATCGCTGAGTGAAGAACTGCCTGGCGGAGTAAAATGGCCGACTGTTGTACCGTTTGGATGTTTTGTTGGGGGAAAACAGAAAGAGTGGGGTTACCAGGCCCCGTGTAGCGGCCGTAGTACGTGGCCGAGTCGTCGCGTTCGTCAGTTCTAGACAGCGCAGGAATAGTCCATGTGTGGACTTCTATGACGGTGTTTACATTCACTGGCGCTAAGTAAAGATAGTGCCTTCCTAACGCGCAATTGTATGTGCAGAAATAAAGAGAGGAGAGGCGGCAAAGTAGGAGTATGGTGGAGGGTATGGCTGGAGAGGAGGGCGGGGTGGATGAAGTAGTAAGGGGTGAGGAGCAAAGACGGGAAAGAAGATGGAATAGGCGTGGCGCTAGTGCGCCGACAGAGTGTGTTGCGGGTGGGTTGAGAAGGTTGGTGGCTGGCAAGGATGGTGCCCAGAGCGAACAGTAGAGCACGACCTCAAGCGAAACTGGTTAAAACTACTCTTAATGTATCGAGTAGGAAAGCCCATGACAACTGTAGCCCGAACTGGTTAACTCTCTTTTGTTCAAAAAGCATCGACTGTAGTTACTGCCGCTGTGTTACCGCCGACTGCTATTGCTGCACGACACACATAAGGGGCACATAGACGGACAAAGAGATAGATACACATAGGCCAAGACCGGGGGGCAGGCGTAGAGATAGAGATAGCAGAGTGGCTGGGCGGGTAGCCTCTACTGGGGGGGGCGGTGGGTGGTGTGTTGTGTTGTTGTTGATGGGTAGCTCTACTCCATACTGTGTCTAGAGGTACAGCAGTAACACAATACACAGCATAGCATCCAAATAACGCTGGTCACACTACAATCTGAGGACATCAGGACTCCAGCCGTTTTCCCCCTGACGCATCCTATGGGCGGGCGTTACCTGGTGTGACATATGTAAAGTGTTTGGTGTGTGTGTGTGTGTGTGTGTGTGTGTGCATGACAGACAGGCAGTGTTCTGGAATGAGTGTCTCAGGGAGATGATGGGTCCATTCTGTAGTCTCGTTTCCTTCTATTCACCTGACGCCTCCAAAATTATCTCAAGGGGAAGCCGGTATATACGTGTATGAAAGCAAAGCAGCTTAGTGGAACCAGTCAGTCCTGGTTGAAGCTGTGATCAGACATAGTGGGTATCTCCTGTAGTCCAGAATGTTGACGTTTTGTACGGACCGATGTCTGGTCCAGCAATTACACATTATGGTTTGATACGGGCCAGGTTGAACAATTGAATGATCGGTTTAATGTCAATTATTGTTGTTATAGTGTGGTGTTTTGAGTCGTAATGCGTTCAACTCAACCACTTAAACTCTCTCTTAGATATCACCTCTCTCTTAGAGTCATCCACCTCTGCCCTCGCTCCAACTCTGAGTTGAGGATTTTGCTGATTAGTTTTTGTAAAAAGTATTGCATTCTGCACATCTTGTGAGAACACATTGCCAGAATCAGACAATTTTTACCCACAGAGATGCTTAGCCATGTCTAAGCATCTATGGTCTAGACTGGACTACTTTAATGCACTGTTCTCTGGCTGACCTATAACCTCTACTACCAAAAGCCTCCAGTTTTTGTGCAACGCTGTTGCTTAGACTTTCTAACTTGTACTCGGAAATTCGACCACATTACTCCTAGTTTCTCCTCCCTCCCTCCACTGGCTTCCAAATAATGCCCGGTCAGATTTGAAGGTGCTACTACTCACCTGCATTGGTCCGCACCATCGTCTCCAGAAGCCCGGCCTTCTATTAATTCCAAAAGTGAATTCCAAAAAGAAATCAGCAGGTAACAGGGTGTTCTCTTATGCAACGTCCCATCTGTGGAACAGTCTGCCACCTGTAATCAGACTCTGCTGTTCAAATCCAAACTTCAAGCCGACCTATTTACTCTCTCATTTGGCTCAGCTGAGTGTGCCTCATCTCCCATTACAGATAAATCCGCCTGTTGCCAGCACTTGTTGTTAGATGTTTCTTACGTGTTCCCTGTCCACTGTGCTCCATCTAACCATCATGCCGTCTCTGTTCTTAGTGTGTTGCAGTGATCATGACTGGTTGCCTGGTGGCCGGCCACCGCCACCTGATGGCTGCCAGCTCGCTCACCAGCCAGCACCTCATCATCATGGACCATATTAATCTTCCATTTATTATTTGTACTTAAATGGTTTTCATACTGTTCTGCATGTCCATTATGACACCTATTGCACTGTGAAACATCCCTGGAAGGAGGAGGGATCCCCCCGCTCTTTGTAACTTCTCAAGATTTCTTCCTTGTTAATGAAGGGGGCTTTTTCTCTTTTTTCTTGGCCTTTCAGGGGCTAGGGTTAGGGGGTGTCACAAATATATGGCCTGGAAAGCCTTTTGAGACTGTAACAGTGATTGAGGGCTATACAAATCAAATTAAATCGATTCTTTGCGAGAATATGACCACAAACTATATTATTGACAAAACCTTCCAATGGCTTAAATGGCAACTTCTGATGAGGCCCCTTGCAAGAGAAACCTCTTGGGGAAAGCTAGTGGCGTTCTGACCGAAGGTCGTCATAGAGCTGGGCAATATATCTATACTGAAGTGACACTATGATATAAGACAGATATTATAAGAGATAAGACAGGACTTATGTGTTGTCTTTTATCTGGTATTAAAGGCTGCATTACAGTGAAGTGATGTCATTTTCAGATTTTTGTTTGTAGCTGTTTTATTCTTCGAACAAAAATTCTTAAGAAAAATGAGAAAATACTCAAAATACCATTTGTCAGATATTCCACAGTAACAAAAATAGGCTCATCCGTGTGGTTATTTTATAAAGACTATTCATTTATTGAATTACCAGAAACCCTAGTGTACATAGTTTAAAGTAGTTTAACAACAGATCAACAAACCAAAAACTTCAACATAAACAGTTGTGGTCATCAAATGTGGCCGACGTTGCAAACAACTTCTATTCTGATCGCTGTTTCAAATTGCTGTAAAGAAAAAGTTGATTGTACGCAAATCTCTTGCTAATTGATGAGACATCCGCCACCACCACCACCACCGCCGTCTTCCTTTGTCTCAACTCTCCTTCCTCATGCTGAACTTTTTTGTCTGTCACTTTTTGTGACCCTAATTCCCCGCCCGCCTCCTTTTGCTCAGTCTAAGAGTCATTGTTTTATCTTTAATCTTCAGTCTTTCCCCCTCGCTCTGTCTCTCCTTCTGTTGTGTTCTCTCTTATTTTTTCTTATCTTATCTTATCTGACAACATTCCAGTGGCCAAGCAATCAGAACTTGGTTAAGACAATAATACTAATACAGTATGTGGACAAAAACAAAACGCAGGACTACACGTTGGTGGCTTAATGATCACATCCGGACATTGTGGTTGTACTTTTGAGTTTGTATTTGAGGATCTGATTTGAAGTTGTATATTAAATATTTAAAAATGATGTTCTTTGGATCGCTGCATTTATTTGAACGCCATACTGTAACGGGGTTATAGAGCTAGTTAACGACAATCTCACGCGATTAACCTACCTGTCTTTACACACAGATGTAGGAGAATACCTAATAATGTTTAAACACAATATTTAATTATTTTTAAATGAAGAAAATAAATGGGGGAAACACAATTACAACCCAGCCCTCATCATGAAGTGCCTCACTCTGTCCACCGTGGGGCGCTGTTGAACCATAAATATGCTGTGTTTGGTAACCACCCCATCCTCCTCCTGTCTATCATAGTCACACTCCGTGGCAGGAGAGCATCATTTTCCCCGAAATAATTCCAGTAATGGACTCCCGCCGAATGACGTCTCTTTCTAACGAGTCCCAGTCATTGGGGGGAAATTAGGTTATCGATCGGAATCCCATATCACTACAAGATGTGCTTTTTCAGTTGAGTTCAGGTTAATCTTTTTACTTAAATGTAATTTATGAGGCCGGTTGTGATGCTCAACACCCACTGTACACAGGAGCAACACATGGACGTGGCCTCATATGTTGCTGCTGAAGTCCCTCCCTTACGATCTCTTATGAAGATCATTCATTCTCTCTCCAACACGTGGAAACTCCTGGTATGCGTGCGTGTGTGTGTGTGTGTTTGAGAACATGCTGTTTCCAGGGTCAATAATGGGAGCGGGTGTATTGTGCAGGGAGAGAGGTGGTGTGTGTGTGTGTGTGTGTGTGTGTGTGTGTGTGTGTGTGTGTGCAACAGCGGCAGGATGTGACACTTATCTGGCTGTGCTTAAAGAGCATGAGCCCTGGCAGCTGTGTGACACCAACTCATCTAAACTCTCTCTCTCTCTCACACACACACACACACACACACACACACACACACACACACACACACACACACACACACACACACACATTCCCTCTCTCGCTTGCTCTCTCTCTCTCTCTCTCTCTCACACACATTCCCT
>PIJE02000751.1:205451-222951 GCA_002895965.2 Coryphaenoides rupestris
AGGGAGATGATGGGTCCATTCTGTAGTCTCGTTTCCTTCTATTCACCTGACGCCTCCAAAATTATCTCAAGGGGAAGCCGGGATATACGTGTCTGAAAGCAAAGCAGCTTAGTGGAACCAGTCAGTCCTGGTTGAAGCTGTGATCAGACATAGTGGGTAATCTCCTATAGTCCAGAATGTTGACGTTTTGTACGGACCGATGTCCTTGGGGGTCCAGCAATTACACATTATGGTTTGATTACGGGCCCAGGTTGAACAATTGAATGATCGCGTTTAATGTCAATTATTGTTGTTATATGGTGTGGTGTTTTGAGTCGTAATGCCGTTCAACTCAACCACTTAAACTCTCTCTTAGATATCACCTCTCTCTTAGAGTCATCCACCTCTGCCCTCGCTCCAACTCTGAGTTGAGGATTTTGCTGATTTAGTTTTTGTAAAAAGTATTGGCATTCTGCACATCTTGTGAGAACACATTGCCAGAATCAGACAATTTTTACCCACAGAGATGCTTAGGCCATGTCTAAGCATCTATGGTCTAGACTGGACTACTTTAATGCACTGTTCTCTGGCTGACCTATAACCTCTACTACCAAAAGCCTCCAGTTTTTGTGCAACGCTGTTGCTTAGACTTTCTAACTTGTACTCGGAAATTCGACCACATTACTCCTAGTTTCTCCTCCCTCCCTCCACTGGCTTCCAAATAATGCCCGGTCAGATTTGAAGGTGCTACTACTCACCTGCATTGGTCCGCAGTCTGCACCATCGTACCTGAAGGCCCGTATGTTCCCTATTGTCCTTCTCGGCCCCTCTGGTCTCCAGAAGCCCGGCCTTCTATTAATTCCAAAAGTGAATTCCAAAAAGAAATCAGCAGGTAACAGGGTGTTCTCTTATGCAACGCCCCATCTGTGGAACAGTCTGCCACCTGTAATCAGGGACGCAGACTCTGCTGTTCAAATCCAAACTTCAAGCCGACCTATTTACTCTCTCATTTGGCTCAGCTGAGTGTGCCTCATCTCCCATTACAGATAAATCCGCCTGTTGCCAGCACTTGTTGTTAGATGTTTCTTACGTGTTCCCTGTCCACCGTGCTCCATCGAACCATCATGCCGTCTCTGTTCTTATTGTGTTGCAGTGATCATGACTGGTTGCCTGGTGGCCGGCCACCGCCACCTGACGGCTGCCAGCTCGCTCACCAGCCAGCACCTCATCATCATGGACCATATTAATCTTCCATTTATTATTTTGTACTTAAATGGTTTCGTTACTGTTCTGCGTGTCCATTATGACACCTATTGCACTGTGAACATCCCTGGAAGGAGGAGGGATCCCCCGCTCTTTGTAACTTCTCAAGATTTCTTCCTTGTTAATGAAGGGGGCTTTTTCTCTTTCTTCTTGGCCTTTCAGGGGCTAGGGTTAGGGGGTGTCACAATATATGCCTGGAAAGCCTTTTGAGACTGTAACAGTGATTGAGGGCTATACCAATCAAATTAAATCGATTCTTTGCGAGAATATGACCACAAATTATATTATTGACAAAACCTTCCAATGACTTAAATGGCAACTTCTGATGAGGCCCCTTGAAAGAAGAAACCTCTTGGGGGAAAGCTAGTGGCGTTCTGACCGAAGGTCGTCATAGAGCTGGGCAATATATCTATACTAAGTGACACTGTGATATAAGACAGATATTATAAGAGATAAGACAGGACATAGGTGTTGTCTTTTATCTGGTATTAAAGGCTGCATTACAGTGAAGTGATGTCATTTTCAGATTTTTGTTTGTAGCTGTTTTATTCTTCGAACAAAAATTCTTAAGAAAAATGAGAAAATACTCAAAATACCATTTGTCAGATATTCCACAGTAACAAAAATAGGCTCATCCGTGTGGTTATTTTATAAAGACTATTCATTTATTGAATTACCAGAAACCCTAGTGTACATAGTTTAAAGTAGTTTAACAACAGATCAACAAAACCAAAAACTTCAACATAAACAAGTTTGTGGTCATCAAATGTGGCCGACGTTGCAAACAACTTCTATTCTGATCGCTGTTTCAAATTGCTGTAAAGAAAAAGTTGATTGTATGCAAATCTCTTGCTAATTGATGAGACATCCGCCACCACCACCACCACCGCCGCCTCCGCCGCCACCGCCGCCTCCACCACCACCACCTCCACCACCACCACCTCCACCCCCACCACATCCACCTCCACCACCCCGGAGCAACAAACGTACTTCAAGCGATTACGGAGTCACCATTAAAGCACATTGTTCAGTGTGAGGCCTGCGCGTCCTTCATATTGAACACAGCCAATACATCCACCTTAAGTGATTGCACCCTTAAAACGATTCTCTTCTAAATGATTCCCGGCGGCGTGTGTGTGTGTGTGTGTGTGTGTGTGTGTTGTGTGTGTGTGTGTGTGTGTGTGTGTGTGTGTGTGTGTGTGTGTGTGTGTGTGTGTGTGTGTGTGTGTGTGTGGTGGTGCGTGCGTGTGTGTGTGTGCGTGTGTGTGCGTGTGCGTGTGTGTGTGTCTCGCCTTACTCAGCGGAGGGCACCCATGAATCAAGCAATTAAGGCGGGGAAAGTGGTCACGGGTCAAGCTGATGCAGGCCTTCTGTTCAACCCCCCCCCCCCCACCCACACACCACTCCCCCCCCCCCCCCCCACCCCCTTGCTCGCCTCAGACCTACTGCTAAACAAGGGGGGACAGACAATTTCTTTCAATTAGTCCAAGCGGGTCAGCCCAATACATTTCAGTTTGTTCCCCCCGACGCAGAGGCCCTGTTGCATGTCCCGCGCAGAATGAAGACTAATGAGCTAGCGGCGGGGCTGCTGAGGCCCCTGATTCTTGTAGGAGCCCCGCCTCCTGTGCCTGCGATGTTTCTTTTCTTTCTTTCTTTCTTTTCTTTCTTTCTTTCTTTCTTCCCTTCTTTCTCTCTCTCCCCCCTACACACACACACACACACACACACACCCACGCACAGCTAAGTGGTGCCAGTGCTGACCAGGCACCACCACAACAAATGTTTAATACATTTTATTCACGACTTGCATTCATTTTCATTTCCTGAGTAGTTTGCGTGGTGTAAAAAAAAAATGGGGGGGGGGGGGTTAGGGGAGGAGGGGGTAGGGGGGGTGGTAGTGGGGGGGGGGGGGGTGCTATTCATCACTTTGTGACAACAGCCGCGGACGTGAGCATCGTTCACTGTCTGCAGCGGCTCCAGCGGCGGTCTGTAGGCAACGGCTCCGCATTACTTTCACTTTCCTCCAGCGTTGCTTTGTTTTTTTTTTTAACCAAAAAAACCCCCCCAGTATCAACGCAACGTACCCAGCATGCACTGGGGCAATGCGGATTAGATTACCACCACCAGAGAGAAAAAAAAATTAAGTGGAAAATCTCTTACCTTTTAGTTTTGTTTTTGTTTTTAGTTTTTTTTAAACAGGTCGTTGAATAATAATAATACGTCTTGAGGCGTCGTCGTCGAGCTGGTCGTCGTCGAGAATCTCACGACTTCTTCTTTGTCATCTTCTTCTTCTTCTTCTTCACTCCCCTGCGTTATAAGCATTGATCTCTCCTGCTGCGCCCTGGTGGTTTTCGGACTCCCTCGACCCCCGACGGGGAGGGTCGCGGTGTGCAGGAGGGAGGATACACACATGATGGCGGCCACGGGGGCCTCTCATCACGAGACACACACACACACACACACATAATAGCACATCCATAATTGTTATTGGCAGCGCGGCGAATGCGTTACGGAGAGTAAATAAAGACGGATCAATTCAAGACGTGTCATCAAACATTCCCGCGGTGGCAGGTCCTCGGGGCCACGCGGCTAACGGATGAGGAGCCCGGGAGTTCAGCGGCGGAGACGACGCAATAAACCACAAGTGGAGGAGAGAGGGCACAATGAGACCACAATGATTTTTACAATACACAACTCCATCACAGCCGCGACGGATGCAGAGAGGCTGTGGATGTATATATTTCTATCTATATATATAATATGTATATACAGTGTATGTGATGGGGTTTTGCCTGCGCTGCCGTTCATTACATTTAACATCCGCATCGTTTATATGCCGCCGCCGCCGCCACCGCGCCTCTGGCCATGTAAGACAGAGAGCCAACAGAGCGGAGTCTAGCAGGGCGCTGCTGCTGCTGTGTGTGTGTGTTGTTGGTGAATGTGAGTGGTGTGAAGTCTACACCATTTATGATTAATAAAGACGCCACTGTGCAGGCTACAGTACAGTAGAGGAGAGAGGATCAACCACAGAGAGAGGGAGAGAGACAGTGCGAGACAAAGAGAGAGAGAGAGAGAGAGAGCGAAAAAAGTAAAACAAGGGGAAAAAAAGGTATGCGTGAGTGAGATTGACATAAACCCAGAGAGAAGAATAAACAACATAGGAACAAGATGGGGGGAGAAACTCTATTATTTCGGATGGATAAACCATGCATCACGTTGTAGCGGCATATTGAAAAATTATTTTGCCGCCTGCGCTCGGAGGGCATGAAAATGAACTCCTGCCGCGTTGAAACACAATCGATACGAGCGTTGTGCGACAGCCGATGCCTTCTTCCCTTCTGTCTTTCTTCTTCTGTTGTTGCTTTTTATTTTGTATATTTGATCATTTATATCTTTATGAAGATTCCCCCAATCAGATCATAGCAGGCTTTTATACTCGCCTGCGAAAAGCTGTGTGACAGACGGACAGACAGACAGACAGACAGACAGACAGACAGACTGACACCCAAGCACTCAGAGAGAGCGGAGGGGAGGGGGGAGAGAGAGAGAGAGAGAGAGACGAGAGAGAGAGAGAAGAGAGGGGGGGGGAAAGAAACAAAACGAGACGGCCCCATGTCACCTTCCAATCATGAGGGACCCCTGAAGAAGACCCCCTGAAAAAGGAGGGAGTAATCCTCACTAATGATTTCATTCAATGCCTCCGTCACACCTGCAGATAATTCCATTATGATCGCGGCAATAAAGTGAAGCTTTCATCACGGAGGCCCGCAGACAGAAGGCAGAAAAGCTATTTTTCTCATATTCTCAGATACGCCGTTATGCTTATAACGTTATGATGTTCGGGTGCTTTGCGCAATTTATGACGCACCATTCACTCTGTAACGCCCGCGGGAGGCTGACAGTTTCCTAAACTGCAAAACTGGACACTTTTCATCAAGTATTTGCTCTTGACTTTAAAATGGAGGAGGGAGGGGACATGTAAATGGTGTTATGAGGAACTGGTCTTCCTCGTCGCTTTGGTCTCCTTTGTTCTTCTCTTTTATATTTTATGTCCGGCTTCTCCTTCACTGTGTACACATTTACACATTTACATTTACGGTGCACGGTGGTCACAGCAAGAAGGTCCTGGGATCGATTCCCACCTGGGGTGCTATTGACTCTGGGGTGCCCAGGTGGGTGATCTCCCGGCCTTTCTGTGTGGAGTTTGCATGTTCTCCCCGTGCTCCGCGGGGTCTCCTTACGGAGTAAAAGAACCCCAATTAAAAACATGTGAAGATCGCCTCTCCTGTCCACATCCCTGACCAAGATGTGGACGTAAAACCTGGAGCTGTTGGTCCCCGGGCGCCGTCAGAATGGCTGCCCACTGCTCCTGGAGGGGCAGCAGAATGGGTTAAATGTAGAGGACACATTTCCACAGGCCACCCTCCCTGCATGCGTGTGTGTGTGTTTGGCGGCCACCTCTTCCTGCTGTGTGTGTTGTGTGATCTGTAATATATGTGGATTAATAAAGATCTTCTTCTTCTACATTTTTATGTTTCTCACTATACTCACTATACTCACATCTCTCACTTTTCTCAGAATACTCGCCGTATTCTGCTTCTCGTTCAGTTTTCCTGTTATTTGACGATTATAACGAACACTTTAAGCCAGTAATAGTGACTATAATTTCAATGTACCAAAGAAAATATTCAATTCGATTAATCATGCCAAACTGCCCCATTGCAAGAGTTTATTGGAATGAACGTTATTCGCCACGACAATAAATCAGCCGGGAAAGAGAAAACCAAATATTTGTGCCCAGTTCTTGAATTCATGCAATAACACCTGCAGCACACCCCAGCCATAAAAAAAAAAAAAAAAGTAAAGGAAGATTGTATGAAAGCCCAAACAGAGAGAGAGAAAGAGAGTGTGGGAGAGAGGGAGAGACTGTGGGGGAGATAGAGAGAGAGCAGGATACAGAGAGAGAGAGAGAGAGAGAGAGGGGGGGGGGACAGAGGAAAGAGGAGGCAACAGAAGGTTTTCTTCCAAAGCTCTCTGTGAAATATGTCTTCCCCACTGCCACGCTTCTGTCAACTGCAGTGCCAGGATACAGTATAGGCCCTCAACAGGAGCTATAGGCCCATTATTGCTACAAAGGGCTTCAGGTGGGTCTATATGCCCAATGAACAAGCGATAAGTATGAAATAGCGAGGGGGGGCGGAGGGGGGGGGGGGGGGGGGGGGGGGGGGGGGGATGCTGCTTCTTCCTGGAAGAATTCCAAGCCGTGTGGGTATCGGTACAGTTTTTTTCTCTCTCACTTCCGTCTCTTTCTTGTCATTCATGTCTCAGTCCTTTTGAAAAATGCATCAAAGGCGCGACGGTGGTGCGGGACGGGGTACAGGAGGGGGGGGGGGGGGGGAGGGGGGGGGGCTTGGGCACGCAACGCCGCGACCATCATCCAAACATCAATAGCAGCGGGCGGAGGGGCGGACGCAGCAGAGACCTGAGCAGCAGCAGCAGCAGCAGCAGCAGCGGAGGAGGGCTGTTCAAATAGGCCACGCGTCTCCCAGTCCTCCTGGCACGCCACCAGGGCTGCGGTCCAATAGTCAGACATACAAAAAATGTTTTTCCCTATATAACCGTTTTTCCTTGACCTCGATGGAAAACGTCACGAGGTCAAGGAAAAGACGTTGAACAACAAAAGATGAACAACAACCACGGTGCCAACGCACTTACGCTTACGGGCTCCTCCGAAACCCGGGGACACTGGAAGTTGTTGAATGAACCAGAGTTTGGAAATGTAAACGCAGGCAGAGCAGGCGGTAAACTGTGTGACAAGTCAGCAGTGAGGCTGCTTAAAGCAACCACCAACCACACACACTCCATGTGTGTGTTGCCACGGCGGGTGTTGGGGACGTGGGTCTGCTGTGGTGACACTACAATGTTCCCAAGATGAACATCTCAGGTACTTCGCCGCCCTGTGCGTTCTTACCGTGTTGTTTTATGCAGGATATATATAAACGTGGACAACTCAGTGAAACATAATCCTTCATTAATGTCTAATGGTCATCAAAATGTTTGTCACATTGAGAATGATACTCTTCTTCTTCTTCTTCTTCTTCTTCTTCTTCTTCTTAACGCGATGTAAAAATCATCATCGCCACCGCCGGCAATAATTGTGCACATGGTGTGTGTTCACGCTAGCGTAAATGTGGAAACAAAAAAATGTAAAGAGAAGGACAAAAAAAGAAAAGCAGATTGTCACTGAGTCAGTGGTGCCGTGTGCCGCGGTGCCGTCGTGTGAAACGCTTGGCAGCGAACTGGTGGTGATTTCAGCGATGATGTTCACAGGCGGGTTTGGGTTTGGTCGGGAATTACCAACGACGAGATACCCGCCTTCCGCCGTCCACTTTGAGCAAATATCAAGAACCGAAGACTTATTAGGAGGGACTTAAAAACACATTGAAGCTTAGCAATGGAAACAAGATGAAATGTCGTTGGATAAATCCACAGAGATTTCAAACTGTCTTCAAACACAGGACTTTAGTAAAACAACAATGTGTTGGAAAAACTCTCCACGCTAGATTAAGCAGGGCTTAAATCTCTTGCAGAAGACAGAAGACAGACCCACCCACACCAAAAATTGTTATCAAGCATCATTAATTACAATTGCGACCAGTACCACACATAGGTAGGCCAATCCTCAGCCTCTTCTGCCTTCCTCTTATATCAGTTGGTTCGCTGATCCAGTCCTATTTCATGTTCGTCTTCAATTAAATTCTCTGAAGCAACCCAGCGGTGGGGTCAGCGAGGGAGCCGGGCGTCCAGTAGGATGTGGAGGTTTAAAGTTCAGGATTGACCATTGAATACCATGATTGTTCTTGAAGATCTTTGGCTAAACTTTCAGAAGTACTGGTATATGACTAGTGTGTCTTTCCTAGAAGAGGCTCTTGAATTTCTAGTTATTTATGAATGCATCATTTCTACCCCATAATATTTAATAGTGCATCGAATGACCCGCTAGCACCATAGAAGCTAGGAGGACAACCTCAGCGCCTCGATGAGGATATGAATCGGGAATATCAACCCTGTCAGAGTGGATCAAAAAGTTGTCAAACATTTGAAATACATTCATATTTATTACCTAGAAATGTAAAATACACAAATAAATAAATAACTATGCCTCAGTTAGAAGCTAATGGAAATTAAATGAAAAATAACATATAGATGACCACACAAACACACACACACACACACACACACACACACACACACACACACACACACACACACTAGTACGAGAGTACCTGGACCACCTGGGACGTGGTTTTATGTCACAACGAATCTCTGTAGCGGACCACGGTCGGGGACCACGGGGTGGTGGGGGGGACATAACAGCAACACCGGCATCTATTATTCGGAGGCTATATCCAGGTGGGGTCAAAGGTCACACCCACAGTGCTCTTGTTTGTTTGGGGCTGGTGGTGGTGTGGGGTGAGGGAGGTGGTGGTGGTGGTGGTGGTGGTGTTGAAATGAAGGGTCTTGTTTTCCTTAGAAATGGCCAACCCCTGTCACCAGAGGGGCCGCGCACACTTGCTCTGTTCTGGCTGGCTGGGAGAGAGAGAGAGAGAGAGAGAGAGAGAGAGAGAGAGAGAGAGAGAGAGAAAGAAAGAGAGAGGCTCCTTGAGAATGTATAGAGGTTGTGTGTGTCAGGTCACGAGGTGCTTTTTTGGGCTACAGCAGCTGGCATGACCTCCCTGTAGCGGGGTGTGATTGTGTGTGTTGTGTGTGTGTGTGTGAGGGAAACTGAGAAAATAGACAGAAGGAGAGAAAAAGAGAGAGAGAGAGAGAGAGAGAGAGAGAGAGAGAGAGAGAGAGAGAGAGAGAACGAGAAGAAGAAAAATTGCGTGTGTGCTTCCTGGACGTGTGCGCGTGCAAACTAAGTGGCCCCGCATTTGAATGCAAGAGCTGTCCCCCGGTTACGGTGCGTCTGCGGCGGGCGTCTGTTCACACACGTCTGCGCTTTCAATAGAGAACATGGTGTCCGTGTTCAATAGAGAATGGAGAACGTAGATTCAATCGAGAATGTAGCTTTTTGTAGACGATTTAAACTGCTCTTTTTTGGCACGGAAATTCTACATTTACATCGGCAAAGCACAAAAAGTACAACGTTTTTGACATTTTTATATACAGCATATGTATCAGTATTTTGGTTGTTTGTGTGCATTTTGTTCTGCGCGCGCGTGTGCGTGTGTATGTGTGTGTGTGTGTGTGTGTGTGTATGTTGTGTTCAATTACAACTCGGAGGTCGTAAATTCCAAATAACGTGAATCTGTTACGGGGTAGCGGACAACCCAAACGCAGGACCCAGACTCGGAGTTCAGACACAAAGAGTCTTTTAATTGGTACGTGTTGCAGGGAGGAACAAGGATACCAACAACGTGACTGGCAGGTAATGTGGCCCACGAGAGACAGACAGGCAGACAGGTAGTAGGCAGGCAGGCGGGTAGGCAGACAGGCTGGCTGGCAGACAGGCAGGCAGGCGGGCAGACGGGTAGGCAGACAGGCAGTCAGGCTGGTAGACAGGCGGGTAGCGGAGCGGGCTGGCGGGAGACAGGTCGCGATCCTGGGCAGAGGAAAAACGGGTTACACTCCAAGGTGAACACATAGAGATACCATATGTGACGGCTCTCTAACCATACTGGTTGAAACAACGATCTGATTCCCAACGAGTGGTTGGGAAGCCGTCACTTCCTTCCATTTTCACCGAAAAAAAGAGCAAAATGGTTCAAGTGTGACAGAAAGCAGCCCTGTTCTACGCCACAGAGAGAGAGTCAGGGTAGGTCATTCAATTTAAATCATTGGCAATTTAAAACGATTTATTTATGCACGTAAAACATCCTACACGTAGTCCCTGGAAGTACATGTGTGTGTGCATGTGTGTGTGCATGTGTGTGTGCATGTGTGTGTGCATGCATGAATATGTATGTACTGTATGTGTGTGTGTGTGTGTGTGTGTGTGTGCATGTTAGGGTCAGGACACCAGAGAGGTGGGGGCGGGGCGGGGCGTGGCATTACCCATTCTTACCGGGAAAGCCTGATTATTAACGGCCCTCTTCCCGTCGTAACCGCATCAGTGATGGAAAACTGTCAGATTTCATTTTTTCGAAATTGTATTCAGCCTCTTTATTTTTGAAGGCGGCAGGGTTCGCCATACTTACGGGGGGGCAACAACAGAAAGGCAGGTGGGGGGGGGGGGGGGGAGAGAGAGGGGAGAGAAGGGAGAGAGAGAGAGAGGTGGAGGGGGGGTAATCGGGGGGGGGACGGTTTCCCTCTCTCTCCTCCATCTAAATGCATCTCATTTCCCCCGGCTTTCTGTTGAACACCTTTCTCTCTCTCCCCAGCCGTCCAATTCCATCAATCTCTCTATCTCCTCACCGGCTAAAAAGCGGCGGCCATTACCTTTGTCGCGAAACGTACGGAAATAGCGTGCGCGCCGTGCTTTCCACCGAAACGTCAGCTTAAACATCTTTGGGTGACTCATGTCTCTCGGGGGGGGGGAAGGGGGGGGGGGGCGGGGGCGGGGGGGAGGGGTGTGTGGGGAACTGGGAGCACAAATCACCCCCGCAAATGTACCTGGCGGGAACGGGGGGGCTTTGCAGCGGGGAAAAAGGCCACAGACGGCGATTAATGTGGCACTTTACCGCCCAGGAAAATGTGAGTAAGTGCACTCCAAAGACACCGTTGTGGGAGGAGGATGGGGTTTTTTTTTATTTGTAATTTGTTATTTTAAGAAATAACGTGCGTTTCCAAATAAAGAAAAAGGAAAAAAACAAAAAACAAAAAAACGAAACCCACCGGAACAAGAATCTAGTTACACATGAGAGGCTTTCATTTGCTCATTGTGGCGTACAGCGGGTGAGATGGATGTTGATACATGGCACCGTGACACAGTGGGGTGGTGTTGAGGGGGTGTGAGGTGGTGTTGAGGGGGTGTGAGGTGGTGTTGAGGGGGTGTGAGGTGGTGTTGAGGGGGTGTGAGGTGGTGTTGAGGGGGTGTGAGGTGGTGTTGGGGTGGTGTGAGGTGGTGTTGAGGGGGTGTGAGGTGGTGTTGAGAGGTGGGGGTGTGAGGTGGTGTTGGGGTGGTGTGAGGTGTTGCCGAGTTGGGTGGAGGGGTTACGGGGAGCCAAAGCGCTACCTGTAGATTTCCCTCTCCCATCCTGCTGCGCTGGGCTTTTTAAAGTTGAGGCTTTTTTATGTCGACGAGATAAAAAAAAAAGAAAAAAAAAGGTGAACACCGGCGTTGCTAATCCGGGCGGCAAATCACGGCTCCTCAGGAAGCATCGATCCTCCTTAAAGCATGATAAACGCGACCGTCTAGGGGGGGTGGGGGGGGGGGGAGGATAGATCGGAATCAAAGGGATGCCGCTCTTTAATTCTCCACAGCGCTGTTAATTAATTAGGTTAGGTCACAGGAGAGCTGCGCGGGAGGCCTGCAGGACCCACGCATTACGCCGCTAATCAATTGCCATTACCGTGATACCTGGCCACACGGGAGGGCTTAGGGACACACACACACACACACACACACACACACACACACACACACACACACACACACACACACACACACACACACACACACACACACACACACACACACACACACACACACACACACACCGCGAGGCCACTCGTAAGCAGGGCAGCAAGGAAACTCCAGAGCAGAGACTACAGCACTCGTACGTACTTGATAATGGAGGAAAGCTGATGAGTCTGGATTTTTTTTAAGTCATCGTGCTAAACGCCGCGGGGCCTCGCGCGCGGTGACTCACTCCGTCTGACTCCTGCCCAGTAGTTCCCCATTCACAGAATATATCGAGATATTCAAAAAAGATATATAATAATAATATGATATATCTAACAATGACGTTGCGTTTGTTGCTTGCTGTAATCCTAAATGTTTTTTATATTTCTCATTCCTGCAGTTTTTTTTACTGTAAATATTATAAATATTGTAAATATTCTTTTGCACATTCTGCTGCGCATCGCCACTTTTCATTTCACTGCATATCCTGTCCATGTATGTGACAAATAAAGTTCTTGAATCTTGAATCTTCAAATAGTCAGAGTGATGAAACTGATTTTACGCAAAACAAAGATCAAGATGATTAGTCTTAAGACGTGTTTGAGTGAATGTCCCACTTTGCTGAATGTGCACATCCTCTGGGGTATTCATTCTTTGTTATTTTTTAGTCGTTTTAAAAAGAATAAAGTCTTTTGGTCTTTTTTCAAGCCGGGATGCAATCAATAATTATTATTGTTTAAATTATTGATTTTAAAATCTTTATAGGGACAGTAGCTAATTCTGTCAATTACCTGACCCTTGTCAGAACTTTATTATGATGCCCCAATCTAGTCAACAAGAAATACTTAAAAAGACAAAGAACAGTAAATACAGTAAAAATACACACACACACACACACACACACACACACACACACACACACACACACACACACACACACACACACACACACACACACACACACACACACACACATACACACACACACACACACACACACACACACACACACACACACACACACACACACACATACACACACACACACACACACACACACACACACAGTCAAATCGTCTTAAAGTCATTTTTTGAAGATTTTCCACAAAAAAATCTGTTTCACCACCTGGACTACTTTGGATTATAGCAAGCAACAAACACATTCGTTATTTTCATTTTTATATCTTCCACTTGATGTTGGATGAATGGGGAACCAACAGGCAGGAGTCAGAGCGCTGTGTGCAGAGGGAGTCACTGTAAAGAGTCTGGTCTGCAACTGCGCAGGCAGGTAGCCACAGTCTCAGTACTCAACAGCTTGCAGCCTCTGTTTGCCACTGCAGACTTTTGAATCCTGGAAAAAGCGGTAAGTTCAGCAATTTTAGCTGAATGATTGGTAATGTAAAGTCGTGCTAAACCGATGAATGTAATTTGAGAGGTCCTGTTTCAAACTAAGTTGCTCGGTGTTAACCAACGCTGTCCCGTAAGCAGTGGCCGGCTATCGACCACGGTTCTGAAACTCGGTGTGTGTGGCCGTACACGAAATTAGAACCGTAAATGTTAGATATATTCCTGGACAAAAGACGCTAGCGCTAGCGTTCTCATCTGGATTCTTCGAACTAGAGATACAGGTAAGAGGAACTTAATGGAGTACTCGTTCATAAGGTAATGAGAGTACTCGAATATTGAAATGACTGAAAATGCCCATCCCTAATAGATAGATAAATAGATAGATAGATAGAAAAATAGATGTGTGAATAAAATAATAAATAAGTATCATTTGTTGAACAGGTAGTGTGTTCGTTGGAGATTGACTTAAGATGTAATGATTATTAAATGTCTATTCATTTCTCTTTAATTCTCTCTCTAATTTATGTTGTTGTAGGTTAAAATGAGTTGGCCATGCAAAAGATGCAGTGAGGTTCTACCAACCAGAAGTGACAATCTTCTGGCTCTGATCTTCTAGCAAAAAGAATCTGTTCTGGCTTTGAGATTTCCAGCATTGATGACACACATACATACAGACGACAGACATTCAGGATTTCCCACATTTATATTTTTTTTCCAATTCTTATTTTTTATGTTATTCTGTTTATTATTCTAAGTGTCGCCTTTTACCTTGACCGAGGAAGTGAAATGGAAAGCTTGCTTATGATTGGCACTGTCAGAGAGCTGCAAGTCTGAATTTAAAAAGTAAAATATTAGCAACAGCTCATGTGCTGTAGGATCATTTATCCTTTGAAATTATATTCTTAGAAAACCAATTATATACAGTGGGTTCCAAAAACCTGAGACCACGTCTCATATTTTCATGTAAACCTGGAAATAATCAGAAGGTTTTAGGATTCAGATTCAATTAAAAACAAAAGTTATGACAAAAAATGTATGTTTTAAAAAGTGACTTAATACACTAAAGGTGCGCGCACAAACCTGGTACGCCGCACATGCCGCGCACATTCTCTGGCCTTTGCCACCTTTGTATGTACAGGATTGTACATACAGGATTTCCTGAAGTTATAGAGAGATGCAGCCTTTAAAACCAGGAAAAGACAACAGTTATGCCAGATCATGATAGTAAAATACCCACACTCCATGCCATTGTCCAAATGTCCAATACGAGGGGGAGAAACCAAATCTCTGTCATCATCACATGTATATTGTGGAGAGCGGTGTTTGGGGGGACACGGGACACTGTATTCTGCTGGCTGCTGGGAACACTGTGTACCCCACAGGGGATATTTTGTATTTTGCAACACCACACACACACACACACATGACAAACACACACACACACACACACAACACACCAGTGCTACCAACACACACACACACACACACACACACACACACACACGCACACATCCAACGGCGACACAAAGAGCTGTTATTCGACGTGTCGGCGACAGGCCTGTCTGTTCTACGCCACAAACCTCTGGTACCTCTGGTACCACCAAGCGCACGTTTTACCACCGATAAACACAGCGCCACTGTGTTTCCACCGGCACCAGTTCCACCTCGTCTTTATGGGTAATTCTACCTTATATACCATAATATCTACAACAGTACCACCATGGTTACTCATATCACTGTAAAAAGCAATGCCTTTATCTAACTTATAAAAAGTGAGGTAAGTGGTTGGATTGGACTTTTTGAGCTGAGTCAACTTCAAGGCTTTTTTAAGTAGAATGAACACTGTTATTGTTACGGCTCGCCCGTCCTCGCCTCCACGGCCGCTCCTTTCTCCTCCCGCGACACGCCCTTCACGTTCCTCTGCGCGCCGCCGTGGTCCGGGCATACGGCGCTCCTTCTCTCCGGAGTTCCCCCCGGCTGCCGGGCGCTCGCGTTCCCCATCCCCCGCCGGCCCTGTCCTCTCGGCAGGCTCCTCCCACCTGTCGGAGTCGGAGGTTCCCGGCACGTCGGCGCAGGCGCAACGGTGGAGCGGCGCTGACGCTGCACACAGCGCAAGTCACCTCCACACACCGGGCTCCCATTCCAGGAATATATCTAACATTTACGGTTCTAATTTCGTGTACGGCCACACACACCGAGTTTCAGAACCGTGGTCGATAGCCGGCCACTGCTTACGGGACAGCGTTGGTTAACACCGAGCAACTTAGTTTGAAACAGGACCTCTCAAATTACATTCATCGGTTTAGCACGACTTTACATTACCAATCATTCAGCTAAAATTGCTGAACCAGGATTCAAAAGTCTGCAGTGGCAAACAGAGGCTGCAAGCTGTTGAGTACTGAGACTGTGGCTACCTGCCTGCGCAGTTGCAGACCAGACTCTTTACAGTGACTCCCTCTGCACACAACATTCTGACTCCTGCCTGTTGGTCCCCATTCATCCAACATCAAGTGGAAGATATAAAAATGAAAATAACGAATGTGTTTGTTGCTTGCTATAATCCAAAGTAGTCCAGGTGGTGAAACAGATTTTTTGGTGGAAAATCTTAAAAAAATGACTTTAAGACGATTTGACTGTGTGTGTGTGTGTGTGTGTGTGTGTGTGTGTGTGTGTGTGTGTGTGTGTGTGTGTGTGTGTATTTTTTACTCTATTTACTGTTCTTTGTCTTTTTTAAGTATTTTTTTGTTGACTCTAGATTGGGGCATCATAATAAAGTTGTGACAAGGGTCAGGTAATTGACAGAATTAGCTACTGTCCCTATAAAGATTTTAAAATCAATAATTTAAACAATAATAATTATTGATTGCATGAAAAAAGACCAAAAGACTTTATTCTTTTTAAAACGACAAAAAAATAACAAAGAATGAATACCCCAGAGGATGTGCACATTCAGCAAAGTGGGACATTCACTCAAACACGTCTTAAGACGAATCATTTAGATCTTTGTTTTTGCGTAAAATCAGTTTCATCACTCTGACTATTTGAAGATTCAAGATTCAAGAACTTTATTTGTCACATACATGGACAGGATATGCAGTGAAATGAAAAGTGGCGATGCGCAGCAGAATGTGCAAAAGAATATTTACAATATTTATAATATTTACAGTAAAAAAAAACTGCAGGAATGAGAAATATAAAAAACATTTAGGATTACAGCAAGCAACAAACGCAACGTCATTGTTAGATATATCATATTATTATTATATATCTTTTTTGAATATCTCGATATATTCTGTGAATGGGGAACTACTGGGCAGGAGTCAGACGGAGTGAGTCACCGCGCGCGAGGCCCCGCGGCGTTTAGCACGATGACTTAAAAAAAATCCAGACTCATCAGCTTTCCTCTCTCTCTATGTACGTGTCACTCTACCTGCTGTAGTCTCTCTCTCTCTCTCTCTCTCTCTCTCTCTCTCTTCTGTCTCTCTATGCCTCTCTCTATCTTTCTAGGTATCTATGTCTTTCTCTCATTCTCTTTGTCTCTCTATGCCCCACTCTCTCTCTTTCTAAGTATCTCTTGAGCTCTCTCGGTCTATCTCTCTCATTGTATTTGTCTCTCTCTCTCTCTGTGTCTCTCTCTCTGCCTCTCTAGGTCTCTCTAGCTCTCTCAACCCCATCTGACCCTCTTCTTCATCGAGGGACTAGAGGAGGAGGAGGAGGGGGGAGGAGTGGGCAGGAGGGGGGAGGCCGGGCTTGGCACCGGGCAACAGGTCCGGGTGCATGGGTTTGGGACAAACCAACGGTTGTTCGGCCGAGCTCAGCAGTTAGCGCTGGCGCTGCGCGGTCGTTCTCACGGACCCTCACATCCATCTAGACTTCCTCTGGTCATCAAACTGAAGGAAAAGGCTAAAAAATGATTAGGACCATGTTTCATCATGCCAGGAAGCACCCAGCGGTAGGTGGGATGTTATGTCTTCATATTATTATCTGTTATTATTCTCTGTTATGGTGTCTTTACTTTTACTTTATATACTTGTAATAATGTACTGCATGTGCAAGATTAGATTGTATCGTCCACATAAAATGTTGATCGTGAACTGCTTGCAATGGCAATGACATTTCAAATTTAGAAAAGTCCTCAAGAACTTATATCTCCAGAAATATACCGTATGTCTAAAATAATTATACTATTCATTATCCATAGACACGTATTTTAGCAGCAGCTGGAAATCTGCGACTATAAAAAAGCAGTCTGTGAATATTTGTGCAAAAACAACTCTGCTGTAAGGTTTTACCTGAAACACCCTCAGAGTACACGGCCCACAATGCAATGCGCGTGTGTGTGTT
>PIJE02000751.1:226913-239408 GCA_002895965.2 Coryphaenoides rupestris
CGCAACCAGTTTTGGTCGTGCAAGCGATGTGTGGGCGGAGTGTGTGGTGTCGTGTAGTGTGGTGTGTGTGTGTTGTGTGATTGTTCTATTATACATACATCTTTGTAACGAAACCGTTGCCTGTGTTAGCATTCATGACGACATTTGCCGTTGACCGGTTGACATGTGTAGCTGTGTCGTACTGTTTGTCGTTACGGCCTGTCTCTCCCCTCAAGCCGTTAGAATGGTGATGGTGTGTTGTTATGTATGTGTTGGGTTATTAGTTTTGCCGTGTGTGTTGCAAGTGTGGGTATTCCCTGTCACTCATGGAGCGGGGACGCTGAACAAGTAAGTGTTGGAGCGAGGAGGAGATTCTTGGAGCGATGTGAAGGGAGAGAGGATAGGAACTGGGAGGGGAAAGGAAAGAGAAAAGGGTTAATATAGAGATTGGGAGAGAAGAGAGAGCAGGAAGGAGGAACAGTGACGGAGGGCAGGAGATGAAGGAGAGGAGAGGGAGAGTAGCTAGGAGGTGAATATAGGGGACAATAATGGGAGAGAGTGGGCGAGGCGCAGGGGCTACTGCACAAATACAAGAACGGGGGAAGCGGGGGGGGAGGAGCGGTTAAGAAGAAAACCATGGGGAACGCGGCGCGGGGGGGGTGGGGTAAAGAAGAAAGTACAGTCAGGGCGAAGAAAAGTGATGATGAGGAGAGGACATGGTGCGTACTAGGCTGAGAAGGAGAGATAGTAAGAAGAGGTAGGAATATGGGGCAAGAGGGGGAACCGGGAGGAAACATGAAGACCTATAAAGATGAGGAGGAAGAAAGGAGAAAAGAGGGTGATATAGGCAAGGGAGGAAAGAAAAGGGTGTTTATAAGAGTAGAGAGGAGACAAGAGGGGAGACGAGGAGAGCCGAGAGGAGGGGAGAGAGGAGGATGAGAGAGGGAGAAGGCGACGAGAGAGGGAGAGAGGAGGAGGTAGAAGGAGAGAGACCACACAGACGTTTGCGCTCCTCTCCCCTGCGACGCTCCTTTGTCGCTCACCCCCGGTTGACAGCCACCGGGACCTCATCACTAGGTATGAGACTTAGCACGCCGACACCACGACAAACAATCACTTTGTTGTGTGCTTGTGTCTTGTGTGGTGTGTTCTGCGTGTGTGTGTGTGTGTGGTGCGGGTGACTTTTGGGGGTTGTGTGTCGTGCACAGGCGTAATGACCCACTCAAAAATTGGGCGTGATCGCCTCCTTATTGGGACTTTTTAATGCTGATTGCTCTCTCCTCTCCTCCTCTCCTGCTCCTTCCTCTCTTCCTACTTCTTCTTCCTCTCCTCTTTTCTTCTACCCTCTCTTTTCTCTCCTTCCTTTTGGTTCCCTTTCCTCCCTCGCTCCCCTCTTCTTTTCTCTCCTCTCCGTCTCCTCTTGTCTCTCTTCGCTCCGTCGTTTCCTGCTCCATCTTATTTATGGTGTGTTTTTTTTTTTTGCATCACGTAATGAATTTCTGATAGTCTACTTTTTTCTTCTCAGCTTCTTTCAATGAGGCTCGGCATACAGGAGCCTCCGACTACCTTGCTTGCGCCTGGCCACGGCCACAGTCACGTAAGAAGGCCCCCTTCCACCTCCACCCCCCGCCCCACTACGACTAAACACACATTCCACACATCCACTTCCTCTCCTCCCTCTCTCTCTCTCTCGCTCTCTCTCTCTCTCTCTCTCCTCTCTCTCTCTTGTATCCTTACATCTCTGTTCTGTTCTCTTAGCTTGAGCTAAAAAGTCCTCTTATCAACCATCTTGCCGCGCTTAACTAGCTTCAACCATGAATGGCACATGACTCAGGAGCCAAACAGAATGCCTCAGAGCAGACACAGTTCGGCTTTGTACTTTATGTCAATCACACAACACACTACAAACACACACACCACACACACACCAAACACGCACACACATCACACACCCGCGCACAACACACGCACACACACACACACACTTAGAGCCTCCCTACTATTGGCTTGATTCTATCTATCCTAGTTAATCCAAAACCACCGCTCACCCCTTCTCTTATCTTCCTCTCCTCCCTTTCTTTTACTCCCTTTCCGTCCTCTCTTCCTTCCCCTTAATCCTTCTTTCCTTACTTTCTCCTCACTCCCTTCCTCCCTCCCTCCCCTCCTTCCTTCTCCCTCGTCCTCCCTTCTTTCTTCCTTCCTTCCTTCCTTCCTCCTCCCTCCCTCCCTGCCTCCCTCCCTTCCTTCCTCCCATCCTTCCTTCCTTCCTTCCTCCTTCTCCCTCCCTTCCTTTTTTCCCGTCCCTCCTTTCCTTCCTTTCTCCTTCTTCCCTCTTCCTCTTCCTTCGCCCTCCCTCCTTCCCTCTTCTCCCCTTCCTCCCTCCTACCCCCCCACTCCCTTTCTTTTTCCTTACTTTCTCCCCTCACTCCCTTCCTCCCTCTCTCTCCCTTCCTTCCTTCTTTCCGATCCATCCCGTCCTTCCTTCCTTCCTTCCTTTCTTTCATCCTCCCGTCCTTCCTCCTCCCTCCTCCCTTCTGCTTCCTTTCCGTCCTTCCTTCCCATCTTTCCTTCCTCCTTCCTTTCGTTCCTTCTCCTTCCCTCGTTCCTTCCACTTTCCTATCCTCCCTCCCTTCCCTCCTTCCATGCTTAGTATCACCTTTCAACAACACACACACGACACCACACACACACACACACACACACCAACACAACCACCACACACACCACACACACATTGTACTGCATGTAGTTCATTCATTTTAAATGCTCTCTGTCTCCTCTGCTGCCTTCAGCTTGCTGGACAGAGCAGCTCAAGCCCGAACAATCGTCCGATCCCACCTACCAGTACAAGGTGCGACTGTCCCACCCTGCTTAAGCCACTCTCGCTTCAGCTCACCCAGGCAGCCCAGAGGGCAACACCCCACCCCAGAGAAAGCCGCTTGCATCATGTTCCTTCAGCTATTATTACCACCAGTGTCGAGGTGATTAGCCTCTTCCAAGCAAGTTTAACAGAATCTTGGTTCTGAATCACAAGTTGGATGTCCATCACATATGTATGGCGTGTCTAGTCAGCCTACAGTTGAGGTACAGTCCACATGGCTAGGCGTTAAAGAAGAAAAGAGAAGATCTCTTTAATATCCAACGTTATTGGTCACACAACACACACGGGAAGTGTTGGCCGGCCAAACACACACCATCCGCATGCAGGGTGCCGTGGAACATTGTCCTCTGCATTTAACCCATCCTGCTGGCCAGCAGGAGCAGTGGGCACCAACTCAATCGGCGCCCGGACCAGCAGCTCCAGTCTGTACGTCTCACAGCTTCGTCAGGATCGTGGACAGCGGAGCATCTTATCACATGTTTTATTTGGGTTCTTTTTACTCCGTAAGAGTACCACCTCGGAGCACTGGGAGAACATGCAAACTTCCACACAGATAAGCCGGAGATCACCCACCTGGGCACCCCACAGCTTAATACGCCCCCAGGCTGGAATCGATCCAGACATTTCTTGCTAGGAGCAGCAGTGCAAGCACCTGTGCCACCTGCCCTGATCTATCCAGGCATACATCTGGTGTGACACTCCCATCTGTGATGTCAAAACCGGTTTTTGAAAACCGCTTGGAATGGCTTAATCACATCAACCTGTTGTAATGGCTTCTTAAAAGAGAATCGGAATTTCTTAACATATGATAATATTAGTGCAGTAAAATATCGTCTCACACAACATACACACACCACACACAACACACACAACACACAACACACACACACACACACAGGTTAGGTTTTGGATCCAACATAATACCACAAAATAAATAATTTATGTTAACGCATTACTAACCACGACCAGCCGCACTACAGGCGATGGCAGAGAAAACAACAAATAAAAAATACTCATAAAGTAGAATGAAAAAAAAACATCCACACCATTGCCCAGTATGCATAAGACTGCCTCCATCACCCAGAGGAGGAGGGCGTTGGTCCGCGCCTGCCCGCAGAAAAATTTCAGACTGCCATGTTATAATTCTTTCATTGTAAATGCAAAGTCCGCATCTAATATGTCAGCCTGTACAAATAATCATAATACTGGAATGAGTGGCGATAGAGAGGGGAAAGCTGGTTACGTGCAAGGCTCAGAGGAATCGAATGCAGAAGATTTGTTGTTCTTCCACACTGATTCAATGTTGACCAACATGCTATACACCCACACATAAGGCTCGTCTTACAGTCGTAGCGATATAGAACGGAGACTAACTGTTGTACAATATACCTTTGCATATTATTTACATATCTATATATTTGAAATTAGATGCTTCATCCTATTTGCGTGCTATTAAACTGTAGCATCACTTATAGGTATACCGACCGTACCAGAGAGATGTGACTTATCAGAACAAAAGCCAGCTTAATGTAAGGTCTCATGTACTTTGCATGTGCGGTGTGTGTGTGCTGTGTGTGCTGTGGTGTCGTGCGTGACGTTGTGTTGGGTGTTTCACAGCCTAATGTGTTGTGAGAGTAGAATGTGCTCGTACATCATATGTGTGTAAGGTTTTTGCATGAACGCAAGGTGGTGGTGGGAAGTGTGTAGTGTGTGTTGTGTGTGTGTTGATGTGTGGTGCTGTTGTTGTGTTGTGTGTGTGTTGCACGTTTTACGCACCCGACAATGCATCTTCAACGACACCCCCCCCCCACCCCCGTACAGTAACTGAAATAGTAATAATGTGATGGGGCGCTGGCTGGAGAGCAAGCTGGTAGCCGTCAGGTGGGGTGGCCAGGTCACGATCACAGCAGCACCCTAGATAATGGAGACAACATGAAGGTTAGATGGAGCACAGTAAGCAGGGAACATACAAGTATCCTCAGACCTAGTAGCCATCGGCAGCTAGGGTAGGCTAGTGTTCCTTTTCTAACACCGCACTTTCTTCTCCTGTTAATTAAAATAAATTAAATCGTGAAGATGCATTTCTTCACAACTGGCTTACGTTCACACCTTACATTTGAGCTTTCACACAACTGACACAAATCTCCCTGCTCCTGCCTGGCGCCCAGGAACAAAAATGCAAAAGATCCTAAGCATGGAGTTAGGAATCAACAGTATCTAGCCGAGGAGGAGGAGGAGGAGGAGGAGAGTGAACAAGAAGTCTGCACTGGTTCTGGTGAAACACACACCGGCGCTTTGCTTTGCATGTGACAAAACTCAGTGGTACGTGTGATTCTGCTTGGCTGGCGACCGTGTCAACGGCGCCATATTGTACCTCTCAAACCATCAAGCGGCGAGGCAGACGTCACATCTAAATGAGGTCTTGCTCTAGCGGGAGGTAAAGCAGCACGCCATTAGAATTTCACTTCTCACAAACACTGTCACATAATACCGTCAAGTGATTCCATAGTCTTTTACCCTCCGCGCACGCACACACGCATGCACACGCACGCACGCACGCTTGCGTGCATGGACACACACACACGGACAAACACACACACACACACACACACACACACACACAAAAGCCCCTGGGAACCAGATAATCAGCGTGAGGAGGCAGAGACAGAGAGAGAGACAGAGACAGAGAGACACATGGAGAAAGAGAGAGAGACAGAGAGAGACAGAGAGAGAGACAGAGAGAGACACACACAGAGAAACAGAGAGACAGCGAGAAAGAGAGACAGCGAGAGAGAGACAGAAAGAGAGAGAGAGATGGACGGACATGCATAGAAAGCCAAACAGACAGACAGACAGACAGACACGTATAAAAAAAGTCATAAATTAGCGACAAGATAAAAGCGAGAGCATTCTGCAAAACCAGGCCGCTCACGTCGTCACTGCTTCCTATCTTGCGATGGGCAAGAGCAGATATTTATAGAGCAGGATTAACATGGCTGAGATAAGTCTGTAAGTTGCTGGTGGAGCTGGAGGGAGGGATGGGGTGGATAAATAAGTAAATGGGACAACAGGGGGGGATTGGGGGATGGGGGATGGGAGGGGGGCGGTGTAAATAGGCAGGAAGCACGGAGCCGGGGTGAGGTGGCTGATGTTTAGCGGCCCCTGGGCGGGGCCCCGCTGGAGGCACCGAGCGCTAGGCGTGGTGCGACCGAGCAACCGGATCTCTCTCTACGTCAGTGGTTCTCAAATGGGGGTACGCGGGCCCACAGGGGTACTGACAGTAGGACTGTGGGGGATACCCGGAACATGAACAAAACATACAAAGCTGTAATAGTGGCTATCCTTTAAGTTTAAAGGGGTTCTTTATTTGTGCTAGACAAATAAATGAATCTTCGATGGGGTGCATTAGCCAAAAATAGCTTGACCACTGCTCTAGAACAAACATCTGCACCCAGATGTAAACTCCAGATTGGTAACTGCAGGGATCACCGTTAGCCATTCGCCATTAGCCACTCACCGAGTTCAGTGTTCGGGGGGATAAAGTCTATCCAAGCCTGAAATAGGAACGTGGAAATGTAGACCGAGCGTGCATCTACAGGTGTCTGACGATGTAGCACGCAGCCAGGCTCACCTGCAAGGCTTTGGAGGTGGGAGGAAAGTGTGGTAGCCCTGGTGGAGCCCACAATGTAGAGACTAAAAGGCAGGGCCTCCCTCAGCCCGGCCCCCCCCGCCACACCTTCAGCGCTGGGAGACGGGAGCGCTGCTGCTGCTGCTGCTGCTGCTGCTACTTCTCACACTCTTTCCCGGGTGCGTTTCTTTTATTCATATACATTTTTTTTTCTTTCCATTTCATACGTCTGCAATATTCGTGGAGTCTCCAAAACATACGATCGACCGGGCAAAATAAACTCGATACGAAAGGTAGACAACCTTCGGTGTACATCCTGTTAAAAATATCACCGGGCTACGTGTTCATCATTATTCTTCGGTGTGTGTGTGTGTGTGTTTGCAGTGATTGTTATGCAGTGTGACGATAGCCTGGATGGCAGAAAATACAAAAATATAAAAGATAAATAAGAACAGGACAAAGATTTGTGCTGCTTTAGCGATCCTGTTCATCCGTCCCGTCGCTGATTGGACGACGTGGTCGACGCTCCGCCGCAGACTGGGTGTTAGCGAACGCTCATTGTTGCAAGATGGCTTCCCTGGGCACCTCCGATAAAATGTATTAATATACAGTTAGATACATGCACACTGAATATGCATACATACATGGGAACTGTATCTAATAATAATAATAATAATAATAATAATAATGTATCCAGTGGTGTCTCTCACACACACAGAGAGAGACAGAGACAGAGACACACACACACACGATGGATTAATCAAAGCGCAAATGGACGCGGTGTGTTTGTGTGAACAGGACCTGGGACGGCCCCCCCTTTACGCGCCACCTCGCGTAAACACTCCATCACGTTCCGCCGCGTCTCATCGTGACAGTTATTCCAAGTGACGGAGCGATGCGGGCGGACGAACACACACACAGACACACACAGGCACACACACACGATTCCAATTAATGCTGACAATGTAATCCATCCCGCTACTCATTACGAACACTTGATTTATTATCAGCGGCGCCACCGAGGGAGCGCCGTTTAATTTTATTTTTTAAGTCGACGGATACGACGCCTCTCGTAGCAGTAAAGCAGTGGAAGGGGTGTTTGTTAAAAAGTTTTGATAGATGGACAATATTAGGAGGAGATGTAGCAGATGGCTGATAATGTCTACTTACTGCCATTATAATTAGAACGCACACTTTTTCTTTGTAATTCTTCGAGTTATAGACTTTGCCATTAATAAAGACGCTCCATGCGCTACCAGAAGGTAGGCCTCCGTCATATTCTGGTTTGATTAAAAGGTTCTGTATGTAAGCTTTAAGAGATATTATTTAAGTGTCATTTGTTAGCCATCCATCTGAACTGTAGAGGGAGGGGATGCTTCTTCTGTTGTTTTGTTTAGTTTCTTTACAAATCTCCAATAAAGTCCTCGAATAAAGAGAATAATGGATTTTCTGTTAATATATTGACAGAACTCATTGACAGAATCAGCAGCCAATCACTTGGTTCCTTTGCCATCCTGGAGGTTGTCTTCAATGTATAATTCATATAACACACGGGTTACCACGTCACACACATTCTGACGTCGCTCTTAATAACACAACATGCAGCTCTTTAGAAACACAGTGCTTCTAATTAGCGTGCGAGGGCGACTTGTTGCCGCCATCTCCATTATTATCCACGGCCTCTCGTGATGCCCACCACCACCCTTACAGATCACACCTCTCACAGCGCGCCCACACACACACACACACACACCAACCTCTCCAGCTTCCACTCGACAACAGGTGATCAAGCACACGGATGAATATTCATTGCAAAAAAAAAATGACTTTGAAACAGTTTTGCGTCTCACAAGGAGGATTCATCTTTTATTTTTTTCAATGTTATTCTAGAAAACATTCTGGAAAATAAAGTAATGTCAACAGGTGTACAAATCCACAGCAGATTCAATGAGATGATGCACAGAAACCAGGTGATGTTTAGAACCGGGATGTCGATTGTATTTTGGCAACCCCCCCCCCCCCCCTGTCTTCTGGCTGACTGGTATGACTGGTACGAGCTGGGACTGTATATGGCTCGGTAATGTCTCTAGAAGGTTCCACCCCCTGAACCCATGTGCTCTTCTGTGCTGTGCTGCAAGGTAACGTTGAGCCAGTCGCACTCGCACTCGCTCGCGCGCACACACACACACACACACACACACACACACGCTCTCATTCAAATGGTTGAACCAATCTAAAAAACCTAATAAGTAAATTTCCAGCTGCCCGATGACACCCATCTTGTCATATATTACTCATATTTTAATAGATTATATTAAAAAAGTACCTTTTTTAATCTCTCAAAATGAACAAATATATGATGTAAAGGAAACCAAGACATCCATGTTAACAGACAGACATTGCACGTTAACTTTCATAATAACACTTAGGGACCCAGAAGGACTTATTAAATTGAGTGCTATATTGAGTGAAATTGATATTAAGTTACTTTTCTGTAAAAAGAAACAACTAAACGCAGGACAATTATTCTTACATGGTCTAACTAGCGCTTGCCAGAGGGAATCAGGAGAGGTGAGGCTAGGAGGGGAATACTCTACACTACTACTGTGCAGGAATAAGTGTTCCACAAAGCACCGTTTGAGGCTGGACGCTTTTAATCTCAATTTACAAGTGTGAGCTCTTTAGATATTACAACCCCCCCTCCCCCCACAAAAAAGTACTTTTTTTGGGGGGGGGGGGGCGTTTTAATAGAAAGTGGTGTAGATGGCAACGAAGCTTGTAAAAAAATAATAATGACTTGTAAAAAAAAAAATTATCCTTGAACAAAGCGGTGTACCTTTGTGGAACACACACACGTCCACGTGGTCCCACTTTAAAGCCCACCGTCCGCCCACGCGTTGCTCACACACACCAAGTGCACGAGTCCCCGAGCGCATAAAGCACGGCCGCGTTACTGTGCAGATGTTGTCTGACAGCGGTTAAGACTGGAGTACATCTCGTCCCGCGATGAGCCAGGCGGGCTCCTGCGTTGTGCATCAGCGTGGCATCTGACAAGATTTAGCTGCTGTTTTGTTCTTCAATTCCCCCCCCCCCCCCCCCCCTTTATGTAGCGACGCGACAAAGCTAACAGATGTTAATAAGGTAATTATGCAACCGGAGGATGTTAACCACGTTACAACAACGCTGGCGCCGTCGCGTTCTCCCTCAACCTCGACACCGACACAGATACCTCGCTGATACACGGAACGGATGAAATGGCAGACAATATAGAACATGTTTTTCTTGTCGTCGTCGTCGTCGTCGCCCCCCTCCACACCCCCTTCCCCCCCTGCTTAAGTTGAATTGAATTCCGGAATGATGCGTACCACCCCCACCCCACCCCCCTCTCTCTCACGTCCATTTACAAAACTTCCTCCACTCCGTCCTCTCTTTCTCTCTCTCTCCCCTTTCTCTCTACCTCTTTCCACCCAGGACATGTGACCAGGCCGGTGGGGGGAGGGGGAGCAGCAGGGGTGGTGGTGGTGGTGGTGGTGGTGGTGCCGGCTGGCTGGTGGTGGTGGGTCGTCTAGTGGTCGTGGAAGCCGGGCATGGGGAAGGGCCGGGAGAAGGCCTCCACACGGGCCCTGAGCCCCCCGATGCGGGCCACCGTCTCAGGGTCCTCCAACAGGAAGTTCTTGAAGTCCTGCAGCTTGACTGAAGACACGAGAGAGAGAGAGAGAGACAGAGACAGAGAGAGAGAGAGAGAGATATTAGGGTGGTACAATTAAGCTAAATATTGCCGAAATCGCAATATGGCCATAAGTGCAATATCCAAATCGCAGGAGCTGCAATATTTTAGGGTGAAATGTGTAAATGTACAAGAATAACACCATTATCAACGAGGTACTGTAGTGAATGCGGAAATGCCCTGGCCCACACTTTTGCTTCCTCCAGATGAATAAATGAAAGTTGTGATGCAAAAATGAGCATTCCCACTAATATCGCAATATCCATCAGAATAATCGCAATATGATTGTTTTTTATCATATGCATCCTCGATCTGTCGCCACGCGATCTATTTGTAGTCAGCGTTAAGTTATCTTTATTATGCTAGATGCTACAAAACTGTGAAAACTTGATTCTAAACAAGTCGCGTTCCTCATCCTGAAAGCCTGGATGTGTATGACCAACTTTCCCCGCCAGGAGGGTGCAGTGTATCACAGCCAGGCACAGGGGAGAAGGCTAACGCTACATCAGGCAAGACACAAAGTCTTGTGCTGACAACTTGTGAATTAACATTAGCGTGTTAATAGCTATAATCAGCTGTGCTATTGGGCGATCAGGTCTGTGTGTGCCAACTGGGTTCGCGTCCGGCATTTCTCGGTTCTGCGGCTTTCAAATAATAGACAGGTCACAGACACACAGACACAGACACAGACACACACACACACACACACACAGAGAGTGACTCACCTGTCTTCTTCTTGACATCCAGGGCGATCTTGAAGCCCTCGTCCATGAATTCAACCACCTGCACAAAGTCAGCTTCCTTCAGCTGCCGGGAGGTCAGGGCCGGGGTGCCTGGTGGGACACAGCAGAGACGGCATAATACTCAGACCACTAGACGCGCTAGATGGTTTTTTTTTCTTTCACAGAACCGTCTGGGAAGTCGTCATTGGAAAACCGTTTGGAAAAGGGGCTGGCACTTTCAACGAAATCCTTGGCAGGTGATTGGATGAACCATCTGCATTCCGTCGGTTTCCCGGTCGCTTCTCGACATCGTCACGGCCTAAACCACGTCCCCCGTTGCTGGCAGTAAGATGCTGATTGGTCCGAACCGCCAGCCAGACCGATCTCGAGAGAAACTGAATTTGAGATGGTAATGGTCTCACAGGGCTTACAGTCCTACTGTGTCCACACAACGCGCCCTTTAAAGAACGATCAAATGACTTTTACATTCCGAAAAATTCATATTTGTTCATTTGTTGGTTATTACGGCGTACGTGTGAAATCCCAGTGCAGGGAGGAGGGTTATTTATTCGGGAGTCGAATAATTCTAAATGGATTGCATTTTATTTATTTATTTTTTATTTAAGCACCAGGGGTGGATCCCGACGCGTTACGGGCTGAAACTCTCCAGAAAACACACAGAGAGAATGTGCCGAGCGCAGTGAATTGTAGGTGCTGGTGTCGCCGGGGCCCGGAGGGGAGGCTCAGACGCTTCCTGGAAGAGGGAGACTCAAATCAAACAGACTCTTTAATTAACTCTAATGTGGCTTGGCGCTGGTGGCTCGCCTGCTGTCTCGTGGCGGACCTGCCCGCGCCTTTGGAGTTTTGAAAAAAAAAAATCGAGACCGCGCGCCGCTGAGTAAATATAGCAAACAGGTCATCAATGTATTTTTAATTGAAATCTTCAAAAAGAAACGCACCAATAGGGGCGTGTTTGTCATGTTTTTTGTATCTTGTTGAAGACGAATATCAAAGTCCAACTGCGTACATGCTTCTAGAAAGTGAGATTAATGGCAGTGATGGATACAGGGGGAAAGTGGACAGTGATTTGGGATTTAGATTTGAGTGTGTGTGTGTGTGTGTGTGTGTGTGTGTGTGTGTGTGTGTGCGTGCACGCCCGCGTTTGTGCATTTTCATGCGTGTGTGTACAGTATGTGTGTGTACAATATGTGTGTGTACAATATGTGTGTGTACAATATGTATGTGTGTGTGTGTGTACAGTATGTATGTATGTATGTATGTATGTGTATGTATGTGTGTATGTATGTGCGTGTGTGTGTGGTATGATGGTTGTGTGTATGTGCATTTTCGTGCGTGTACATTATGTGTGTGTACAGTGTGTGCGTGTACAGTATGTGTGTGTGATGTGTGTCTGTGTGCATACAGTACGTGTATGTGATGTGTGTGAGCATGCTTTTGCTTGCATGTTGGCATATGTGTGTGTGTGTTTGCGTGCGTATGTGTGTGTGTGTGCGTATGTGTGCATGTGTTTGTGCGTGTGTACAAGTGTACAGTGTGT
>PIJE02000752.1:0-2500 GCA_002895965.2 Coryphaenoides rupestris
ACACCCACGCAGAGTAATATTAATAATTCAGTGGATCCAGCGGAACATACTGAGTTATCTTGCACGATAGATTCCTAAGTCCATGTGAGTTTTCTACACCGCTCTAAGATGTAGTAGCTGTTAAAAACGATTGTAGGGCTTCACATGTTACACTATACTACACACACACACACACACAAACAAACACACACACATACACACACACACACACACAACACACTCAACACAACATACACACACACACTCACAACACACACATACACACACAACACACACACACACACACACACACACACACGGCTTTCCAGAACAATCCGGTTGAGCTGTAGGAACTGTAGCATACTTCCGCACCACGGGTGACCACCACACTTCCACATACACTTCCACACACGTCCACACAAACACATTAGAGACCTAATTGAAAGAGAGTGCGTCCTAACCAGCACTCCGCCCCCCCGACCCCCATGCCCCCCCCGCCCCCACACACACACACACACACACACCAAAGTGCTTCGAAGCCGCTTAGCTAATTTCCGCCATTTTTCTTCCCGTTTTCGCAGGGAAATGAGAATCCAGGCTGGCTGAGTGGAGAGCAGGCAGATCTCAATGCTTCCGGAGAAAACATTAGGCGGGGGGGCGGGCACAGAGTTTATTCAAAAATACATTAGTGCAGTACTCTGTGTGTACACTGTAGTACACCGTAGTGTGTAGTACTGTGTACAGTACGTGGTACTACAGTGGTAATGGGTGTGGAAGTACTCCTCACTGCATCTATCTTGCCACATAAGAGAAGAAGAAGATCTTTATTAAGCCACACAACACACAGCAGGAAGTGGCGGCCGCCAAACACACACACGCATGCAGGGAGGGTGGCCCGTGGAAATGCGTCCTCTGCATTTGACCCATCCTGCTGCCCCTCCAGGGGCAGCCAGGAGCAGTGGGCAGCCATTCTGACGGCCCGGGGACCAACAGCTCCAGGTTGTACGTCCACATCTTGGTCAGGGATGTGGACAGGAGAGGCGATCTTCACATGTTTTTAATTGGGGTTCTTTTACTCCGTAAGGAGACCCCACGGAGCACGGGGAGAACATGCAAACTCCACACAGAAAGGCTGGGAGATCACCCACCTGGGCACCCCACAGTCAACAGCGCCCCAGGCGGGAATCGATCCCAGAACCTTCTTGCTGTGAGGCAGCAGTGCAAGCACTGTGCCACCGTGCCCCACATCCATTCCGTGTTAGTACTGCAGTAGTACTACAACTGTACTAAATACCCACTGTAGTACAGTAGTAGTATATAGTACACATAACATTCTATACTTTCCTGTCTGGGATGATTTAAGTTTATCTCATATTATTAGATTAGACTATATAGGCCTACTGTTAGGTAGAATTATACTAATATTATACCGTATACTATATAATAAAATTATGGCATTATACTTTTTAATATTATAATACAGGTATTTATATGCTGTCACAGGCAGGGTGTGAGCTGGAGTGAGCGTGCACGTGGGAGCGTGCACAGCCAGATCGATAGCTCATGCATTAAACTGTGAATATATGACTGTAGAATGAGAGGAACGACATTGATGGATGACTCTGGGCTGTCGGCGCGGAAACCCGGGCATTAATATGCACACACATATACACACACACACACACCTGCACACCCACACCTGCAGACACGCACACACCTGCACACACACACACCTGCACACACACACCTGCACAAACATACACACACCTGTACACACACACACACACACACACACACACACACACACACACACACAACACACACACACACACACACACACACACACACACACACACACACACACAGCACACACACACACACACATACACACACACACACACACACACACACACACACACACACACATACACAAGCACACACACACACGCACACACCTGCACACACACACCTCCTCATGCACACAAACACTTTGACAGAGCGTTTGAAGCAGGTGTGAAAACAAAACTCTCTCCGTCCCAAAACCTCAAATCCATTCTCTCTGACAAGAGTTGTCATCATCTCTCGACGGCAGCATCAACACTCACAGAGGAGAGGGGAGGAGAGGGGAGGAGAGGGGAGGAGAGAGGAAAGAGAAGGAGAGAGGAAAGGGGAGGATAGATGAGGGAGGAGAGGAGAGAGGAGAGAGGAGGAGAGGGGAGGAGAGGGGAGTAGAGAGGAAAGAAAGGAAGAGAGCTAGGGGGAGGATAGAATGAGGGAGGAGAGGAGAGAGGAGGAGAGGGGAGGGCAGAGCAGGTGATGGGGAGTGGGTGTGAGAGGAGGTGAGCGATGGAGGGGACAGAGGGGATGAGGAGGAGAGGAGGAGGAGGAGGAGGAGGAGGAGGGGGGAGGAAAGACAAATGCTGAGAAGAGCAAGGTAAGTAAAGTGGGGGGAGACGTGAGGTGAGTGGAGGTAGGGGGGAGAAGAGAGAAGTAGGCAGGAGAGGGGAGGGTGAGGGGGAGG
>PIJE02000752.1:7500-10000 GCA_002895965.2 Coryphaenoides rupestris
TTGCAATCAACAGAACATTACAGCACCACGACTGCCTGTGTCCTCGGAGGAGCTCTGAACAAAGCCTCATGACGTGGCATTGTGGCAATGAGCTTTGCTAAAGCCTGGATTTTTTTTCCCTCTAATGTTCACAAGAATTAAAGTATTTTAACAGAATACAGTAGGATGTAAGAGAACGAGTAAAATACAAATAGAATAGAAACAACACATAGAAGACACAAACTTGAATATGGCTTAGAACTATAAACAGAAATAATACACATGAATCAACAGAAAGAAATCGAACAGAATACAAGCCTCTCTATGGAGACAGATTTCAATATTATCAGAATCAGAATCAGAATGAGCTGTATTGACCTTAGTTCTTACAAACAAGGAATGTTTTACTGCGAAATTGGTGCATCATGCACTCAAAATATGAAAATCAATGCCATATATCATCTGGCAACTTCACTGTTTCTCATAAGATAAAGACACATTTGTGCTCAGAGACATTTTCTTCTGAGTACATGTGTGTGGGCGGGCTTTGATTCGTGTTGTGAAGACCTCCATCAGAGGCTTCTGAACCCCACTTGCCTCCTGCAGTGGTCCATGTGGAACCCTATTAACTCTCCCTGGACACGCTGGGGGCCCGGGAGAAAAACGGAGAGATTTGACCCCAGAACGAGACTTTCCTTGACCCGGAATGAAGGCAGAGTCGTTTCTCCGATGTGTTGCTGTAGCGACCCAGAAACCGCCGCGACACACACACCCACGTCAGGTCACGTTATGAGGGCTGCTGAAGGCTAGGCCCGTACACGCTAGTCCTCCTGCTAGCCCCGGGGGCCATGCTACGCTGCTGCTGCTGCTGCTGCTGCTGCTACTTGCTTTTGAGCTTTTAGCGGCTGTGTGGCTTTTAACGCCGTAGCCCGGGTCGTCCCCGCCGCCGAGCCTCCACTCCCCGGTCTGCCGTATAACGGCGACGCAGGGCGGCAGTAGCGCTTTATCTGCTCCACGCTCACCTCATCACGGCCCCCTATTAAAATGTTAAGGAGTGCAGGCTGTTAGCGTGAACTATTAAAAAGCCATCTAGTGCAGGGGAGATGTTAACAGCTTATAACATTATAACATTATAACATTATAACATTAACCAACAGCGGTGGGTGGTTGAACGCAGTAGTCCTGCATAGTTCTCAGTTCCCCACCAGTAGGTTGACTGGCTATGGATGTACTGGGCATCTCCCAGTAGAACCAGTAGCAGACTGTGTTTGCACTGGGCATCTCCCAGTAGAACCACAGTAGCAGACTGTGGTTGAACTGGGCATCTCCCAGTAGAACCACAGTAGCAGACTGTGGCTGAAATAGGCAGCTCCCAGTAGAACCAGTAGCAGACTGTGGTTGAACTGGGCAGCTCCCATTAGAACCAGTAGCAGACTGTGGTTGTACTGGGAGCTGCCACACGCACGCACGCACGCACGCACGCACGCACGCACGCACGCACGCACGCACGCACGCACGCACGCACGCACGCACGCACGCACGCACGCACACACACGCACACACACACACACACACACACACCACACACAAACACACACACTCTGGCTGCTCTCCTCACCCATAATGGAGGCTTCTTTCATCTCTCCTCATTCTAATCCCCCAGCCAGCCAGGAGACTGAGGCCCTCAGCTGACCGGCCCTCAGCTGACCTGCTCTGGGGCCCTTGGTTATCTCTCTGGGCCCTAATGGATGTTCACTCTGAGCCAAGCAGAGAGTGTGGAGAGAGTGTGTAGAGGTGTGTCTTTTGAGTGTGTAGGTATGAAAATGAGTTCGAGTGAGGTAATGTGGGGGGGATGGGGATGTGTGTGTGTGTGTGTGTGTGTGTGTGTGTGTGTGTGTGTGTGTGTGTGTGTGTGTGTGTGTGTGTGTGTGTGTGTCCCACCGTCATCGCTGAAGTCGTCCACCAGAATAATCTCATGAATCAGGTGAACTGGAGTTCTGTTCAACACACTGGGGGTAGAGAGAGAGAGAGAGAGAGAGAGAGAGAGAGAGAGAGAGGAGAGAGAGAGAGAGAGAGAGAGAGAGAGCGAGAGAGAGGACGATAGTTCAGCTGTATATTTTTTTTACAGATATTTAAAAAACCAATCGAGAGGAAATAACCCCCCCCAGCACACACACACACACACACACACAATCCCACGCACACAAGCACACACATCAGCAAGCTCATATCCATTCATCATAAACATCATGAAAAATAGACGCATGCGTACCACACACACACACACACACACACACACACACACACACACACACACGCAGGTAGGCAGGTCCATTATGCATGAGTTGTGAGATATATTGAGAATGTCAGTGCAGAGGGAGAGCGTGCGAAGGCGCATGGGGCTCTGACGTGCCCCTCCACTCCGAAACCAAAGCTATTTCATTAAAGAGGAAGATTGAAACATTAAAAATTCATAACTTTCAGACGCTGGAAATGAGAGGAAAAAAAAGACCTTTTGTTA
>PIJE02000752.1:26151-30827 GCA_002895965.2 Coryphaenoides rupestris
TCTGCTCAATCAATTTACATTAGTCTAATTAATTGAATAAACATTTCATTTAAAATGCATCCGATTTGAATTAAATGACAGTGAAATTGATGCGGTGCATTTTTAGCGTGTCATAAAACATGCGAGCGCGCACAGGCACACGTGCGTGTATTTATTTATATACGCTCCCAAGGCGTCAGTATTCGTCTGTCTGCATTCTTTTTCATGAACGTTGCCTCTTTGCAATTCATCTAATAATTATGGATTACTCATTGACACAAATACATTCCCTGTACACCCTGCCCACGCTCCTCAATCCCAGCCAGACTGTTATCCCCTCATCGCTGGATGCTGGATAGTGCTGCCTGGGACTGGATATAGTTACATAACCCAGGTTCTGGGTTCGATCCCCATTATATCCACCATGGTTACCTGGACAGGTATCATAGAGCAAGATTCCCCCTTTAATGATACCATAAAACTATTGCACTGAGTGTCTAATAAATATACAGAACAATATGTGGGAGTGTGTGTGTTTGGTGGCTGGCTTAATTGGCCTCGCCTGGCCCAGTTGGAGTCTGGGGTGGGTGGGGCTTAACCTGTGGTGCACTGATTAGGCAATGCACCACAGGTTTGTAGCCCCGCCCACCCCAGACTCTACCTGGGCCAGGTGAGGCCAATTAAGCCAGCCGCCAAACACACACACTCCCGCGCAATAATTAAAGCAGACAGTTTATTTGAATTGTCGCTATGAGATTCATTAAATCTGGGAGAATACACCTTTTTAGTTGTTGTTTTAGAAAGGTGTTGGTAAATACATAGACTATTCAAACAGTTGGGTTGTCCAGTCAGCTAGTCAACACACCAGTCAGTCAGTTAATAAGTTAATAAGAAATCAGCCTCTCAGCGCTCTCTGCACATTCTCTAATTAACACACACACACACACACACATGCACACACACACACACACACAGTCAATCACCTTCACTCCTCTATCAGATTTGATTAGAGAGTCCTTGGATGGCACTAAATTAGTCATGTGAGTGTGAGATTGATTTAGTGTGTGTGTGTGCGTGTGTGTGTGTGGTTGTGTGTGTGTAGACATGAGTGCGTATGTGTGGACATGAGTGCGTGTGTGAGTGTGTGTGTCTGTGTGGATGTGTTTCTGTGTGTGTGGGTGTGTGTGTGTCTCTCGATGAGTGCGTGCGTGTGTGTGTCACTGTATATGTGTGAGCGAGTGTGTGTGTGTGTGTGTGTGTGTGTGTGTGGGAAGCTTGATAAGCAGCTGGTGATTGGAGAGGGTCCTCCATATTTTGGAGAGTTTCCCAGACACACACACACACACACACACACCACCCACACCCACAGTTCTATTCAGAGCATGAGTGTGTGAGGCTGGGTGCTTCACCGTGATGTTGACGGTTGTCTTGGTGACCAACATGTGCTCCTCTAGGGACTCACATCCTCTAGGGGCTCACATCCTCTAGAGACTCACATCCTCTAGGGACTCACATCAGCTAGAGGACTCACATCCTCTAGGGTCTCACATAATTTAGGGTCTCACATCCTCTAAGGGTCACATATCCTCTAAGGGAACTCACAACTCCTCTAGGGACTCACATCCTCTAGAGACTCACATCCATCTAGAGTCTCACATCCTCACTTCCTCTAGAGACTCAACATCCTCTAGGGAATCACACCCTCTAGAAGACTCCACATCCTTCGGAGGGAATCATCCTCTAGAGACTCACAACCTCTAGGGTCTCCACCCAGCAGGGCCAACCAGACTCACATCCCCTAGGGTCTCTAACAGCACACCAACCAGACTCACATCCCATTATCTGAAGGCGGAGGTCTTTCTATTTAGTTTTCACAGAATATGTATATATATACTGTATATACAGTATATATATACATAGATATATCTATATATATGAATATATGTGCAATCAATTGTCAATTGTCATTTTCTCTGGTCCTCCCCCCCCCACTGGTAAGTGACCATTAAAGTCACAATGATCACAAAAAAATTGAAATATAGAATACAATACAACCAATGAGACAATAAATACATCAAATAATAAAATATAAAACATCTGTGAGTCTTGCTCTAAAAACTCTCTCTCTTTCTCTTGCTCTCCCTCTCTCCCTCTCTCGCTCTCTCTCTCTCCGACACGTCGGCTTTTGATTGCTCTGTGGTTCGCTCTCTCTCACACACACGCACACACACACACACACACACACACACACACACACACGCAAGCCTGTGTTCTCTCTGTCGGTTTACATCGCTCTCATTCTTTTTATCTGTCTCCCTCGCATTTTCTCTCTCTCTTCATCTCTCTCTCGCTTTCTCTTGCGCTCGCTCACTTTTTCTCTCCCCTCCTTGTCTCATTCTCCCTCAAACACACTCTGTCTCTCTCTCTCTCTCTCTCTCTCTCTCTCTCTCTCTCTCTCTCTCTCTCTCTCTCTCTCTCTCTCTCTCTCATTCTTTCTCACTCGCTCTCTTTCCTTCTCTCCCTCTTCTCTCTATCTTCTTCCTCTCTCTCTCCTCTCCTTCTCCTTCTTCTCCTCTCTCTCTCTCTCTCTCTCTCCTCTCTCTCTCTCTCTCTCTCTCTCTCTCTCTCTCTCTCTCTCTCTCTCTCTCTGTGTCTTAACTATTTCTTCCCATCTTTTCTCTCTCACTTTCATTTTCCTGTCTCTTTTCTCGCTGTCTTTTTTCACGCCGATACCCTCGGATTCTGCTTGTTATTTCCACCCTCCCTCCCGTTTCTTCCTCCTCCGTCAGATCTCTACCAGTCACCCCCTCCTCCTCCTCCTCCTCTCTCTTAATCCCCCCCCCCCTCTCTCTCTCTCTCTCTCTCTGATGAACATGAAGGTTAGAAATGCAAATCAGGAGTTGGTGTTGATTTGAAGAGAAGGGGAGGAGGAGAGGAAAGAACCGAGAAGCAGATGAGAGGAGAGGGGGAGAGGAGAGGAGAGAGGAGGGAGAGAAGAAGGGGAGAGGGGGAGCAGAGGAGAGGAGAGAGGGAGAGGAGAGGAGAGGAGGAAAGGGAGAGGGGGAGAGAGGAGGAAGACAGAGGGGGAGAGGAGAGGAGAAAGGAGGAGAGGGGGAGCAGAGACGAGAAAAGGGGAGAGGGGGGAGCAGAGGGGGAGAGGATCAGAGCAGAATAGGAGAGGAGAGGAGATGAGAGAGGAGAGACACAGAAGAGGAGAGGAGGAGAGAGAACAGAGGGTGGGGGTAGGAGGAGTAGGAGAGGCGAGGGAGCAGAGGAGATGAGAGGAGATGAGCCGGAGGGAGATGGACTGGTAGAGGAAATCAGTGTTCAAGATCAGATAAAAGTGTCTCTATATCCGTCCATCTATCTGTCTGTCTGTCTGTCTATCTATCTATCTGACTGTCTGTCTGTCTCTCTACATCGACGACCCTGTGTGTCATGGCAGGGGTACATCCTAGGACTCTCCAGGCTGTAATTATGGGGTCTGCTGGAGTCCGGTGTGAGCTTAGAACACAGCTCTCTGAGTGTCTGCTGCTGCTGCTGGTGGTCCAACAGAACCCCTTGTTGTTGTTGTTGTTGTTGTTGTTGTTGTTGTGCTGCTGCTATACGGCTCTGTATGGCGGTGGCCTCTAGGGAGGGGTGAATCTTTCGGTATCTCGCGATTCGATTCTGATTTTTGTGGTCACGATTGGAGTTAAAATCGATTCTTGATTTGAAACAATTCCCGATTCAAACTCTATTCCTGATTGAGTACATAGGGGCACTAACTTCATTGTGAATTGATTCAGAATCATAGAAGATAAGAAACATGATTACACAGTTTTTTTTGGTCAAACCTAGCGACCTCCACGCATCATTGCTTTGTGTTGCCTTCTTTGTCCTGACCACCGCTGTGCTGTGTTGTGTTGTTCTGTTGTGTTTGCTGTGTTGTGGGCGACCTTTTTTTTTTTCCGCAACTGTCGCAGTCGTCGAGAAAGTGAAAGTGAAAATGAAAACGTGGAGCTCTTCCAAAGTCAGAGCGGCTGCAGCAGTGCGCGCTCGCTCCCAGTGATGCACTGAGGCAGCTCATTCCTCTCATTAGTCATACTTCTGGGGTGGCTGCTAATTAGCCAATCCAGATGGTTCCCTCAAAAATGCTGGAGAGGACTTTTAATTTCTCAACCCCTCGAGTTCGCCGCCCACCTGCTGCACGACGCGGCGATCGGCTCAACTTGATGAAGTGTGTCCGAGGCCGTATTGCCTCGGACAGCTGTGCTGCTGAGACCATTAGACCTGTCATGCACCGTCTGGCACGCACACACACACACACACACACACACACACACACACACACACACACACCTACACAGAGAATGATCAAAACAAATCTGAGCATCTGGCCCTGTCTCTTCAGCTAAATAACTTGTAAATGTGTGTGTGTGTGTATGTGTGTGTGTGTGTGTGCGTATGTGTGTGCGTGTGTGTCTAAAAAGACTCTTAAAATCAGCTTGAGAAGTTTAGAGGAGTGTGTAGGGTGTAGTTTGTGGTGTGTAGTGTAGTTAGTTGCAATCAGACTGACAGTCTGTCTGTGTGTCTGCCTGTCTGTCTGATGGACTGACTAATTGAAGGACTGACTGAGTGTTAACAGGAAGTGGATGTGAGTCTGGTGGAGTCTCTGAGTGTTGACAGGAAGTGGATGTGAGTCTGGTGGAGTCTCT
>PIJE02000752.1:35036-55036 GCA_002895965.2 Coryphaenoides rupestris
CACACACACACACACACACACACACACACACACACACACACACACACCTACACAGAGAATGATCAAAACAAATCTGAGCATCTGGCCCTGTCTCTTCAGCTAAATAACTTGTAAATGTGTGTGTGTGTGTATGTGTGTGTGTGTGTGTGCGTATGTGTGTGCGTGTGTGTCTAAAAAGACTCTTAAAATCAGCTTGAGAAGTTTAGAGGAGTGTGTAGGGTGTAGTTTGTGGTGTGTAGTGTAGTTAGTTGCAATCAGACTGACAGTCTGTCTGTGTGTCTGCCTGTCTGTCTGATGGACTGACTAATTGAAGGACTGACTGAGTGTTAACAGGAAGTGGATGTGAGTCTGGTGGAGTCTCTGAGTGTTGACAGGAAGTGGATGTGAGTCTGGTGGAGTCTCTGGTGTTGACAGGAAGTGGATGTGAGTCTGGTGGAGTCTCCGAATGTTGACAGGAAGTGGATGTGAGTCTGGTGGAGTCTCTGGGTGTTGACAGGAAGTGGATGTGAGTCTGGTGGAGTCTCCGAATGTTGACAGGAAGTGGATGTGAGTCTGGTGGAGTCTCTGCATGTTGACAGGAAGTGAATGTGAGTCTGGTTGGCCTGCTGGTGAAGACCCTAGCCTAGGCTGGGGTGGGCGGTTAACACCAACCGCCCACCCCAGCCGTCTCCCCCACCCACCAGCACCTTCTGGACCACCACCTCATTAGATGGAGACTCTTCCTGCTCCATCCTCTGCAGCAGCCAATCAGAGCGGGCGGTGAGGTCATCAAGCCCCGCCAGCCACCGCGGGGGAGGGGGGTGGGGGAGCAGCTACTAAACGGTAACCCGGGGCAACCGCCAGGGTCGACGGTTCAAATTCCGATACGGTAATTAGAGGAGGGGAACGAGGGGGGGAAACCATTCCACCTCCCGCCCGCCTACATGGCTGGAAGGTCTGGGAGCGCTGATTGTGAGAATAACAACAAACACACACACACGTACATGCACGCACCCACAAGCACGCACCCGCACGCACGCACGCACACACACACACACACACAAGCATTATGGAGACATTACTGTAATGATGTGTTCTTTGTGTAACACAGGAAAACAATCTCTCACTTTCCTGACAAAGAGACACACTCAGGCTGTAATAAACATAAACACACACACACACACAAGCACAAGCCCACACACACACACCCTATCATTTATAGATAAAAAACAAAAACAAAATTTTACCGGACTCCGTGTCTTGACGATTATTCTTTATTATTATATGCTATTATAATATCTACAAAAACTGATGAATTACCATTGATTGAATTACCACCTATCTCTCTCTCTCTCTCTCTCTCTCTCTCTCTCTCTCTCTCCTACACACAGACACACACACACACACGCACACACACGGTGGACTTGATTAAGGGGGATTAGTCCCGTGGCCCCTGGCCCACAGGGGTGAAGACCCCATCTAGTTAGCTGGACACACTGATCGATACCTTCAATACTGTATCCCACGTTACACACACACACATGCATACACACACATATGCACACACACACACACACACGCACCAGTTGAAGGAAGGGTTTTATAAAGCAGTGCTGCTACTGCTGCAGTCCACCCAGTGTAATGGATCTAATCTGGCAACCGGATACAGGGAAGCTCTGCTGCTGGGCGGCCAATCTTGAGTCATGACACACAACTTCTGATTGGTCGAGCACATTACTGGCCTCTCTAGTGATACACCACTTCTGATTGGTGGAGCTAATTACAGGCCTCTCTGCTTGGCGTAGCACTGCTTCTGATTGGTCAAGGTCATTACAGGCCTCTCTGCTTGGCGTAAAACTGCTTCTGATTGGTCAAGCTCATTACAGGCCTCTCCGCTTGGCGTAACACTGCTTCTGATTGGTCAAGCTCATTACAGGCCTCTCTGCTTGGCGTAACACTGCTCCTGATTGGTTGCGCTAATAACAAGCCTCTCTGCTTGGCGTAACACTGCTTCTGATTGGTCGAGCTAATTACAGGCCGCGCTGCTTGGCGTGACACTGCTTCTGATTGGTCAAGCACATTATGGGCCTCTCTAATGTTACACCACTTCTGATTGGTGGCGCTAATAACAAGCCTCTCTGCTTGGTGTGACACTGCTCCTGATTGGTCGAGCTCATTACAGGCCTCTCTGCTTGGCATAACACTGCTCCTGATTGGTGGAGCCGGGTGCGCGAATAACTTCACATTAGTGTAACCTCCCCCTCTCTTCCTCTCCCATTTGCTGTCTCTCGCTCTATTAGGCCAGCCGATCTGCATGGCCTGTTCCATTACAGAGCTGGACAGAACAGGAGGAGGAGGAGAGAGAGGGAGGGAGAGAGCGAGATATGAGAGAGTGATTGGGAGAGGAGAGAGAGGGGGAGGGGGGAGAATGACATATCCGTCACTTCAGCCACCGCCGCCGCCGCCACCAGCCCCCCGGAACGGACAAAAAAAATCACTGACAGCAGAAAGGAAACAATTGCAATAAGGGTACAGCGTGGGGGATAGACGCGCTCACAAAGCCTCTGTAATCAGCACTCCGGCGAGGCAGGCGGGCGGGGAAAAAGGAGACCATTTTTTATTTATTTTTTTGCCTTCTTAAAAGCCATTATGGTAAAATGACAGCAAAGAACAAAAATCACGTTTTTCAACTGAGCTCCGTTCGTTCTCGTTTATCGTGTAGATTTTTTTGATTTAGCAAGTCGAACTTTGATGTAATGTGATGCTTCTATACGTCCACAACTTCTGAGTTGAAGCTGAGAGAGAGAGAGAGAGAAACAGAGAGACAGAGAGAGAGCAAGACAGAGATGGGGAGGGAGGGAGAAAGTTAGGGAATGAGGGAGAGAGAAAGAGAGACATAGGGAGTGAAAGATTGAGAGATATATTTTAGATACTCATATTTATATATTTGATTGCAATATTGCAGCTTTGTTTACATATTTCTTTGTTATAGAATATCTGCAATTGTACATTAGATTTGTTTTGTTTTTGTTTTTATTTACCACTGGCAATGTAAATGTACGTTTCCCATGCCAATCAAGTTTAAATTGAAATTGAGAGAGAGAGCGAAAGAGGGGGAGGGGGGAGGGAGAGAGAGAGGGGGGGAGGGAGGGAGAGAGAGAGACGGGTTACAGCTGGATCACTTGCTGTTCTCAGATGACAGCCTCATCACACCGTGATGTGGGGGAGACGGGGAGGGAGGGGGGGAAACAAAAGAGCGACGAGGGAGAGAGGAAAAAAAGAGGACAGAAACGTGGAGAAATTGTCCTGTCAGGACGACCATCACCCTGTCTATCCCTCCCTCTCCCTGTGGTCCTCTCTCTCTCTCTCTCTCTCTCTCTCTCTCTCTCTCTCCCCCCATCACTCTTCTGCCCCCCCACACTCTACATCCCTCACTCCCTGCATCCCTCTCTCTCTCCCCCCCTCCCTCTCTCTCTCTCTCTCTCTCTCTTGATCTCTCTTGATCTCTCTCTCTCTCTCTTCCGCCCCCCACTCCCTCCCTCCCAATACTTCTCTCTCCCCACTCCCACCCTCCCTCTCCCCGTCACTCTCCCGCCCTCTCTATCACACCCCCCTCCCTCTTTCTCTCCCTCTCTCCCTCCTTCCCTCTCTCTGTCCATCCCTCACTCCCAGCGACTCTCTCTCCCGTCATTCCCTTTCCCCTGCCTCCCTCTCTCTCTCTCTCTCTCTCTCTCTCTCTCTCTCTCGCTCTCGCTCTCTCGCTCCATCCCTCACTCCCTGCATCTCTCTCCCCCTCCCTCCCTCTTTCTCTCCCTCTCTCCCTCCTTCCCTCTCTCTGTCCATCCCTCACTCCCAGCGACTCTCTCTCCCGTCATTCCCTTTCCCCTGCCTCCCTCTCTCTCTCTCTCTCTCTCTCTCTCTCTCTCTCTCTCTCTCTCTCTCTCTCTCTCTCTCTCCATCCCTCACTCCCTGCGTCTCTCTCTCCCTCATTCCTTTTCTTCCTGCCTCCCTCTCTCCATCACACACCCCCCCCCCCACTCTCTCCCTCCCAACGTCACTCTCTCATATCTCGCTCTCTCCCTCCCTCTCTCTCCTCCTCCTCCTGTTCTGTCCAGCTCTGTAATGGAACAGGCCATGCAGATCGGCTGGCCTAATAGAGCGAGAGACAGCAAATGGGAGAGGAAGAGAGGGGGAGGTTACACTAATGTGAAGTTATTCGCGCACCCGGCTCCACCAATCAGGAGCAGTGTTATGCCAAGCAGAGAGGCCTGTAATGAGCTCGACCAATCAGGAGCAGTGTCACACCAAGCAGAGAGGCTTGTTATTAGCGGCCACCAATCAGAAGTGATGTAACATTAGAGAGGCCCATAATGTGCTTGACCAATCAGAAGCAGTGTCACGCCAAGCAGTGCGGCCTGTAATTAGCTCGACCAATCAGAAGCAGTGTTACGCCAAGCAGAGAGGCTTGTTATTAGCGCAACCAATCAGGAGCAGTGTTACGCCAAGCAGAGAGGCCTGGTAATGAGCTTGACCAATCAGAAGCAGTGTTGCGCCAAGCGGAGAGGCCTGTAATGAGCTTGACCAATCAGGAGCAGTGTTACGCCAAGCGGAGAGGCTGTAATGAGCTTGAACCAATCAGAAGCAGTTTTAACGCCAAGCAGAAAGGCCTGTAATGAGCTTGACCAATCAGAAGCAGTGCTACGCCAAGCAGAGAGGCCTGTAATTAGCTCCACCAATCAGAAGTGGTGTATCACTAGAGAGGCCAGTAGTGTGCTCGACCAATCAGAAGTTGTGTGTCATGACTCAAGATTGGCCGCCCAGCAGCAGAGCTTCCCTGTATCCGGTTGCCAGATTAGATCCATTACACTGGGTGGACTGCAGCAGTAGCAGCACTGCTTTATAAAACCCTTCCTTCAACTGGTGCGTGTGTGTGTGTGTGTGTGTGCATGTGTGTGTGTATGCATGTGTGTGTGTGTGTAACGTGGGATACAGTATTGAAGGTATCGATCAGTGTGTCCAGCTAACTAGATGGGGTCTTCACCCCTGTGGGCCAGGGGCCACGGGACTAATCCCCTTAATCAAGTCCACCGTGTGTGTGCGTGTGTGTGTGTGTGTCTGTGTGTAGGAGAGAGAGAGAGAGGAGAGAGAGAGAGAGAGAGAGAGAGATAGGTGGTAATTCAAACAATGGTAATTCATCCGTTTTTGTCGATATTATAATAGCATATAATAATAAAGAATAATCGTCAAGACACGGAGTCCGGTAAAATTTTGTTTTTGTTTTTTATCTATAAATGATAGGGTGTGTGTGTGTGTGTGTGCTTGTGCTTGTGTGTGTGTGTGTTTATGTTTATTACAGCCTGAGTGTGTCTCTTTGTCAGGAAAGTGAGAGATTGTTTTCCTGTGTTACACAAAGAACACATCATTACAGTAATGTCTCCATAATGCTTGTGTGTGTGTGTGCGTGCTTGTGGTGCGTGCATGTACGTGTGTGTGTGTGTGTGTGTGTGTTTGTTGTTATTCTCACAATCAGCGCTCCCAGACCTTCCAGCCATGTAGGCGGGCGGGAGGTGGAATGGTTTCCCCCCCTCGTTCCCCTCCTCTAATTACCGTATCGGAATTTGAACCGTCGACCCTGGCGGTTGCCCCGGGTTACCGTTTAGTAGCTGCTCCCCCACCCCCCTCCCCCGCGGTGGCTGGCGGGGCTTGATGACCTCACCGCCCGCTCTGATTGGCTGCTGCAGAGGATGGAGCAGGAAGAGTCTCCATCTAATGAGGTGGTGGTCCAGAAGGTGCTGGTGGGTGGGGGAGACGGCTGGGGTGGGCGGTTGGTGTTAACCGCCCACCCCAGCCATTATCTGAAGGCGGAGGTCTTTCTATTTAGTTTTCACAGAATATGTATATATATACTGTATATACAGTATATATATACATAGATATATCTATATATATGAATATATGTGCAATCAATTGTCAATTGTCATTTCTCTGGTCCTCCCCCCCCCCACTGGTAAGTGACCATTAAAGTCACAATGATCACAAAAAAATTGAAATATAGAATACAATACAACCAATGAGACAATAAATACATCAAATAATAAAATATATAAACATCTGTGAGTCTTGCTCTAAAAACTCTCTCTCTTTCTCTTCCTCTCCCTCTCTCCCTCTCTCGCTCTCTCTCTCTCCGACACGTCGGCTTTTGATTGCTCTGTGGTTCGCTCCTCTCTCACACACACGCACACACACACACACACACACACACACACACACACACACACGCAAGCCTGTGTTCTCTCTGTCGGTTTACATCGCTCTCATTCTTTTTATCTGTCTCCCTCGCATTTTCTCTCTCTCTTCATCTCTCTCTCGCTTTCTCTTGCGCTCGCTCACTTTTTCTCTCCCCTCCTTGTCTCATTCTCCCTCAAACACCACTCTGTCTCTCTCTCTCTCTCTCTCTCTCTCTCTCTCTCTCTCTCTCTCTCTCTCTCTCTCTCTCTCTCTCTCTCTCATTCTTTTTTATCTCCCTCCCTCTCTATTGCCGACCTTGCATTCTCCCTGTCTTAACTACATCTATCTTCATTTGGATCCATCTCTCTGTCTCGCCCTCCCTTCCCTCCCTTCTTCCTCCCTCTCTCTCTCTCTCTCTCTCTCTCTCTCTCTCTCTCTCTCTCTCTCTCTCTCTCTCTCTCTCCCTCTCTCTCTCTGTGTCTTAACTATTTCTTCCCATCTTTTCTCTCTCACTTTCATTTTCCTGTCTCTTTTCTCGCTGTCTTTTTTCACGCCGATACCCTCGGATTCTGCTTGTTATTTCCACCCTCCCTCCCGTTTCTTCCTCCTCCGTCAGATCTCTACCAGTCACCCCCTCCTCCTCCTCCTCCTCCTCTCTTAATCCCCCCCCCCCCCCTCTCTCTCTCTCTCTCTCTCTGATGAACATGAAGGTTAGAAATGCAAATCAGGAGTTGGTGTTGATTTGAAGAGAAGGGGAGGAGGAGAGGAAAGAACCGAGAAGCAGATGAGAGGAGAGGGGGAGAGGGAGAGGAAGCAGAGGAGGGAGAGAAGCAAAGGGGAGAGGGGGGAGCAGAGGAGAGGAGAGAGCAGAGGAGAGGAGAGGAGAGGAAAAGGGGAGAGATGGGGAGAAGAGGAGGAAAGAAGCAGAGGGGGAGAGGAGAGGAGAAAGGAGGAGAGGGGGAGCAGAGAGAGAAAAGGGGAGAGGGGGAGAGAGGGGGAGAGGAAGAGCAGAAGAGAGGAGAGGAGGATGAGAGAGGAGAGAAAGAAGGAGGAGAGGAGGAGAGAGAACAGAGGGTGGGGGAGGAGGAGTAGGAGAGGCGAGGGAGCAGAGGAGATGAGAGGAGATGAGCCGGAGGGAGATGGACTGGTAGAGGAAATCAGTGTTCAAGATCAGATAAAAGTGTCTCTATATCCGTCCATCTATCTGTCTGTCTGTCTGTCTATCTATCTATCTGACTGTCTGTCTGTCTCTCTACATCGACGACCCTGTGTGTCATGGCAGGGGTACATCCTAGGACTCTCCAGGCTGTAATTATGGGGTCTGCTGGAGTCCGGTGTGAGCTTAGAACACAGCTCTCTGAGTGTCTGCTGCTGCTGCTGGTGGTCCAACAGAACCCCTTGTTGTTGTTGTTGTTGTTGTTGTTGTTGTTGTGCTGCTGCTATACGGCTCTGTATGGCGGTGGCCTCTAGGGAGGGGTGAATCTTTCGGTATCTCGCGATTCGATTCTGATTTTTGTGGTCACGATTGGAGTTAAAATCGATTCTTGATTTGAAACAATTCCCGATTCAAACTCTATTCCTGATTGAGTACATAGGGGCACTAACTTCATTGTGAATTGATTCAGAATCATAGAAGATAAGAACATGATTACACTGTTTTTTTTGGTCAACCCTAGCGACCTCCACGCATCATTGCTTTGTGTTGCCTTCTTTGTCCTGACCACCGCTGTGCTGTGTTGTGTTGTTCTGTTGTGTTTGCTGTGTTGTGGGCGACCTTTTTTTTTTTCCGCAACTGTCGCAGTCGTCGAGAAAGTGAAAGTGAAAATGAAAACGTGGAGCTCTTCCAAAGTCAGAGCGGCTGCAGCAGTGCGCGCTCGCTCCCAGTGATGCACTGAGGCAGCTCATTCCTCTCATTAGTCATACTTCTGGGGTGGCTGCTAATTAGCCAATCCAGATGGTTCCCTCAAAAATGCTGGAGAGGACTTTTAATTTCTCAACCCCTCGAGTTCGCCGCCCACCTGAAGCGTGCACCAGTGTTAATTTCGTTAACGAAATGTTGACGAAAAATATGCGTTAACGACCTTTTCCCATGACTAAGACGTGACGTTGACTGTGACGAAAAACGGATCTTTGGAAAATAAAAACTGTGACTAAATCTATTTTTACTTTCGTTGACGAGACGAGACGAGACGAAAATGTTAGTGGTGGACTAACGACATTCAAAATTGAATTAATATTAAAGAGTTTGATTCCAAAACGCGATAAGCGCCATTAAAAAAAAAAAGAAATCGTTTCCGCAAAAACGCGACAACTGGCTAGTTTCTCTGCATTATATTATTATATATTATTATTATATTATTATATTATTCCCTTTCTTTCCAAACTGTGATAAACGCCACGGCAGATTTTTCAGCAGACTTCAGATATATCGCTCGGGACCAATCACAGCGCGCCATTCCCGTGACTTAACTAGCCTAGTGACAGCTGTCAAGTCCTGTCAGACAAACACACACACACACGCACACACACGCACACACATATCGTAAGAGAATTTTAAGCGAAATTATTCATTGAATGAATAATGAATAACTTTGATGGAACAGAGGAGCCGGTGGTTGTTTCTACAGTGGGGAAAAAAACAAACCATCAAAAGATCATCATAGACGGGAGAATGTGAAGAAAATGCGACATTCTTGGCGGTGGTCGCTAGACCTTATTAAGACGCAGAAGCGCCTGGTCCTGTTCAACTTTAGTTGAATGAGCGTAGAAACACTGGACGTTTTGATCAAGATCACCAGCATATGAGCTGATCAGCGTGACTACAGTCCGTCTTCTTGGTGTTGTGTGTTGCCGGCGATTTTCTTGCACTTGCGCGCACACACACACACACACGCACACACACCAATAAGACAGACTCTAGTCACACTTATCAGCTCATTGCTGGTGATCTTGATCAAAACGTTCCACTCTTTCTACGCTCATTCAAGTAAAGTTGAACAGGACCAGGCGCTTCTGCGTCTTATAACAGTTAATAAGGTCCAGCGAGGAGGGGGGGCAGGCCGCGCATTGTCGGGTTTTTATCAATCAGATGAAATGCATCAAATCTTCGCGCAGTGTGACGATCTATGCAATACATCATTAGAAGATACCCGGTCTGTTGTTCACAGCAGTTCCGGTCATCTTGTTTTTTAAATGTGACTAAACTAGACTAACATTTTATGAGTTTTCGGTCGACGAAAACTAGACTAAAATGTTCTGAAGTTTCCGTCGACGAAAACTAGACTATAAACTAAGAAGGAATAAAAATGACTAAATGTGACTAAAACTAATATGCATTTTCGTCTAAAGACTAAGACTAAGACTAAAATCTAAAAATAGCTGCCAAAATTAACACTGGTATGGTGGATAGATCAGCCTACCAGTTGCTACAGTCCACTGGGTAGGCTTGGTAGGCCGATCTAACCAGGATACATCGAGGTGGACACTCCCACTTGTGATGTCAAAAAAACAGAGATGAATGGCTAATCACGCTCACACCTGGCGGTATGTCTCCTTTAAAGGTGCAATGTGGAGTGTGTGTGGTGGATGGCTGGTTTAAGCAGCCTCACCTGGCCAGTCGTGGTCAGGCCGATCATTGGAGTCTCAGGCTGCAGGGTGAGGCTGCACACCTGGGGTGCATCGGGGTAATTAAGGCACACAGGTTAAACCACCCATCACCACACACACACACACACACACACACACACACTCAGGGAGAGCGCGAGCATGCTAGCATTCACCACCTGCTCTGACATAAATTTTGCAACGACAAACTCTACAATAAACAGGATTATCCATCATTCACCTGCCGGTTAGCGTGGCGTGCAGCTCTGCTACTGTGCAAACGTGTACGATTCGGCCAACAGTCGAATCAGTTCCCCACAACATAGGGGGCAGCATATAACCAGCGTAGTGGTATTACAAGCCGGTGCTCGCTGGACTAGATGCTTACTTAAATAAATATCTCTGCGACACAATACGTCTTCTACACGTCGTGACGTAGTGTCAAATTTGTATTTTTCACATTCTATTGAGAATTTTAGTTCATACTTGAATGTTTTAATAATTTGACACGTTGCACCTTTAATGAGATGTCACTGAAGGATGAAACCGCCGGCTAATAGTCTTCCTACTCATATTTATATGAGTAGGTAGATGTTATGATACCAGTTGATGTTTTAGCTCTGGCCATTTTTCTCTCCGGGGCAGAGAACCGTCTGTGGATTGCATTTCATCGTAAATCATTGTGTTGGCACACGCAGCCGGTGTTGAATGGCAGCAGCAGCACAGTACCACGGTGGAAACAAGCTAACAAGGTGAAGAAAATCAATGTTCACAACTCTGTGAATAATTAATAACCGATCGATCGGAGTTTATGTAATTAGGTTTGTTGTGTTCCGTGGTCTGTGAGACCCGGTGTCTTTGGTGGGAAATGAGTTTCTTTTTTTTTTTTTACGAGTCTGTTCAGGAAATAATTGATTTCCCAGTTTTCCCATCGCGTGGCGGTCAGAGCTGGCGGCCAACGGGAGCTTGAACATATAGTCGGCAGGTCTGCCAACGGCGCTATGAATCCTTTCAGTTTCACTACGCCGCTAGTATTCGGTTATTTTGAAGTGTTATGTTTTCCGACTTTTTCAGTGTATTGATTAAACACAGCTGTGTGTGTTTTGTTGTGAAGTAGGTTGATGGCGCTTGGCTGACGGCAACATTGTCCAGAACAGAACCACGTTGTTAAAATGCACACCTGATCATAAAACACGTTCGGTGCGTTCCCTTGAGAGGTGCTAACGGGGGGGGGGGAGTGGCTTGGGCCATTTCAGGAGGGCAACGCTTCAAAGTTGAAATTATTTCAACTTTGACCCGGCACGCCGTACGACGTAATGCTCCAAATAATAGATTTGCAGTACAGTGCACAGCGCGACAGAATGTCCGTCTTAAGTGACTGCACCTTTAGACCTTGAATGTGTGCGTTGGGTCGTGTGTTGGAGTGTGTCTGCGTCGATAGACTAATCAGAAACTCGCATGGGGCCGGGAGTGGGAACTGTGTGTGTGTGGTATTTTGGTGATCCTGTGGCCCCACCCCAACCCCATCGCCCGCACCCCCACCCCTTTGCTCCCACCCCCACCACCACCACCACCACCTCACTGGCATCAGCTATTTTTTCCCGCACCTTCTGAGTTTAGCGCTGACAGCTAGCTATGACTAGCTGCATGGTTTTTCGGGGTGGGGGGTTGGGGGGGGGGGTGGGGTTGGGGGCGGAGGTGTGGGGTTGAAGGAGGGCGTGGGGGGTGTTGATGGAGAGGCTGTCACGGCGGGAACGCTTTGTGACGGCGGCGGCGGGGCTGAGTGATGGCGGGGTGGGGTGGTGGAAGTGGCAGATAAGTCACCGTGGCGACGCGGCGAGTGCTTACGGGCACAATGGCCCCTAATCACCTCGCTCGGCGTGCACGCTTAGCGATGCTTTTAGAGAGCGACGTTCCCCCGATTGTTACGCCGTCCGATAACGGAAGAGAGGGAAGAATAAAACGCTCAGGCAAGGTGACATATCCGTCACTTCAGCCACCGCCGCCGCCGCCACCAGCCCCCCGGAACGGACAAAAAAAATCACTGACAGCAGAAAGGAAACAATTGCAATAAGGGTACAGCGTGGGGGATAGACGCGCTCACAAAGCCTCTGTAATCAGCACTCCGGCGAGGCAGGCGGGCGGGGAAAAAGGAGACCATTTTTTTTTTTTTTTTTTGCCTTCTTAAAAGCCATTATGGTAAAATGACAGCAAAGAACAAAAATCACGTTTTTCAACTGAGCTCCGTTCTTTCTCGTTTATCGTGTAGATTTTTTTGATTTAGCAAGTCGAACTTTGATGTAATGTGATGCTTCTGTACGTCCAGAACTTCTGAGTTGAAGCTGAGAGAGAGCGAGAGAGAGACAGAGAGAGAGCAAGACAGAGATGGGGAGGGAGGGAGAAAGTTAGGGAATGAGGGAGAGAGAAAGAGAGACATAGGGAGTGAAAGATTGAGAGATATATTTAGTTCTTTATAAGTATATTTTAGATACTCATATATATATATTGATTGCAATATTGCAGCTTTGTTTACATATTTCTTTGTTATAGAATATCTGCAATTGTACATTTGTTTTGTTTTGTTTTTATTTACCACTCGCTTTGGCAATGTAAATGTACGTTTCCCATGCCAATCAAGTTTAAATTGAAATTGAGAGAGAGAGAGAAAGAGGGGGAGGGGGTGGGCGATGGGGTTGGGGTGGGGCCACAGGATCACCAAAATACCACACACACAGAGTTCCCACTCCCGGCCCCATGCGAGTTTCTGATTAGTCTATCGACGCAGACACACTCCAACACACGACCCAACGCACACATTCAAGGTCTAAAGGTGCAGTCACTTAAGACGGACATTCTGTCGCGCTGTGCACTGTACTGCAAATCTATTATTTGGAGCATTACGTCGTACGGCGTGCCGGGTCAAAGTTGAAATAATTTCAACTTTGAAGCGTTGCCCTCCTGAAATGGCCCAAGCCACAAGGGAACGCACCGAACGTGTTTTATGATCAGGTGTGCATTTTAACAACGTGGTTCTGTTCTGGACAATGTTGCCGTCAGCCAAGCGCCATCAAATCAACCTACTTCACAACAAAACACACACAGCTGTGTTTAATCAATACACTGAAAAAGTCGGAAAACATAACACTTCAAAATAACCGAATACTAGCGGCGTAGTGAAACTGAAAGGATTCATAGCGCCGTTGGCAGACCTGCCGACTATATGTTCAAGCTCCCGTTGGCCGCCAGCTCTGACCGCCACGCGATGGGAAAACTGGGAAATCAATTATTTCCTGAACAAAAAAAAGAAACTCATTTCCCACCAAAGACACCGGGTCTCACAGACCACGGAACACAACAAACCTAATTACATAAACTCCGATCGATCGGTTATTAATTATTCACAGAGTTGTGAACATTGATTTTCTTCACCTTGTTAGCTTGTTTCCACCGTGGTACTGTGCTGCTGCTGCCATTCAACACCGGCTGCGTGTGCCAACACAATGATTTACGATGAAATGCAATCCACAGACGGTTCTCTGCCCCGGAGAGAAAAACGGGTCAGAGCTAAACACATCAACTGGTATCATAACATCTACCTACTCATATAAATATGAGTAGGAAGACTATTAGCCGGCGGTTTCATCCTTCAGTGACATCTCATTAAAGGTGCAACGTGTCAAATGATTAAAAGATTCAAGTATGAACTAAAATTCTCAATAGAATGTGAAAAAACACAAATGTTGACACTACGTCACGACGTGTAGAAGACGTATTGTGTTGCAAAGATATTTATTTAAGTAAGCATCTAGTCCAGCGAGCACCGGCTTGTAATACCACTACGCTGGTTATATGCTGCCCCCTATGTTGTGGGGAACTGATTCGACTGTTGGCCGAATCGTACACGTTGCACAGTAGCAGAGCTGCTGCCGCACGCCACGCTAACTTGGCAGGTGAATGATGAATAATCCTGTTTATTGTAGAGTTTGTCGTTGTAAAATTGCTCACGCTCTCCCTGAGTGTGTGTGTGTGTGTGTGTGTGTGTGGTGATGGGGGATGGGTGGTTTAACCTCTGTGCCTTAATTACCCCGATGCACCCCAGGTGTGCAGCCTCACCCTGCAGCCTGAGACTCCAATGATCGGCCTGACCACGACTGGCCAGGTGAGGCTGCTTAAACCAGCCATCCACCACACACACTCCACATTGCACCTTTAAAGGAGACATACCGCCAGGTGTGAGCGTGATTAGCCATTCATCTCTGTTTTTTTGACATCACAAGTGGGAGTGTCCACCTCGATGTATCCTGGTTAGATCGGCCTACCAAGCCTACCCAGTGGACTGTAGCAACTGGTAGGCTGATCTATCCACCATACATCTGGGTGGACGCTCCCACTTGTGATGTCAAAAACCGGAGATTCTGAAACCCGCTTGGAGGGGTTAATCACACTCACACCCGGTGGTACTATATGTCTCCTTTAAGGAGGGAGGCAAAGGACTTAAAGAGTGAATACTGGGACAGGCCGCAATGGTGGCTGTGGATCAAACCAAGAACATCTCAGCTGGGAGTTGAGCACCTTTAAGAGGGCAGCATACTTGAAAAACCTTGATGCTGGAAGAAGTGCTGAAAAATACTTTCGGCCCGAGGTCAGGTGTGCTCTGTTCTCTCTCGCCGCATTCACGTCCCTTTCTTTTTGTGACCTCGCCAAACTGTCTCCGCGCGCTGCAGCCACTAAATGATCCTGCGCTCTCATCTAAAAGTGCTCTTATGCCGAGGCTAGCAGGTTCTGTAACTCTTTGCAATCAGATCCCGTGTCTCCTCCCTCCTACGTCTGGTCCCTCGACAACAAGTCCTCGCCGCGCTAATCACAGCTCATCGGCTCGTACGAACGAGACCGTGAGTCACACCGTCAGCGCTTACGCCCATCAGCCATTCTTTTGTGGTTAATCCAGAGAGGATCTCTTCTGATACCGTGCTCCATGAGAAGGATGAAAGATAAACAATAAAATGATCAACTTAATAATAATAATAATAATAATCCCCGGGTTGGAAATGTAGCTCGGTGTCACGCCAGCAGAAGTAATAGGACAGCAAAGCAATTTAAAGAGATTTAAAATAATAACAAGCAAAGACCGACATACGAAACCATTTGAAAGATCGATCTATGAGCATCGAGCCGCAGAAATTAAATGCAAGCTGCAAAGAATAGTTGGGGGACATGAGGTGTGCGTTTGTTTTGCTGTCCAGCCCAACAACGGGGGGGTGGAGGTGGAGGTGGGGGGCTGGGGTGCGCTTGGTGATATTTTATGGCGCCACTCCGCACGGGCAGGCGGGGTTAAAAAGCCAGCCAAGTCATCCGGACGTAATGAAATGTAAAACAATGTTTGACGAGTGCGGGAGGGCCGGAGCTTCCGCATATCTCTCCCTCACGCTCCGTTTGAGCTGATTGATAAACGGCCGTAGCTCAGCCAACGCCACCGGGCCGCCACCGGGCCCCCGCGGTGCATGCTGGGAAATCTCTCACCACCGCCTCTATCAATCAGGCGTGTGTGTGTGTGTGTGGTCATCAGATGGTTAGAATCAGAATCAGTTTATTGCCAAGTAGTTTTCACAAGGACAAGGAATGTGCTTTTGTGAATTGGTGCATAACATTAAACATTAAACATTAAACAGAAAGTAATAATAAAGTACAAAAAAAACGATATATACACAATTTGCATTTAAAAGGTGCAATTTAAAGATGTACGTTAATGTAATGCAATAGAGTCCATAGGGGGTGGGAATCCGTGGGGATGTCTATGGTTATGTGAGCAGGGTAAAATCCTGCACCAATGAGAACGCATGGTTAATTGTGCCTTTAATGTGCACGCGTGCGTGTGTGTGTGTGTGTGCGTGCGCGTGTCCTTGTGCGTTCACATTATATTCTTTGTGTTCCATATGGATTATGTTAGGAGTGTAATGTAATAATGTTTAATAGCGTGTGTGTGTGTGTGTGTGTGTGTGTGTGTCAGGGCTAACATATGGTGCTACATAGAGGCAGTACACTGATGCTAGCAGGGGGCTGTCTTCTAACTGCTTCTCCTGCCTCCAGACTCCATGCTAAGCAGTAAAGGCTCAGTGTTACTGATGGTGATAACCATGCAGGCAGCACACTCTTGTAGCAACCTGGGTTCGATTCCAACCTCCAGATACTCCTACTTCTCCTCCTCTCTCTCCCTTTTTTAATATCTATATTATTTTATACGCTTTTTTCATTTTTTGTACGTTCACCTATTAGGGAAGTATAATAAGAAGAAGAAGCAGAAGAAGAAGAAGAAGAAGAATCCCTGTGTCTCTCTATCCAGGCCCTGTCCACAAGCAGCAGACAACAGATCATCAGCATATTTTCACATATAGTGTGTTGTGTTGGAGTGTGTTGGAGTGTGTGTGTTTGGTGGCTGGCTTAATTGGCCCAGTTAGAGTCTGGGGGGAGGGTGGGGCTGCAGCCTCACCTGGCCCAGTAAGAGTCTGGGGTGGGTGGGGCGACAAACATGTGGTGCGTTGGCAGTGCACCGCGGGTTAAGTCAGCCACCAGCACACACACACTCAGGGAACGCGAGCATGCTAGCAAGTATACCATCTGCGCTGTCATTTCATTTCAGAGAATCTTTGCAATAAACCAGACTTTACAACAGCACTACCTGCCTGTGTCCTTGGAGGAGCCCCAGAAAGAAGCCACATGATGTGGCATTGTGTCAGGAGATCTCCTACGGAGTGCAAAGAAAACCCTCCAAAAACATGGAAGTGCCAAACTATCAAACTATCAAACTATCAGAACATCAAAACATCAGTGTGTGTTTCCTCTGGTGATCTCCACCCCACAAGGGCGGGGGGGGCGGAGGGGGGGGTTAGGGTTGTGTATGAATGCATGTCTTTCATGCTTTACGTTGAGCTGTTGTCTGGCACACTGCCGTAGTACAGCAGAACCACACGCACACACACAGACACACACACACACACACACACACTGCGGCTCTCACACACACACAATGGAGGAGGGAGAAGGAATGAACGGACAACACACAATACCCACCAGCCCACCCTCTAATCATTATGGACCAGCCAAGTGAAACGCCCTGGCTCTGCACTGGAGCCAGCCAGGGCGTGTGTGTGTGTGTGTGTGTGTGTGTGTGTGTGTGTGTGTGTGTGTGTGTGTGTGTGTGTGTGTGTGTGTGTGTGTGTGTGTGTGTGTGTGTGTGTGTGTGTGTGTGTGTGCGCGCGTGTGTGTGGGCATGCGTGTCATTATTCTGTGTGCCCACCATTAGTGGGTTTGTGCATGTGGAAATGTGTGTGTGTGTATGTGCCAGTGAGTTCATTTTCCATTTGCATGTGTGTGTAAGCGTGTGTGTAACTGCAGGTGCACACCTTTGTGTCCACGTTTTTGTGTATCCTCGCAATTCACAGCGTGAATTTGAGTGCGTCTGCATGCCTGTGCCATTGTGCGCTTTTGTGTGTGTGTGTGTGTGTGTGTGTGTGTGTGTGTGTGTGTGTGTGTGTGTGTGTGTGTGTGTGTGTGTGTGTGTGTGTGTGAGAGAGAGAGAGAGTGTGTGTGTTCAGCAGTAATAGGGACGGAATGGCTTATGAAATGAGTGTGGCGTGTGTGTGTGTGTGTGTGTGTGATCGGCCGGTTCCAGCCGTGTGGGTCTGAATGGGGGGGCTTTCAGGCTCAGCGCGGCCGGGAGCGGAGCACCAGGACGGGGTCACCTTGGAGCCTGCCCCCCCCCCCCCCCCGCTCCATGCGGCAGGTAGGGAGGTTAGAGAATACGCACCAGATCTGTTGTCGCACCTGGCAAATAAAGCATAGATATGTGCCACATAGAATGGGAATATGTGTAATTTTGACCCCATTTCGAAATGTAATTTAGATTTACATGAACATTCAGGGCATTTAGGAGACGCTTTTATCCAAATGTACAAAAAGTACATTTGTTGAAAGAGACGTTTTGAAAGAGAATGTTTTCAAGCATTCATAATAATTTAAGATCGCATGCAAATGAAGCTGTATTGTGTGTTGTTGTGTATGGGGGTGGTGCTGACAGTGACTCTTAATGTGAAATTCATATTCACAAAATAAAAGTCCCATGTTTGTTTGTTTTTTTGTTTGTTTGAATTAGCCTTACCCACCGCCCCCCTTTCAGTGATCCACTGTCCATTGGTGTTTGGGAGAACACTGGTTAGCAATTGTAGATGAATGACCCAACGGAGCAGAGAGACGAGGACTTTTACTTTGTTAACCCGGACATTCTATACCTGCTAATGCAATTGGACTGTTTGTCTGGTCGACACACACACACACACACACACACACACGCGCATGGATACAAGTCCGCAGTGTGAATATGCACATCAGTGAACGACGATCCTATTAACTTTCGCTCACACGCACACACACACGCACACGCACACACACACACACACACACACACACACACACCTACCCACGGCAGTGCATTATCCGACCTCACGTGCACTAGCATTAGCACATTAGCGCGGAGATGTACGCTACCGCGGGGGTTTGCTCAAGCACATAATACAGTGTGTGTGTGTGTGTGTGTGTGTGTGTGTGTGTGTGTGTGTGTGGAAGCGACGGTGTTTAAATAGAACCCCCCGCCCCGTCCTCCTCCATCCCACAGATGATTGGACAACGCGGAAGGTTGAATGCTTTATCCCAAGAGCGGCGGTTTACGAGCTGAGTGGCGGCTCATTCTGTGCGCTAATGCGCTAACGTGGGCGTCCCGCTAGCTATCATCTCCTATAGCACAACATTCGCCCGTAGGTGGGAACATGTCTGTGTTCAATGCACCACTTTGCGGCGGCAGCGGCGTTGATACTGTTGCTGATGTCAAGTGGCCTTAGTCACCTGGCGGCCATCTTGGTTTTGGTTTCTAAGCGATTCGAACGCAGAATTCAGAACCAAAATGACCGCTATAGGTGATCTAAGGCCCATAGGCTGTGGTTGTAGTTAACAAAACAGTGTCACAACAAAACGAAACAATCTACACGACCGTATCTGTTACTAACTAGAAGGTGCTTTGGATAAAGACGTCTGCTAAATGACTAAATAGGAAGAGTGAGTAAACTCTAAGGTAATTTGATGCAGCATTAGGACTTTGGATCTCCTAATACTTTCAGCGCAGTCTTAGACGGATGTTCTAGATACTAGCCACCGCTGAGTCTGACTTGAAAGGAACCATTTTCGGTGCTTCGACTTCAAACCTTCCATGGGAACGTTCCGTGGAGACTCATCTGACACACAAACCTTGCAACTAACAAACAAACTGACAATAAACAAACAAACATAATGTATGCGAGAAAAAAGAGAAGAAAAACAAAGCCAAGCCAAGAGATGGGATTCGATCGATTCGATCGTGAGAGAGAGAGATTAGGGGAGAGATTAGAGAGATGAATGACGAGGTTGAGAGCGACATTACGGTCAAATAAATGTCTGGCCCGGAAAAATGAATGCTTTCTCAGTTGTTTGATCATCATTAATTCACACACTTCATCATTTATTCATCGGAATAATCACAGATTCTTTCAAAAAAAACTAATTATGTTTACTATTTCATAGAAACATTTGCGTGGAAACATTGGCGTTGCATGATTAAGTCTGGAGACTTTTTCAGTGGATTATTCATTAAATAAATTATTGATTCAATTGTTAATTTAATGATTCATTTGCTTCATACTCTTCGCTGTGCGCTGACATGCAAGTGCTCGTACGTACGTACACACACACACACACACCACACACACACACACACATACAGAGCACACACACACACAACACACAACCACACAACAAACACACACACCACACACACCAACACACACACACACACACACACACTGTGGCACATCATCTTGTGCTGACCCTGAGCTGTCTGTGGCTGGCCAGTGATGGCCCTAACACGGTTAATGTGTAATTGACAGTTACACCGACCAATCAATGGGGGCTCCTCGCTCGATAGGCCAGCTGACCAGTCAATTCTGTCACCTCGAAATGCAGACACATGCATGCGCGTTGCACACACACACACACACACACACATGCAGACACACACACAGACACACACACTCAGGGTGTTAGAGGGTTAAAAGCCCATCCCTCCTTTGAGCTGAACTCAGCACTTAAGTGCCTCCTCGTGCTCCTAA
>PIJE02000752.1:56844-59344 GCA_002895965.2 Coryphaenoides rupestris
GATGAACAGTCGTAGGTGTACGCAATAATACTAATCGCTTCGTTGTGCATCAGTCGTGTGTAGTTGTCTCGTAAGTGTGTATTAAATAATTACACTCTGAGGCTAGGCAATGTGGTGTAAAACTCCACACCGAGTACAGCTCGTGTTGTGTTAGCTAATCTCAGACTTGTAATGCACGAATGTGTCAGTGTCATGAGTGGTAATGTTGAAGTAGATAATGTTGTGATCTGTGTGTCTGGTGTTTTACGTGGATGTCGCTATCTAATCATATGTGTGTAGTGATGCCAGCTCTTGAGCAGCGTGCGATAGTGTGTCTCGCGCGCGCGGTTTCTTGCATGTGCGTGTAGTAGCGGGATTGTGCGTGGTGTGTTCGCGCGGTTCGTTGCGTGTGCCGTGTGTGCTTGTGCGTGAAGCGAAGGAGAAGAAGCACCCCGTGCGCTTGTGGTGTTCTGCTGTGATCGTGTCTCGAGTTGCGGTGGATGCAGCTTAAGGGCTCTGCCCTTTGGTGTAAGCAGGATGACAGATGGTTGTTTACGAAACTGGAGTTTCTGTGCAGTTAGCTAGCGCCCTCAGCACCGCCATTAGATAACAGAAAAGCACTGCCGGAGTGGGGGCGGCGCAGCGTGGAACCCACCACTGCTGTTACACATCGCCGGGCCTCCACCAGACCCGTTGCCACTCCAATCAGTAGTATCCCAAGCACACATTACCGCACCAGGGGCCGCTTCGGGGTTATTCCCCTCGCCTGGCCGCGCTGCACAGATTACCCAGAATACACCAGGGGGGTGTTTCCTCGCCTCCGCGACGCCTTACACGGTGGGATTTCGTCGAGTCTATAAAGCGTGACAGAGTATTTATCCTGCTACATCCTCACGCTGGTACTACTACAGCTGTACTCGGTGTAGGAGTATTGCTGCAAGTACTTATCCTAGGACTGTATGCAGGGTTAATATTACTGCGTACACTGCTGTCATCAACGTAGCATAAGTACTATTCCGTATATACACACAGTGGTAGTTAATGTACAGTATATATACACAGTGAGTGGCGCTCGGATAAGTACAGTACACATAGCTACTCCTTAATGTATTTACTGTGCTCGTCGTCGGTATCAAACCTGCGCACACTGCCTGTGATTCCATTAGAGGTTGTGTGTTTATCTGTGTCTGGCCACGCTCACCACACACACATACACACACACACACACACACACACGGCAAATCTTCCGCCGCCGTTGGCACCGACAGGCGAGCTTTCGCCCACGATAACAAAAGAGCTCATTCGGCAAACATTCTAATGCAAAACTTTATCAATCATCCAACACGCTCGCGAGACAATCCCTACCCCAACCCCCCCTCCCCTCACATCCATCTGGTGGGGAGGAGAGAGAGACCAGACCTCATCTGGTCTTCGTGGGGGAGTGAGCCGTATAATTCCGGGGGGGTGGGTGGGGGGTATAATTAGAAGTGGGGGCCGGGGGGGGGGACAAAGGGGCGGGATTTTAACAATAGCTTAGCAAGGAAGCCATTGTTAAATTCCCGCCTTTTTCCCAGTGTAGCGGTAGACTGGAGGTGGGTGGTAATGACTTTCCACCGCGCACGGCGAGAAAAAAAATGTATAAACCGTAGCGCGTGACACATTCGCAATTTTATTCTTCTTCTAATCCTTTCTTAGCCGGGGGAATTGATGAAGGGACATATTTGTATTCATAGATCCAGGCTTGGTGTCGTCGCAGCGCTGCAGAGTTCGGCCTCCTCCTCCTCCTCCTCCCTCCGTCTCGCTGTGCGGAGACATGCAAGGTTAGCCTCAGAACCCGGGCCCCTGAAAAGCCAACAGCGGTATTTTCCGGAAGGTCTTTTATGCTGTCGGTGCCGCGGCTGCTGCTATAAATTGATATTTCTGTCACTCTGGCAGATGTAAATTTTAAAAAGTTTTGAAATGTCTTTCAAAGTGGCGCGCGGTGAAATATTCAGCCTTCTTCACGTTCCAAGCAAGTGGCACATAAAGGCCGTCCTTTCATTCGTACTCGACTCGATAACTTTGTTAGCGCTGTTTGCCGTACGTGTCGTCCACTGGTGATTTTCTACTCGGTCATTGCTGTTTGTTGCACATTTAATTATCCAAATTTATTTCGAAACATTAATAATTGATTTATATTTCATGAGTAAGATCAATATGTTGTCATGACAACCAATATTATTTCTATCGGCTACAACAAAGAATCTAGAATTCCTTTTCAGTTGACATGTTAGCACGGCTTCTCATTGACTACAACGCTATTATGTTAGCACGGCTTCTCATTGACTACAACGCTATTATGTTAGCACGGCTTCTCATTGACTACAACGCTATTATGTTAGCATGGCTTCCCATTGACTTGTACACTATTATGTTAGCATGGCTTCCCATTGACTTGTACACTATTATGTTAGCACGGCTCTCATTGACTACAATGCTATTGTTGTTAGCATGGCTTCTCGTTGACCTTGTACACTCATTA
>PIJE02000752.1:61844-66913 GCA_002895965.2 Coryphaenoides rupestris
ACACACACACACACACACACACACACACACCCACACACGCACACACACAGCCTCCTCTTCGGCTCTGCGTGTGGCAATTATCTCTCTCCTCACAGCAGCTTGTGGCATCTCCTCCTCCTCATCCTCCTCCTCCTCTCCTCCTCCCCTTCATCTGCTTCTGTTTCCTCCCCCTCTGGCTCTCCCCCCTCCCCTCCTCCTCTCCCCTCTCGCTCTTGTTCTCTGCTCTCTCCTTCTGTTTTCATCCTTCCTGTCCTCTCCTCTCATTTCCTGTCCTCTAATCTCCATCCTCGCGCATCTTCTCCCCTCCTCGTCCTCCTCTTTCTTCTCCCCTTCTCTTCTCTCTCTCTCTCTTTCTTCTTATCTCTCCCTCATCTTCTCCCCTCTCTCCTCCTTTTTCTCCTCATTTTCCTTTCCTCATCCTCATCCTACTCCACAGACTTTCATTTCCTCTCTTCTCAGTAGCGCCTCCATTCTTTCTCTCTCTCTCCTCTCCTCCTCCTCTCATGTCTTCACCTTATCTCCTTCTCTCTCCTCCTCTTTCCTCTCCCTCCTTATCTCCTGCGCTCTCTTCTCACTCCTCTCTCTCTCCACCTCATCCTAACCTCTATCCACACCTCTATCCCTTCCCTTCCTCACCCCTCCTCCCCCCAACGCCTCCTCGTTGGCTTGATCTGCTGCCTGTCGTCATATCATTCATCGCTGCTGTACTTACAACTCACCCCCACTCCACCCGCCTCCCGCCCTCCCCTCCTCCTCCTCCTCCTCCACCTACCACCCCCCCCCCACCCACAACCCTATCCCTGCTATTATCCTCAGAGTCGAGATAGCAAAACACAGCACACACACACACACACAACACACACACACACACACGCACGCACACACACACACATGCACACACACACACACACACACACACACACACACACACACACACACATATGCGCACACACACACACACACACACACACACACACATTTCCCCCTTCAAGTATACATCGATTATACAAAAACGATCTACATTTCAGTTTCTACTTTCTAGATCCTGTGATATTACACTTCCCCGTGATTGCCTATGAGTTAAACTTGCACGTTTATCTCGTCATAAACGTACTGTACTTGGTCTGGGCGAATACTCGTCTCTGATTGGCCGGCAGGTCAGTGCCGTTAAAACCGCATGTTGCACGCGCAGTTCTGCTCAACTTCTAAATTCAACCTGTAACCATAGCAACATTAAAGTGCACAGCTGTCCAAGTTTACTGGTGATCAGCGGCGGAGAGCACAGTATCAACTTGACAAACTAACAACCGGCAAGGATTTTAAAATTAGTTTCAATCTGTTTGGAGAATACAAAATGTTTTTAAGAATGGGACGAAGCAGAGTATAAATTAGTGACATACTTTGTGCGATGGCGCCATTACCTTACGATTACGTCGCCCCGCAGAGAGTTATTCCTCGCCATGACAACCGTAAGGTCTTGCTTCATAGCGTTTCAATCTTGGGTGCAAAACTTTCACCAACATTTCACCCAATTGTCTTATTTTATAACTGTTGGCTAATGACGTCCATGATTTACGTGTACAGAATACACCTATACCAGAAGCTAACAGCTCTCCTCGCTAACAAAGAAGAGAGAATGGGGGGGGGGGGGGGTCTATACACACACACACACACACACACACCACACACACACACACACACGCACACACACACACACATTTTACATGGTACACACTGACACACACATTTCCCTGACTGGTGCAAACCAGTTTGTCCTCGCTGTGAAATGCCATGAGATGATATCAACAATGAGACACATGCACACGCACACACACACACACAGACGCACACACACACACACACACACACACACACACACACACACACACACACACGCACGCACACACACACACACACACGGGCTTAGGGTACACTGCAGGCTAGCTCTGTGTTGTGTTTGTGTTGTTGTTGTTGTTGTGCATCCCATTAAAAGCGTCCTGCCTCACGCCTACACACCCACACCTGTTCACCTGTCATCAGCATTCTGCATTGGGAGGGAGGCTGTGTGTGAGAGGAGCATAGCTAAGTGTGTGCCTTAGAGCAGTGAACCTGTGGTCTGCATGCCCCCGGTGGTGCGTGGGGGTACTGCATACATTTTCAAGAGGAGAACAAATTATACATACTGTATATATATGCTAATAAATATATTATTGCTGTTGTTCAGTAAGGTGTGTGTACGGTGTGTGTAAGTTGTGTGTAAGCTGTGTATAAGGTGTGTGTAAGCTGCGTGTAAGCTGTGTGTGTGTGTGTGTAAGGTGTGTGTAAGGTCTGTGTAAGGTGTGTGTAAGGTGTGTGTAAGCTGTGTGTAAGGTGTACCTGTAGTGGCAGGTGTCCCTCAGGGCTCTGGTGTGTGTAAGGTGTGTGTAAGGTGTGTGTGTAAGGTGTGTGTAAGGTGTGTGTGTGTGTGTGTGTGTAAGGTGTGTGTAAGGTGTGTGTAAGGTGTGTGTAATGGGTGTGTGTAAGGTGTGTGTGTAAGGTGTGTGTAGGGTGTACCTGTAGTGGCGGGTGTCCCTCAGGGCTCTGTTGCTGGGGATTCTCTCGCTCTCCCGCTGGTTGAAGGCGTAGCGGGTGTACGGGTCGTCGCCCGGCCGCCACCGCCGGGCGCTCAGGTAACCCCGCTCGTCAAAGCCCTCCAGGAGCTCCTCCCACTCCGCTTCCGACATCTGTCAATCAAGCAAATCAATCAATTACTATCACTGCAATTGAGCAGCCACACATTACCCACATGAACGCACATCTTTAAATGACACCTTTTAATTGCTTATTTTAATATATACTGTATATTTTTATAATTTTTTTATATCTGTTTCACCTGTGTCCTCCACCTCCTCATTGGTTAAAACGTGTGTCACCTGTGCTGATGACTTGACTCCTCCCCCCCCCCGTGCCTCCTGCCCTGCTGGGCTGTCAGTTATGTTAGTTGGTGTGTTGTGTTGTGTTGTGTTCTGTTCAGCGCCCCGTAAAATGCTGCGGGCCGTTTAGGGTTCATTAAATAATTACGTGAACTAATGACTTAATTGATTAATTGATCAGCACCCGCTCCAGCGAACAAACTAACAACAACAACAGACAGGTTTTAATTCTTGAGCCATTTTTTGTTGCTATCTTTTAAGTGGACCTCCCGTTAAATATTTAACAAGACGGTTCATCCGTTACGAGTACATCCTAAAAGCCTCTTTTCATTATTAAATGAGTAAATTTGGCCGTTTGTCTTTTCTATTATTCACGATGCACATCGCTGTAGTCGTGGGCGAGAGACCTGCAGAGTGACTGTATCTGGGAAGCATTACGAGTCTGTTTGTTTCTTAATGGGATTCGCCCTCGCTCTCTCTCTTTCTCTCTCTCTCTCTCTCTCTTCTCTCTTCTCTCTCTCACTGAGTTGTGGCTCCAGATAGAGTTTGTCCTTGTACTCATGGTGAGTCTCTCCCATGGTTCACATGGAGTACATGGAGTATCTGCAGGGCACAATGTGCAGACGCTCACCTCTCAGTCCTACATTTCCCACAGCCTTCCCCACAGTTTTCTATATACAGTATATTGTCCCTCTGAATGCAACACAAAGTAATTGACACGTATGCACGGGATACATAAAGTACGAAACGTATACAGGAAGGTGTATTGCATATTCACAACAAAAGGATCCTGTGTGACAGTGTAGAACACGTCTTAATGTACGTGTTTAGTTAATTTATTTACGGACCACTACTGCACACTGAGGTATTTGTTGTACTTCATTCACAAACAACAAACAACAAATGTCCTGAACACACGGTCCACACTCTGCCACAAGTGCGCCGCCGAAGCTGGGATGGAGGGCGTGTCGAACTCGCGCACTAAAGTACAATCTTTGAATCACTTTGAAATGCAAAGTGAAGTGTTAGCGGAGCACTCGACACCGCGCTCCCGCCAGATGTTGGGGGGCGCCGGCGTCGGAGCACAGCTGCATCCGCCACCGCCGGGGAAGTCACAGTGCAGCCGCTTACAGCCGTGTGTGATGGTGAATACAAATATATATGTGTGTGTTTTTATTTCTATGTATGTACACACACGCTACATAACTGTGTGTGTGTGTGTGTGTGTGTGTGTGGCTCAGAAATGCGCGTGTGAGTTGAGTGTTTGTGTGCGTGCGCGCGTGTGTGTGTGTGTGTGTGTGTGTTTGAGTCTGTTTTTATAATAAGAACAGATGCACAGAGAGATATAGAGAGGAAGTGAGAGAGAGACTTATAGTGGGTTGTGTTGTGAGCGGGAGAGAGCAGCAGAAAGAAATGGAGAGAGAGAGAGAGAGAGAGAGAGATCCATATAAACTTCAGAGAAAGAGAAAGAGATAAGCAGAGAGCGAGAGAGGTAGAGAGAGAATGAGGGGGAGGGGGTGAGAGAAGACAAACAGTAAAACTTTTTACCCTTCCCTCGATCGGTCCCTGCAGCAGTCTCTTTATCTCTCTCTCTCCCTCCCTCTTCCCCCCTCCCTCCCTCTCCCCCTCTCTCTCCCCCTCTCTCTCTCTCTATATGTATATATATACCCCTCTCTCTCCCTCTTTCTCTCTCTCTCCCACTATCTATATATATTTCCCCCTCTCTCTCCCCCTTGCTCTCTCTCCCCCTCTCCCTCTCTCTCTCTAACTCATCTCTAGAACAAGCCGATGCCAGAGGCTATGTTTCTCCTCTATGACACCTCACACTGTAGAACACACACACACACCTACACACACACACACACACCTACACACACACACACACACACACACACACACACACACACACACACACACACACCCCTGGCACACACAGTGACACACACACACACACACACACACACACACACAAAACACACACACACACACACCACACACACTCCAGAACACATTCGGGGAGACCCTTCCCATAGACACTGGCCAGTCTCCACTGAGAACCATTCCTTATCGTCCTGCTGTCTCCCGCTTGGTGGTTGGCTGGCGGGGTGTCTCCGGGAGAGAGAGACACACACGCCGCTATGCTACACAACATGTCCG
>PIJE02000752.1:75671-163171 GCA_002895965.2 Coryphaenoides rupestris
GTGTCTGTGTGTGTGCGTGTGTGTGTGCGTGCGTGCGGTGTGTGTGTGTGTGTGTGTGTGTGTGTGTGTGTGTGTGTGTGTGCGTGTACAGCCAGTGTGTGTTTACTGGGCTCCTTCCCTGGTCAAAGATGCCTGATTATGCTGCATCCTCCATCTTTTTAAAAAAACATCTTGTTTATGCTGATTCCAGCCCTTCCTGCTCATCTGAATCATTTATAACGCGGGAGAACCCGGTGCCGTTAACCCAGCCGCAGAACGCTGAGCGCACGCTTCCTGTCCGCCCGTAGAACCCGGACAAACTGATCGGGAAGTTATCGGCTACGTCGACAAGCGCACACACACATACACACACACACACACACACACACACACACACACTGAGGCCTGCCAAACAGTCCCTGAACTGGTCCTCTCTGGCACATACATTACACTTTTAAGTATATATCCGGAGTATATCCGGAAAACACTAGAATTCACACACAGCTCAGGAATCCCATTTTAAGAGTTCAACGTTGATATTCAAACCGGCATCTCCTCGTCTTGTACGTGGAGCTATAAGGCCGCGTTCTATCGTTATAGTTATGATTATGATGCATCGTATGTGACCATGCATGTATGTGACCAGCGGCATAACTACAGTGTGTCTGTCAACGGGCACCTTAGGGCACAGCCAGCCGAACTATAATCATCTTTCTATTAAAAAGGCACCGCGTTGAAATCTATTAGGTGATATTCATGAGCTACGAGCAACAACACGGGTCATGACATCATCAACACCGCTTGTTCCCCCGTGCAAAAAGCAAGGGGGAGGGGGGGGTTTAATGTCATCCATTTCCACACCATCCAACGATACCGATTTTGCACACGATTTTTGGCCGACATCGGACGAAAACACATCTCTGCACCCCTGCTTTCCATCTCATAATTGGAGGGCAGCTCGTTCAGAATGCGGCGCCGCTGTTCAAAGTTCAGCGGAAGTTCAGCGGGAGAACGGCTTCTGTGAGTCAGACGTTGTTATTGTCGTCGGCCGTCCGGGGATAAATAGATAAATAAATGACCCAAATAAATGAGTCACTGAATCCATCTGGGGATGTAGTGGTCCGGCATGTTATGGTGAGACATGTAATGGTGTTATGGTGTGTCTGTGTTAATGTTCAAATATAGGATGTTTGTGGTAATGTTATGATATAGATTCTGATGTTTGTATTAATGTTATAATATAGGATATTTGTGTGAATGTTATTATATATTATATTGCGTGTGTGTGCGTCTTTGCATTATTAATAGTACTTAGCATTGTTTAGCATATTGTATGTTCTTAGATGTTGGTCATGCACTCAGAATGACAGGTCTGCTCTTATCCCAGCTATCATGCAGGGAACCTAGCAATTATGAAACTATTCTATTAGCCTCGAAAATATGAATGCTTGAAACCCGCTCTATTCTTATCTTTATGCACCACAGTGATATATTGCTGTCTCTCCTTCAACAAATGTACTCTTTGTAAGTCGCTTTGGATAAAAGTGCCAAATGCCATAAATGTAAATGTAAATGCATTTTGATGTTTGTGTTAATGTTATAATGTAGGATGTTTGTGTGAATGTTATAATATAGATTATGATGCCTGTGTGAATGTTATAATATATATTATGATGCTTTTGTGAATGTTATAATAAAAGAAATTATGATGTCTGTGTGAATGTTACAATATTTATTATTATTATGTTTTTTGTGAATGTTATAATATAGATGATGATGTCTGTGTGAATGTTATAATATATATTATAATGATGTTCTTTGTGAATGTCACAATATAGATGATGATGTCTGTGTGCATGTTATAATATATATTATGATGTTGGTGTGGACGTGGTTACAGGATATGATTTATGTGTGAGGTGGTGTGTTGTGTTGGCGGTGTGGTGGCAAGTGTGTCAACGCGCGGCCACATCTGCATGTTAAAGAATGAGCGCTAGCGTTGTTATTATTTTTGTCGTTGTTCGTTTTTTTCCCCTCCCGGGGCACTCGGAAAAACCACTGCCCTGAAAAACTAATTTCCTCGTCTCGGAGTTCGTGCGAAAATCTTGATAGCGAGCGAGAGACAGAGAGAGAGAGAGAGAGAGAGAGAGAGAGAGAGAGAGAGAGAGAGAGAGAGAGAGAGAGAGAGAGGGAGAGAGAGGGGGGAAAAGAACAATAGCTGAATTTCATATGACAGGGAAATGAAATATTCTAACGGCCTTGTGTGTGTGTGTGTGTGTGTGTGTGTGTGTGTGTGTGTGGCGTATCTGAGTGTTTGCTTGTGTGTGCGTGTGTGTGTGTGTGTGTGTGTGTGTGCGTATCTGAGTGTTTGCTTTTGTGTGTGTGTGTGTGTGTCTGGTGATACACTACGCTAGCATAGTGATTGGAACATCGATCTTGTATTCTCATGAGAGGAGAGAGCACAACAGAGAGAGAGAGAGAGAGAGAGAGAGAGAGAGAGAGAGAGAGAGAGAGAGAGAGAGAGAGAGATTAAAAGTGAAACAGGTGACAGGAAGCAATAACAAGCAATTAAAGAGGGACAGAGAGAGTTTACCTTGGGGGGGAGGGGGGAGAGAGGGAGAAAAGGGAGAACGTGAAACAAGAGGAACAGGGAAATGAAGAGATGGAGAGAGAGAAGAGACACGAGGGAGACAGCAGTCAGCCCAGCCATGGATGCAAAACAATGAAGTGAGAGAATACAATGTGTGTGTGTGTGTGTGTGTGTGTGTGTGTGTGGGAGAAAGAGAGAGACAGAGTGTGTGTGTGAGAGAGAGAGAGAGAGAGAGAGTGAGTGAGAGAGAGTGAGAGGGAGAAAGAAAGAGAGTGAGTGAGTATGTGAGAGAGAAAGAAAGGGAGAGAGTATGAGAGAGAGAGGGTGGGTAGAGGTATAGAGAGAGGGGAGAGAGAGAGAGGGGGGAGAGAGAGGGAGAGAGACAGGGGAGAGAGGGAGAGTGGTGGGTGTGAGTGAGTATGTGAGAGAGAGTTCAGCGTCGTGTAATGAACCAGAAGTTTGGAGTAGGTTTGGTGACGCCACCCGGGCAGCACCCTAGGGTGCTCTGCATGGAGTCCTCCCCCACATGAAGACAGAGAGACAGACAAGAGGGAGACAGAGAGACAGACAGGAGGGAGACAAACAGGAAGGAGACACGAGGTAGACAGGGGGGAGACAGAACAGACAGAAAGGAGGGAGACAGGAGGGAGACAGAGAGACAGACAGGAGAGGGGAAGCAGACAGTCAAGCTGGCAGAGAGACAGAGGAACAGATAGACATACAGACAGATAAACAGAAAGATAGACAGACACAGACACAGTTTCCTGTCATGTCTGGATGTTTGGACTTCAGATAGTTGATGAAAGAAAGGAGGAGTGTGTGTGTGTGTGTGTATGTGTATGTGTGTGTGTGTGTGTGTGTTGTGTGTGTGTGTGTGTGTGTGTGTGTGTGTACCTGCTTATATTACTCTGCTTTTATTTGTGCAGTAAGCATTAAAGTCTTGTAAGTACTTTGTGTGTGTGTGTCTGTGTGTGTGTGTGTACGCGTGTGCATGTGTGTGTGAGTGTGTAGTTTGTTTGTGTGTCTGTGTGTGTAGTGTGTGTGTGTGAGTGTGTGTGTGTGTGTGTTAATCCTGTGCGAAGCGGGGATAAAAACATTAGCATTTCAATAGTGATTTGAACAAGGTCTGCATCCACAAAGACTGCTGACAAAAACCCACACGCACGCACACACACACACACACACACACACACACACACATGCATGGTTTGGCGACCCTCCACAGATGATGAATCTCATATTATGGGATGTATTTACCACCAGCTGACGGCCGTTCAGAACACTGCTGACCATGAGTCCAGTCTTGAAGTCAAACAGCGTTTAATGTTTAACAATGAGTCCCAGGACCGAGGCCCGGTCCAACCTCCGCCACCACCATCTCCACCACCTCCTCCTCCAGCAACCCCACCACCACCACCACCACTACCACCACCACTACCACACCACACCAGCACCTCCCCCCACCATCTCCACCACCTCCTCCTCCAGCAACCCCACCACCACCACCTCCACCACCACCACTTCCACCAGCAACCCCCACCACCACCGCCACCACCACTCTGTCACCCGGCCCCCGGTGCTCCAACAGCGCCCGTGCCCCCCCCCCGCTGTTCCCCTCACACGTCGACACGACACCTGAAGCCCAAAGCGCACGACGCTGCAGAATACAGTTTGAAGTTTTGACAAAACCAAAAATAGACTGAGAAATCTACAGCACTTGGTTACGTTCACACTCCGCTCTGCTACGCGGTTCGCTCCGTTTAAAACAATTCTAGTTCTTTTTTGGATCGCGCTGCCAATATGAACACAAATCCTTGACACACCTGCACACAGCAAACACGATACACACACACACACACATACATACACACACCTTACACACCTACATGACACAGTACACAGAGCTGAGACCAAGCGTTTGCTATCGTTTACATCCGCGGCGAGTATGCAGTCACGTTAAATTATGTTCTCCGGCAGAATTGGTACAACGAAGTCATTTGGACACACTTTATTGGGAAGCCACCATCGCCACCATGATGAGATGCGTATTCAAACAGGTACAATGATTTATTAGAAGTATTAAAGTGTTAAAAAACGTTCAACGTGAACGACGAAAGGAGAAACTCCACAGGCAACAGGTGAGTCCAAGTAACTTATTAAGTGACATCTTTAACACTAACAACCACGGTTCACCTAACAAGGTTCACCAGCACACTTTACGAGGCTGCTGGATGCTAAAACTATGTGGAGTGTGTGTGGTTGGTGGCTGGTTTAAGCAGCATCACCTGGTCCGAGTCAGGCTGATTAGAGTCTGGGGGGGGCGGGGTGAGGCTGCACACCTGCGGTTTATTGGCCAATCACGGCCCACAAGATAAACCAGCCATCACCACACACCACCACCACCACTCACTGACATGGTACCATTTTCCGAGTGTGTGTGGTGCGGCGGTGACTGTGATTTTCTGCTCGGGTTGGCGGTTCTTGAAGAACCAGCGAGCAGTGCGGTCACATGACCTGAGCTCAGATATGAGATCAAAGATCTAAAGCAGCATATGATTGGTGGCCCTCCAATCTGACTTGAGGAAGGCCAATGCAAACTCCTTCATCCCCACCGCCGTTAACATTTTAAACAGGAAATCAAACATAAAATCTGATTCCGTTTCGGATGAAGTCATAAAAAGCCGAGGAAAACGCCATGACACGACACTAGCTACGTCACCAACGATATTCTCCATCACCTCCGCCTGTAACTGCCTCTCTCTCGCTGTCTCTCTCTCTGTCTCTCTCTCTACTACGTTACGGTTCTATTCCGGGCCGCTCCGCCGGCAGGCCGCCCTCATCATCCGTGAGATACGTTTCAGTTCCACAATTTCACAGAGCCTGGAGCGCGGCTTCTTGGACTTTGTCTCCCTTCCCTTCCAGCAGATAATTTTTTTCCAATGAAACGCGTTGATTAATAGCGTGGCGAGCGCCGTGCGTGAGTCTTAAAATAGTTTAATGGTCGCTGCAGAGCCCAGACGAACCAACAAGAAACCAGAAGGAAGAGATGATGAGGTTACTTTTGTTCCATTCAAAGCGTATTCTGAGGCAGAAGTGTTTTAGAAGAGGATAGAATAGAGAGCTTACTGCTTTGGAATATACCCTGGCTTTGATTGATCATGGTCAATCAAATAGACACCATAATACACAGAACTCGCTCTCACACCCCCGTGCACATGCTTTATAAATACATGATCACACACACACCTCACCTAAACACACTGACACACACACCTCACCTAAACACGCACGCAAACACACATCACATCACCTAAAAATAAGCATACACACACACACACACACACACACACCTTGACACACACGCCTACACCCACATACCTCACCTAAACACCCACCCACACACACAGACCTCACCTAAATACATATGCACACACATCACCTAAAAATAAGCACACACACATCTTGACACACACACACACAAACACACACCTAGACACATACAGTACACACACAGACCTCAATTCAATATATATATATATGCACTCACTCACACACACACACACACACACACCTAGACAGACAGACACACACACACACACACACACACACACACCTACTGGCAGCGCTAACGTGATTACAGAGGGAACAAGTATCAGCCTGAAATAGTGCTCTCCTCCCTCCCTCCCTCACCCTGATAGAGCGACCCCCCCACCCCTCCTCCCCCGACGGGACGCTACTGGTGTGTGTGTGTGTGGTGTGTGTGTGTGTGTGTGTGTGTGTGTGTGTGTGTGTGTGTGTCAAGGTGTGTGTGTGTGTATAGAGTCTCAGCTCTCCACGTCTCTTTTGATCACAGATTAATTTCACACACCTCTCCTCTCCTGCTGCGTCTGCGAACAACAACAACAACTAAACCTGAAGGAGTGCATGAGATTAGATGACAGTAGACGCAGAATAAAGACACACGTGTGTCAAAGTGGCAAAAGTGGCAAATTGTGTGTCTTTTTTTTCACAAACCAATTAATGCACTTCCAAAAACCAATTAGTGAACAACAATTAGTGAAACTGCTGTGTTTTTGGCGTTGAACTTTGAGGGAGATGCGAGGCTCTGCTCGCATCTCCCTCAAAAGTTCAACGCCAGAAACACACCTCTTGACTGGCTTACCTGGCTGCGGTGTGCACCTCCTCCTCCACCCCTCCCTCCTCCCGGGCTGCTGATGCTCCGGGAGCCTCCGGCGGCTGAGCACCAGGAGGTACGCCAGCGCGCCCAGCCACACCAGCAGCACGGCCGCCACGGACGCGCGGCGCAACAGACGCTTCATGCGGAACCACAGGAGGAGAGGAGGCGGAGGAGAAGAAGAAGAGGAGCAAGAGGACGAAGAGGAGCAAGAGGAAGAAGAGGAGCAAGAGGAAGAGGAGGACGCGGAAGGAGCCGGCGGAGCGCAGAGGAGTCGTCTTCTTCTTCTTCATCATCGCCGCTTCTTCTGTCTCCACGTTAAAGTCTGAAACAAGAGGCTCTCTCTACGCTCTCTTCATTATCTTCTCCGTTATCTTCTCCATTATCTTCTTCTTCTTCTTCTTCTTCTTCTTCTTGTTGCTATCCGCGGGGTCCCATGGTGGCGGGAGCGGGAGAGGCGGCAGCACGTGCGAGGCGCGAGGTGCGAGGCGCGAGCTCCTTCCCGCCAGTCAGCAGAGAGAGAGACTCTCCGCTCCGGCAGCACGCGCCGCTGGTCTTGGGTCGCTGGTCGGGGGTCGCTGTTGGAGGTGGGTGGTCACTGGTTGGGGGTGGGTGGTCGCTGGTCTTGGCTCGCTGGTTGGTGTGGCTGGTCACTGGTTGGGGGTGGCTGGTCGCTGGTCTGGGTCGCTGGTCGGGGGTGAGTGGTCGCTGGTCGGGGGTGGGGGGTCGCTGGTCTTGGGTCGCTGGTTGGGGGTGAGTGGTCGCTTGGTTGGGGGTGGGGGGTCGCTGGTCTTGGGACGCTGGTTGGGGTGGGGGGTCGCTGGTCGGGGGTGAGTGGTCGCTGGTCTTGGGTCGCGGGTGGGGGTGGGTGGTCTTGGGTCGCTAGTCGGGGGTGAGTGGTCGCTGGTCTTGGGTCGGGGGTCGCTGGTCGCTGGTCGGAGGTCGCTGGTTGGGGTCGGTGTGTGGCGGCGGCAGCGGCACACGCGGAACAGCAGAAGTAGTCGAGACGGTGGCGCGGGCGTCCTGCCGCGCGCCTCACTCGGTTGTTGTGATACAACCAGAGACCTCGAGACAAGACAAGCTGCACGAGCCCCCCCCCCCCACGACCCCACACCCCCGCCTATCTATCTCTCTCTCTCTCCCCCCCCCCCTCTCTCTCTCTCTCTCTTTTCACACACATACACACACCTTTCCTCTTTTGCGCTCTATTTTTCTCTACGCACACGCACACGCACACGCACACACACACACACACACACACACACACACACACACACCCTACTAGACCTCCCAGGTGTGAGTGTGTGTGTGTGTGTGTGTGTGTGTGGTGTGCAGCAGTGCCCCCTGCTGTCCGTTTTCGGAGCTGCTCAAATAAAACGACCGGAATTAGACAGCTGCTGTTTCTGCTGTCAACATAGAATAGAATAGACAGTTTATTAAAAAAATACATAAATAATAATAACAATAATAATAATAATAAAAACAACTGTGGAAACATGAAGTGAAGAAAGATTTATTTTGTTTAATAAATGTATATCCAAAATAAAAAATGGGATATTATATTATTATATTATATTATAAAAACCCTTGAGCTTCATTGGAGGCGTATTATGTTGACATTGGATGAGTGGATAGTTAACAACATGTTGACCCGACGCAACGTCAACCAGAACAGATGTGATGTATAATTCACCAGGAGAGCAACACTTGTGGCCTTATTGCTGCTGCTGCTCAGAGCAGAGTAGCCAGGAACGTTCTCTCCATATTTTATTTACTTCTTGTCTTCTTGGCACCACAGCATTGATCTCTCTCTGCTTTGTTGAGCTCTGATGCGCCTTTTATCTTCCTCACATCATTCTGCCCAATTATGCTCTCGCTCTCTCTCTCTCTCTCTCTCTCTCTCCCGCTCTCTCTCCCCCCTCTCTCTTTATCTCCCCCTCTCTCCCTCTCCCACTTTCTCTCCCCCTTCTCTCTCTCCCCCATCTCCCTCTCTCTCTCTCCCCCTCTCTCTTTATCTCCCCCTCTCTCTCACCCTCTCTCTCTCTCTCCCCCTCTCTCTTTATCTCCCCCTCTCTCCCTCTCCCACTTTCTCCCCCTTCTCTCTCTCCCCATCTCTCTCTCTCTCTCCCCCTCTCTCTCTCCCTCTCTCTCTCAACCTCTCTCTATCTCCCCCTCTCTCCCCATCTCACTCCCTCTCTCTCTCTCTCCCTTTCCCTCTCCCCACCCCCCTCTCTCGTATTATTATTACAAAGTAGGCTGATACTAAATAATTTCTACTAGTTAACTAATAATTAATAAATAATAAATAATTAATCACTAGTTAACACAAAACATGGGCCTACGTTGATTACATGTGATAAATGTATCTCACACACACACATACACCACCGATGACCACAAGGGGGCAGCAAAGTGAACTGTTAACGTTCTGCTATAGTTGAATAAACTATCAACTAGAAGCTACATAAAATAAAAGGTGGACCGATGTGTATATTCTGTATTTATTTAAAAACGTTTATCACTTTTGTATAATGTGATATGTTACACGAATAAAGTAATGTTCCCATGCAACCCATATTGTTCAAACGTTTCACATAAATAAAACGGTCCATAATAATTATTGAGTGTCTAAAGCTTAAAGAGTACAACATTCACCCCAGATCGACCAAGCTGATAGATGTGTTCTCTCTCTGGATCCATTCGGTCTCCAGGGTGGATGAAAAGCATCGCACCCCTAATAACACGAAGCGCAAACTCATGATTATACTTCGACCACATTGTCATTTTTATCCACTGTTTGGATCAAACTTGTTCTTATTTCCCTTGTCCCGGCAGGTTTACACCAAGGGAAACTTTTTTGCGCAGGATAACTTTTTACCCAGAGACCCTTGACATTATCTTACCGACCATTCAGCTGCGCTGTTCGATCTCATAAATCATACCGCAGAACTCGGTTATGGCTTTATAGTCCTCCTCCTCCTTCACTTGTCCTTATTATACAGTATATTTTGGACACCTTTCCTTCTCCTAAAGGACATTTCCTACACTCTAGAGTGAGACCATTAGCCTACCACCGTTGAGATGCATGACCTCGAACAAGAGTTGTCTATTTTCTGAGTTTCTGTTCACTCTGTGCTGCAGACCAGTGCTAGGCCTAACCTTAACCCTATCAAAAACCATAAGCAACTACTCAACTAGCCGGTGTTAACTTGCTAATTATGACCCAACATGCTATGACCTGTGCAGGGCTGGCACACAAATGCATCACATCCCAGAGGGTCCCAAACTAAGAACCAACACTGATGAAAAGCAGTTTATTCTAGTGGTTAGAGAGTTTTATGACTGAGCCAAAAAGTCTCGACTGAAATAAGCATATTTTATTTAGATCTCTAAAACAAATTACAGAGGTCTGGACCTCGTAATCTCAAACTGGCTATACGGGCATGCTTGTACGTTAAATACATTCACTGCAAGATCCTTTGGATTAACGCAGGGGTGTCAAACTCATTTGAGGTTGAGGGCTGGAACAGACCAAATGCTACTTAGCGGGGGCCGGACAAACAAAACACAATGATGGTTGTGGGTGTGGGCGTGGCTGTGGCCGTGGGCGCGGCGGGACACCTTTGCAGTGCTTGTGCAGGACGACCAGCGCGGCGATGAGGAACTCATCATATGAAAATACATATTAAACTCTTACAACACGTGCAGCTTCGTGGTTATTTGTAAGAGCTGCAACCATTTTTTGTGTGATTGTGAATAAAGTGAAGAAATCAACCAGAAAGATGAATCCATCCAACCGTCAGATCCATTTTATGAAATTGCCTTCCGGGCCGGATTGGATCAGATGGTGGGCCGCACCTGGCCCCCGGGCCGCATGTTTGACACCCACTGACACGTTAATGATTAACGTGTCAGTGTTTCCCAAATGGGGGCATGTCGACCCCTAGGGGTACATCGAAGGATTGCAGGGGGCACTGGGAACATAATCCATTTTTGTTTTAAAATGGATTATGAACAATTGTAAAATAATACCACCTTAATACAATTGAGTACATTTGAATAGTAACAAGTTTGGTCAATCTTTCCAATAGGAGCATATCACTTGAACTTTAAGCAAAAGACTTGAAATAAAAAAAACAGTAGTAAATATTTTGAGAAACACTGTACCAAATAGTAATGCATAGAATTATGCTCATGAGACAATAAGAACCAACACAAACACAATTCTTTAATCCAGTTTATTCATCCTTGTCAGAAAAGGGAACAATAAAATTAAAAGGAAAAATAGGAGAGAATTATGTGGGGTTTTTTATACATTGAACTAAATATGTCACTCTATTCTAGGGTGTAAGTAACTCAAACTGATATAAGGTTAAATAATTTTCTTTAAAAAGGTACAGAAAGATATCCCATGTCTTGCTCGTCTTATTAGCAAAACCACCCCCCCCCCCCCCCCCCCCCCCCAACCCACCCGCCCCTCCCAAACAAAGATTACGAACCAGCCACTATATATATATCCAAACTCTTAACAGCAATCGCATCATTTTTGCTGTGTTCTCATTGGACAGACAGTGGGAGAGAGAGAGAGGATGAGTCAATAGGGTAGAAAGAGAGAGCGAGATGTAGTTTAAGCCCAAACTAGCATAGAGATGTTGCAGACTTAAAAGGGAACTCCCACGAGAGTCAACTTTCATATTTGCCAATTTTATAGTAATAATAATAATTATAATAATTCAAAACAGAAAATAAGTCATCCCAATTTGGAATTGTAAGAAATAAAATAAATAATATCACTGAATTGCATTGTTTGAAGGTGATATTTTCAACCCAAAATGTATATATATCCCCATTTTTAATAGGGTTACATCATCTTATGAGGCAGAAAGTGAATCTTGCTGGAAAATCCCCTTTAAGAAACTTGAGGAAGTCGAAAAAGTGACCAGTATGCACAGCACAAAGTCCAAGAAGTTTGAGGAGTAAAAAAAATTAAAAACTTAAATCAAAAGTAAGTGTGTGTGTGTGTGTGTGTGTGTGTGTGTGTGTGTGTGTGTGTGTGTGTGTGTGTGTGTGTGTGTGTGTGTGTGTGTGTGTGTGTGTGTGGGGGGGGGGGGGGGGGGGGCGGCGGAGGAGGACTATTCGGCAGGAGTTTGTAGTCCTTGACGTCATGGGGACATCACATGGTACTTAAAATGATGATTACATTTTTTCCCTTTAAGCATAAGGTGAGCTCAAATGTAGTTGGAAGCAGGGGAAACAAAAATGAAAATAACAAATCTGTGATCTGTGGGCTTCAATGACGGCAAACGGACCTGACTTTGTATTGAGTGGTATTTACCGCCAGTTTGAAGAAGAAAAAAAAGAAGAATCAGACCTGAAGCATTGAGCTCAGGTCATGGGGAGTAGGAGACCCGCTACAGTGAGGCTTGTGTGACCGGACGCCTCGCCGGGCTGAGTTTAACGTTTTCAAAACACGTCCTCATGGAAGAAACAAAATGGACGGGTGGATGGGTGGGGGGGGGGGGGGGTGTCGTAATTATAATAATAACAACCACCACAACAACAACAACAGAGGTCTGCAACCCAACGGCGCCCTCGATCCACCGACGCGCGCGACAATAACAGTGCCCGCGGGTCAACGACGCACCGTTTAGCGTTAGCTTGAGATAAATGTAGAAAAAGGGATCTTTAATGACAACCTGAGGTGTGGTCATGGGACAGGGCGGAGTCGGAGTCGTAGTAGTAGTATAGCCCCCGTCCCCCCACCCCACCTCCACCCTGAGGGAGTAGAGCCAACCGGGTGGTGGTGGTGGTGGAGGAGCTGGGTGGAGCTCAAGTCCTTATTTCTCGGGACGCAAGGGGAGTCTGTGGCGAGATACAGCAGGGCCGTGCAAAACATCCTGACTGACCGAAGCCCTCTCCATGTTGTCCCCTCCACCCTCCTCCTCCTTCTTCTCCTCTTCTCCGCCCAAAAGGGGGCTGTGCTGGGGGGGGGGGGGGGGGGGGTGGGGGGGGGGGGAAGGGGGGGTGGGTTAAGGCTGTGTTTGCCGACATGCGATACTGAACGTGGCTCCACAACAACAACAAGAACAACGACAACAGCGGGCGGGGCTGTCCCAAGTGGGCCGGGCCTTCCCTTCCCCCCCTCTCCCTCTCCCGAGGGAGGGCGTGGCCTTAGTCCAGAGTCTTCGGGGACGTCAAACAGAATTAGGAACGAGCTCAGGTCCAAAATTGTAGGGTCAACCGTCTCCCCCTCCCTCCCCCCTCACCCCTCCCTCCCTCTCCCTCCTCACCCCCCCCTCCCCCCCCCCCCCTCCCTCCCCCTCCTCCTCCACTTCCTCCTCCTCCTCCTCCTCCTCCTCCTCCCGCCTCTCCTAAGCGCCGTATCTTCTCCGATTGGATGGCTGGTTCAGCGGCGTGGCCAATCAGGAGCACTCCTCCCCGATGCGTTGGCATGAGCGGCCCACCTTGCGGTCGAGCTTCACCATCTTGAGGACGGCCTCCTCGCGCCCGCGTCCCAGGTGGTCGAACAGGCAGTTGTGCTGCTCGGGCAGACGATGCATCATGCAGAAGACGTAGCCTGGGAAAGGGGGGGGGGTTGACAAACAGTTAGCACCGCTAGTGTAAATTTAGCTACAAGCGGATGGAAACAAAGAATTAGCTTTCCTCGCTGACAGAAAACTAAATGTTAGCCCCAAGGAGAGACAAACAGTTAGCACCACTAGTGGACGGAAACAATCTATTAGCTTAACTAGCTGACGGAAACCAAAAGAACGGTAGCTAGTCATGCTAGTGGCGACGGACGTGTGCTACGCACCACAGCGGCAGGAGCCCAGTTCCTGCTGCACGAGCTCTAGTTTGGTTTGGCAGCTGTAGCAGCGGCGCCGGTTCTTCTGCTTGGGCCCGCCCCCTCCACGGGGCTCCTCCCCCCTGGCGGCGGACTCCTCCTCCTTCCCCTCCTCCGTGCGGGGCCGCTTCACCGGGGTGGTCTCGCTCTCGGCGCCGCTCGAAGCCGCGGAGGCTGGGGAGAGGGGAGGGAGGGAGAGTGATGAAGGACCTGGTAAGCGGGGACATGCTGTAGAGGGGGAAGGGGGGGGGGGGGGGGGTGGCAGTGGAGGAGGCGGGGCTAACCTGATTCGCGGGGACGTTTGGTCGGCGTGCAGAGCGTGCCCTGGGCCGTTTCTGTGCTGGAGGGTCCTGTGGATGACAGACGACATTGTGGCGTGAGTTGTGCGGAATAAAATGGCAATACAATACTCAACTAAACAGATCTCCCTTTTTTCAAATGCTGCAAAGATGCAGAGCTGCTCGTTTGGCTTTATTCGGTTCCTTTTCCTTTGATTACACACTAAACAACGTTTAACAGCTGGTTGCATGCGGCCCCCTGGCTCCATGTGGATTTCGAATTTGTGTGAAACAGCACCATCTTGAGCACCAAGTCCCTCATTACACCATGAATGCAACGACAAGCTCAACGACTTAGCTCTCCCCAGGGCATTGAATAGCATATTTACTGGCCAAATATTTGGACAATATTAATATAATATTTGTAATTTGTATTGAAACTGTGATTAAGGGGGTCTTCCAAGCTCGAAGACCCCCTTAATCGGGCATCGGGCATCTTACCGTCCCTGGTGGCAGGGCATGTGGACGAGGATTCATCGGTTGAGAGTTGCTCAGAGCTGGGGGGCGGGCTCGACAACAGGGATTGGCTACTGCTACTGCTCGTCTCGCTACTGAAGACGGCCGATTGGCTACTCGCCGAGCTTTGGATGGACTGGGAGGGGCAGTCCTCCTCGGGCTGTTTCTTCTGAATATCTGCGGGGGGAGGGGAGAAGAAGACAGCAGTGTAAAGCTTTATGCGAGTTACGAGAGCAGACACTGACACAGCAGCCATAGACGGTTTAAAGGTGACATTTCCTGTATGATTTGGTATGCGCAGTAAAATACTACAGATTCCTGATTTAAAATCCATTCCTATTTACAAAATCGATTCAGAATCATACCAGATAGGAATCATGATTTTTAGATGAATCAATTTTGCCATTTGGTCACCCCTAAAAAGTGTACAGAACTTTACAGAAGCCCCCCTCTATGGTCAAACACAGAGGTGGTGGTCAGAGGGTCTGTTGAAGTCTGTTGGGGCTCAAGCAGGCGCTGTTGACATGGTTACCCACAGGTAAGCTGATTATTATGGGACACGCAGCAGCAGCAGCAGGGACAAGAATTGACAGCCAGACTTGTCCTTGTTTAATAGCCTGTGTGTGTGTGTGTGTGTGTCAGCCATGTTCCCCTTGTTGCCATGGCCACCACATCCTCCCGAAAAACAAATGTCAGTTGCTAACTCTTTACCCCGGAAACTCTACATTACATTAACAAGGTTTGAGTTGCGTAAGGTTGTTAAACGGTAATTGGTTAGTACATTTGCTTGCCCATCCATCCCTCATTTTCATAATTTTTTATCATTTGTTTAAATGAGGAGAACTTACCAGCAAAACATTTGGAACACATATTCATGGTTTTACTAGACCTGGGGAAGGAGAACAGATAGAAACAAGTTTAGTGGGGGGAGGACTAATACAAGAGGTCAGGAGAAAGGACCCCTCTGTCCGACTCCAGTTGGGGGTCAAAGTCTTATGGTTAAACAAAGAACACAGTTCCTTAAATGTTGATGGCATGAAGGTATGAAACACACATTTTCACAGGACTCCCTGCATGACAGCATTTTACCTTCGCAAAAAAGGATTGCATCACCCACAGAAGCATAGTTTAGGCAGGTTAATCGATTACTCACCCTAGCCCGGGATGATGAAAAAAAAAATAAAAATCAAACAGTTGCATTCCCATCCCTTCGTGGAGAACGGAACTCCAAAAACGATCTACGGCAAAACGGTTTAGAGTTGAACTGGAATCAATCTCAACCGAGCAGAGGGGCCAAGCTCTGGGTCTGGAAAATGATGCCAATGCTGAAGAGCCTTAACCCTGCATTCTGTCTAATGGCCAGCAGGGGCCTCCGCAGTGACTCCGTCCATTTCCTATGTCCAGTCCATGATCTCAACCAAATGCAAAGCAGAATCAGAATCAGCTTTATTGCCTTAGTCTTTACAAACAAGGAATGTGCTTTTGTGAAGCATCCATCCTAACTCAAGATCACACACAGTCACATCCAAAGTGTCCCATAGCTTCACACACACATTGAAAGGAGCCAATAGCCATGTAACACTAAAATACTCAAATGTAGGCACGTTTTGGCTGATACTGCACTTCCAAATCACGGACTATGGCATGAGAAACAACGACACCTGGTGGCCAATCCACAAGCCAGACACCTGGGTAGTTTTTGCATGAGGTATCCCATCCATATATGTTGGCCTACGTATGGCTCGCATATCGCATATTACACATATTCGGCATATTCGACCGCGGACAACTAAAGAAAAGAAATGTGTTTCAGGCTCAGCCGTGGCTCAAGGGAACGATAGTGTTCTGGAGTCTGAAGGGTTAGAACAACAACAGAGGGACCATTTTCTAATCGGTCAAACTGTCCTGGTCAAATGAAAAGTCACGCGCAGTGTGTGTGTGTGTGTCCCCGTTATTGAAACGTATGTTTACCCGTCCAGGGGCCCCGCATGCGGCGGACGTATGCGCCGTGCTCGTGTCCTCGCGTGTTCCAGCAGGTACCTGTTTGCAGTTGATATCTCAGTGGTACAAGAGTAAACTCACGTGTCACTCTTTGTGTTATCAACTTCTCAGCATTTCCATCCGTTACCGTGTTGACATAGGGAAACGTTATGTTTGTGTTCAAACATGTTAAAAGCAAACAAAATGGCCGTCAACATGTCGATACAGCCTTTTGATTTGAATCGATGACTCCCTCCTGCTCCTCTCGCAAAAAGAAGAGGGGGAAAAAAAACGAAAGCTAGGGGCTTCTTGAACAAAACCCCGGCAGCACCAGAGACACACAACGTATTCAGAGATGGTGGGAAGGGGGGCGGGAGATGGTATGGGGGGTCTTTTGTTCATGCATTACATGTGAAGGCAAGTGAATAGAATAGGAGCAGTACTTCTATGTTCCAGGGCAGGGCTGGGACTACACTACACATGTCTCTTATGTCCCCCCCCCCGCCCGCCCGCCCCCCTATGGTTTCCAGGGTTCTCGTCCACATCCACTCGAATAACAATGCCATACATTAGGCCGGGGGTCCGCCGTGAGGGAGCCGTGTCAATAGCTTGGAAGCTGCGTGTTTTATTCATACCATTGTGCCTGCAGCAGCGGACACAGCAGCTATGCTACCAATGCCGTAGAACCAGCCTGCATATAAAGACACCTAACAAGGAGGCTAGCTAGACGCACGCTCACTGTGGAGAGGACAGCTGGGCAGGCATACATACTAGTGCGTGTGTGTGTGTGTGTGTGTGTGTGTGTGTGTGTGTGTGTGTCTCTTTGGAAAGATTAGACCTGCACCCTTCCAAGGATAATATAACACTAGTTTATAATGCAGTATCAGCACAGCATAGTTACCATAGGCATTAGGCCTAATCTCTCACACTCTCTCTCACACACACACACACACACACACACACACACACACACACCACACACACACACACACACACACACACACACACACACACACACACACACACACACACACACACACACACACACACACACACACACACAATAAATAGGCATTTGCATGCGTTTTGATGGAAATCCGGTGATGATGGGGTTCCGGGTCCATCCCCACGTTGCGCAATGTGCCGTAGGAACGCATGGCACACCGCTAACAACAATGCTAGTGTTAGCGCCTCTAGTCAATAGAGGTGATCCATTGGTTAGTCGGGGCGCAGGTCAAACCAGAAGAATCCAGCTTTGATCATTGTGTGACAACCAACCACCACCAACCACCACAGCTGTCACTCACAGCTCTCTTTGAAGCGCTGTTCAATATGGCAGCGCACACACACACACACACACACACACACACAGTCTTCTACTGGCTGTCCCTCAAGAGAACACCCCCGCCTCCTCCCTCCTCCCTTGCTCCTCCCCGAAGAGATGATTTCCACTACAGATGGACAGGCTACAGATATAGGCCTGGGCTGCTATGCACGGAGCCTCTGGAAGTTATATGTACAACACATGGCTGTGTGTTCCTGTACCATCAGCTGTTGGCCTCCAAACTCTGCTGCTGCGTGGGCCAAGTGTGTGTGCGTGTCCGTGTGTGTGTGTGTGTGTGAATAGGCAACAGTGTCATCAACAGCATAGGCTGAACTCCTCCTTGGATAGACAATGACCGATGAGTCTGTAAAAGAAACACCATCGATTGACTCATCCCGGAGTCATTGTTCCCTTGTCAGAAACCCCTGCGTGTCAAGCAGATAAGGAGATCTCATCTTCATTTATGGCGGTTTAGTCACGAGACCTATTTAAGGGTAGCCACCGCCCATCCATGTCACAAACCACAATACGCCAACCCATTGCTCAGACCTAATTAATCTGCGGTCACAACACCCTGAAACCATGGGGATTAGCTGGCCTCACCTGTGTCTGTGACAATGCCATTGTACCTTGTGATGAACGCAAATTCCTGGTCTACCTGGCGACCAGGTACAAACCAGCCTCTTAGCTAGCTTTCTGTCCATTGGCACGTGTTGACAAAATGGTGGCCATTTTTTGTGCCAATGGTAAAGAAAACAAACATACATGAAAAACGCCAACACCTATAGACGAGGCTTACGACAAGGTGTTGAGAAGTAGGATTAGCCTATTTAACAGTTAAATGCCAACACCAACCAAATGGTGACTTTTAAGTCATCTGCATGCGAGACTGTAGAATACACTGGAAGGAGACACTGTAGGATAGGAAGTCATTGGCCAGGTGTTAGAGCCATAAACACACCAGTAGCTCCATTTGTGTCATCTGACATGGACAGGCGTGTGACTGTGTGTGTGTGTGTGTCAATGGTATAGTAGTAACACAGGCTAGGACGTCGTGGTGTGTGTGTGTGTGTGTGACTGTGTGTGTGTGTGTGTCAATGGTATAGTAGTAACACAGGCTAGGACGTCATGTGTGTGACTGTGTGTGTGTGTGTGTGTGTCAATGGTATAGTAGTAACACAGGCTAGGACGTCGTGTGTGTGTGTGACAGTGTGTGTGTGTCAATGGTATAGTAGTAACACAGGCTAGGACGTCGTGTGTGTGTGACTGGTGTGTGTGTTGTTGGTGTCAATGGTATAGTAGTAACACAGGCTAGGACGTCGTGTGTGTGTGACTGTGTGTGTGTGTGTGTGTTGTGTCAATGGTATAGTAGTAACACAGGCTAGGACGTCATGTGTGTGACGACTAGATCATTTCTCAAGGTGATTTCCTCACACTCCTCGTCGTCGTCATCACAAGATGATGATGATGAGACATCAGTGGATCACATCCGGCATGCAAAACACACACACACACAGCCCTCGAATAAAAGAATATATAAATATATATATATATATATATATATATATATATATAGCTCCTGCTGCCCAAAAACCAAAGAAAATAAACCAACCACACCATGTTTTAAGTGTTTAAGTGACCAATCCTGGGCACGTTTAAAGGGAAAGGAACGAACCAACCAACCAATCAATCAATCAATCAATCAATCACCCCGTCTTCGATACGTCACCACAAGAAAAATGTTCGTACTTGAGAAACAAAAGCACGAATCTCGGCCCACGAACAAGCATTTAGACGAGGATGGGAAGCGGGTCGAAGTAGAGTCGTCCGGTTTACGAGGACCAGGGTGTTAAGTCCCCAACCCCCACCCAGAACAACAACAATGGCTCCGGCGGTGCTAGCGAAGCCTCGACTGTAATCTTAACCAACTAAACTTCAACTGTTTGATCTTATTATTATTATTATTATTCTTTTTTTTTTAATCTTAAATCGTTCAATCTTACCCCCAGAACCCGCAGGGACAGCGCGGGGGCGGCAGGCTGGTGTCCCCCATGACGGCTCCCGGAGCACGGCGGCGCTGGGGCGGAGAGGCCGGGGCCTTGTGGTGGTGGTGCTGCTGCTGGTGCTGCTGGTGGTACTGGTGGTGGGTCTTTAAACAGCCAACCCGTCAAGTTACGCCACCAGAATATCTGATATAATATTAATATATCCTCACACACCACCACAGGAACATCAAAAAACCAAACGCCAGCAGCTCGGGTGGGTTTTTTTGTCGTTGTTTGTAGTCCTCCTCCTCCGCCGCCGCTCCTGCGCCGCCGCCGCCGTCCTCCTCCTCCTCTTCCTCCTCCTCTCGGGAATCCAAGCCGCGATCAGCTGCTCCTCGACGGCCACACCAGGGGGAGGGGAGCCGGTGGTGCTGGTGCTGGTGGTGGTGCTGGTGGGGCGGGGGGTGATCCGGCCTCTAATTATTATTATTATTATTATTATTAATATTATTATTATTAACAACAACGGGCATACAAAATGAGGGGGAAAGGAAAAAAAGGAAGCTGGCAAATCGACGCTGGCGACCGTCGAGTTCGATTAGATTGTCGTCCAGAGCGCAGAGCCCACTGACTGACTGACTGACTGACTGGTTGGCTGACTGGTTGGTTGGCTGACTGACTGGGGCTTCCGAGGACTTCCCGGTTTAGGAGGACCACCCTCCTCCTCCTCCTCCTCCTCCTGCTGCTGCTGCTCACCCAGGCTGTGTCAATGTTCCTTTATTTGGAAAGAGACTAGTAAAATAAATATATAAATATTTTTTTATTTGTGTGTGTAATCTCTGCTCCTCTTTGTGTTTGCCAAGTGATTAAGACATTATATATATAAACCCATTTGTTTTTGTACTGTACTTGTACAGTACTGCATTATATTATTTGGATGTTTTTCCCTCATTGTATGTTCATGTTTGTCTGCAATAAAAGTACCACAAAAAAATCCATTCTTTGGAGAAAAGAAAAGTCGATTTTGTCACACACACTGAATATCTATAGAAATTCCCATTGATATTGGACATGAGCAGTGTCATGTGGGTCAGGATAGCAATGAGGATTAGTTGTGTGGCAACAGAGTCTAGTTTCATCATGTGAACCCTAAAGGTCTTCCACAAAATACACACGTGAAGGAATACTAATGAAATAAGTTTGGTCGAACACTTATATTTAATAATTGTAGTTTTAGAATGAAAACCAAAACAACCCAAACATATCTATTAAGCAGCTGTGAAATTGAAACTCACAAAAGGTAAATACAGTGTATGATATAATTGATCATAATGGCGGTCAAACGTTTCAACGGAATCAGCAACTGCCTAGAGTACTAACTTCTTTCAAGTCATTGAAGCAAACGAGAGAGTATAGGAAAACCAATCATAGAACACAAGCAGTTGATCAAAGTTATTTTATAACATTTTTGAAAGGCAATGCATTCAAACGAGGCAGTGAAATACACAATGACCAGAGCTTGCAGACATGAGGGTAATCATCAAAACCGGCAGAAAAATCATACAATTTGACCGATGGTGAGTGCTAGTAGACTGTTGAACACTGTGGGTCTTCAGTCCATCCTCTGCTGCAAGCGCTTCAGCCGTTTAGTTTCCATGACAGCAGCCTCACGATGGATGAGCGAGATCTCAGAGGGTTTAAGATATGGTGTGGAGGCTCTTCACATACCCAGCAATGCCCTTCAGGCCGCAACCCTCAACAACCGAGTGTGTAGCCGGTGTGACCTCTGACCTGCACATGCCCTCTGTCGAGTGGCATCTTCTCATTCTGTTAACCGAGATACCGCTGACAACACTAATAATAATAATGAAGAATTAATAATTATAATATTGAGCCAAAAGCCCTCACAGTTCAAACGCGGATGTGACCGAAACAACATTCCTATGTGTCTAACATATAATACTATCAATAACATGAAAGAAAAATAGATTAAGAAAAAAGTAATAAATAGGCCTATACTTTTTTTTCCAATAATATATTTTTTTTTCCACATGTACAGTGACCATGGATGTATAAAACCAAACGTTATTTTTCTACAGCAATGGTCGACCATGAAGTCCTCTGGCTAAAAGGAAACACTAGCATGGAAGGGAGTTCACGGCCCCTCAAGACGTCTATGTGGGGGCTCTTAATGTGAAAAATAAAAGCCCCCCCCCCCAGATGGAAAATAAATAAATGAAACGTAAGAGAGCACGCCGAACACAACGCTAAACTCCGCACTCACTCAAAGGGCTTGAACTGTTTTTAAACACAAATAATAATAATAACAATAATAATCATCATATTCGGAACTAAATTAACTTACGACAGATTTCAGAGCAGCACGCTTCATTCAATCCAAAAAAAACAACAAGAACAACAACGGAAGAGGTTTAGCATCAGGTAGCTAGCCAGCATCGTACTTCACACAGCCGCTGGGCGTCAGTGTTCTCAAGTCGGTTATAAAGTGCCATCTTCAGCCGTTCGTTCTCTCGCATAAACGCATCTCTCCGCCCCCCAGTGCATTAACTATTTGGTCCAAGCTTCCAAACTCAGATTAAAATTATGCCACACCCCATTCCCTCCCTCCACCCCCCACCCACCCCCCAAATTGTTTGTGCTAAGCGATACCAAGTGCCTAGGAAAAATACTTTCAGTATAAAAGATTTACATTTGAGTTTTAGATTGCGTGAGCCAAGACAATTAAAAGTATACCGTTTCACCAGGGGCGGCTCAAATCGATGTCGACCCAATACATGAGTGAGCGTATTCAAGTGCGGTCTGTACGGAACGCACCACAGAAGCTTTGGCAATAAGGAGTTCTGTCCCGACGTAGACAGACACATATTACACATTTTAAAACGACCGCACCTCTTCTGTTGAAGGAACTGCTGGCAAGTCGGTCTGACAGGTTAGGACTCACCGACTATATAAGGGGGGTGGCGGGGTGCTCACTTAAAAACAGTTATTGCCTTCAGGGATGGGATTCCCAAGATCGAACATTACAGACGGGCACTTTTTTTTTTTTAGGTAGCAAAAATATGTTCAAAGTGGCTATAGATTTAGTAAATGTAAAATCGGAAAAATAATTTGGACCCTGTGGGTTGTTTTCCCCTTTTCTCTTTTAGTGGTACAACCGCATCAATCGCGAGATTAACCGTTCAGTCTATGCCCCGCCGACGTTCATACCCTTTTCACACTCTTCCGAGTTAGACGATATCGCAGAGGAAAGGAATAGTCCACCTCGCCGACCGACAAAAGTAGCGCTGAGGCCGGGGGGAGATGCTATGGATTCAGACAGTTCTGTAGGTGGCGTTTTGGTCGCCCGCACAAACAAGGGCTTATGGGTAAACAGACCAGCAGTGGGCTACAGGGGCCATGGCCCAGCGCAGAGTAGTGTTTTGATCGAGGTATGAGGGTGATTGAGGAGGAGAGGAGGTAAGAGAGATCTCTTAGTGGTTGGGAGGAGGAGGAGGAAGAGAAGGAGGAGAGAGGTGCATCTCAGTGGTTTGGAGGAGGAGGAGAAGAGGTGTATCTCTTCATTTTTGGGAGGAGGAGGAGAGGTGTATCTTCGTTTTTGGGGGGGGAGGAGGAGGAGGCGAATCTCTTCGTTTTTGGGAGGAGTAGGAGGAGTAGGAGGAGAGAGGTGTATCTCTTAGTTGTTGGGTTGGGACGAGACGGAGGAGGAGGAGGATGAGGAGGGCTGGGTGGGGAGCAGACTGTGTGTGCGTGAAGGTCTCGTCGGTCTCGGCTGGAGGTGGGAGGCGGAGCCCCCCTCTGGGGACTGCGGGCCGGGCGTGCCCTCACTGACCTCTGTGTCCAGCTGGGCCGGACACTCAAAGTGGACGCAGTGGAAGACCTGCAGCGGAGCGGGAAACAGTGGGAGAGAGTGAGAAAGACATAGACAGACAGTGGGAGGGAGAGAGAGAGAGAGAGAGAGGGAAAGGGAGAGAGAACCAGTATCAACAGATTAGCACATTTTGTATACTGCTGCCAAAACCCATCGCCCACACGTTTTCTGGGATTTGATTCTGATAGTGTTTATGAAAAGGCATATAAATGATTAGCAACCACACTTCTGTTTACAAATCTCATGCAAAACCAAAACGTCCTCTGATGTGTGTGTGAGCGGACATTGTCCATCAGTGGCATAGCCAGAAATGTATTTCTAGTTATAGAAACATAAAAATGGTCCATTTTGACCATGGTACTTGACTAAAATGCAATTCCCGAATCTCAAGGATATGAAAAATGTAAATTTCTTTTTCTGCAGGGCAGGTTTGAACCCGAACCGAGTGAGGTGTATAATCTCCCCTTGCAGCCCCCCTGACCTCATTGGCGGTGTTGTGCGTCCCCACAATCCGAATAAAGGAGGCGGGCTGCTTGTCAAACTTCAGCGTCTGCCACGACCTGCAAAGGATCATGGGAGAGAAAAAAATTATTGATCATGTTGCCTGACTCCTAGGATTTGGAGTATTGGTAAGAACTAAAATAATACCAGTTAGTATAATACCATTGACACTGCCCTGTCGTCCTACGAAAAGGGAATCTAGAGGTTTCCCAAGTGTATACATTTTAATCTAAACATATTAGCGGTTTAAACAAAAAGGGGAGAGGACAGAGGAGATAGGAAGGTAGGGGAGAAATAGGAGGAGGGGACATTTGAGGTAGGATGCAGGAGAGGAGGTAAGAAAAGGAGAGAAGACGGTGGGAGATAGACAGAGGGCATGAATTGGATGGCATGAGTTGGAGGGCGGGAGATGGAGAGCAGGAGATGGAGAGCAGGAGATGGAGAGCAGGAGATGGAGAGCAGGAGATGGAGAGCAGGAGAGGCCAGTGGAGGAGGTAGCGGTCTGAGCAGGACACTGACCGGCAGGCCACCTTAGTGCGGTCCACCACCTTGGTCCACTGCTGCTGATTGGTGGAGACCTCGATGTAGTAGCTGTAGGAACGCTCGTCGCAGTCCCACAGCAGCAGCCTGCGCAGCACAGGGGGGTGGGGTCAGTGACACAGTCCTCACCAACACATGGAAGTGGGTTCTTTCAAAATAAAAGCCAACTCCAGTGCATGGTATTAATGATGTCTGGTCTTATTAGACCCTTATCTTCTTAAACAACCAGTTTGTTATTCAACTGGATAAACTTCTAGTATGCATCTAAAGTTTGGTGTGCAGTTGTGGATATTCATATTTCTTCATATTTGTAATTAATAATCCTGAAATGACAGATTGCCACCTGTTGCTCTACTGATCAACTGCTGCTGTTCTAATGCGCTACTAACATAACTCAGGTCTACCAGGTCTCAGAGAGGGCTTTTACTTTGTAAAACCACACGGCTAAATGAGTCAAACAAAATGGCTGACCGCAAGGAGCTGATGGAGTAGGGCTGGGCCAGCTGGATGACGATGGCGCCCGAGCCCAGCTGGTGACACGTGTAGCCCGAGTCCCAGTCGTAGTTGCGAGTGTCGCCGTTGAGCAAGGCGTTCCTGCTGCGGCTCACGCCCTCGATGACGCTGGCGCAGGCGGCTATGGTCGCTGCGTTCTCATTGGGCACTGGGGATTGTGGGGAAGGACAGTGATTGGCTGTTCTAAGTCTTTCACACGACAGAACATAGGGAGTGCACTCCGTGTACCCACCAACATACCGTTTAGTCATTCAGCAGACGGCAAACGATGGATGATTTGGTCACTAGGACTCAAGGACAAGGACTCCTATTATACCACCAGGTGTGAGTGTGATTAGCCATTCAAAGCGTTTTCAGAATCTCCGTTTTTTGACATCACAAGTGGGAGTTTCCACGTAGAAGTATGCTGGACAGATCAGCCTACCAGCCTACCCAGTGGACTGTAGCAACTGGTAGGCTGATCTGTCCACCATACTCTCCTGCTTGTGATGTCAAAAACTGACATGTCATAGAGATTCTGAAACCGCTTGGAAGGGCTACTCACGCTCACACCTGGTGGTATAACAGGTCTCCTTTAAGAAGCAGGTAAGGGGTTGGGCATATTACTCCAGGATGCCAACAGGTAGATCGCAGACATCGCGGTTCAAACGAGAGTCAAGCACCCTCGTCCCCACTAGACAACCCCAGACGGCGATAGTGGGGGGCCTATTTTGGTGTCGTGTCAAGGAACTCACCCACGAGGCCGTTGTCCAGGGTGTACGAGCGGTTGGTGAACATGCACTCGAAGGCCACCAGGTGAAACACCTTGTTGACCGTGTTGTGGGTTCCCACGACGCGCACGTACCTACGAAGGAGAAGAAGAGCAGGACGGCGTGTTCAGGGGAGGGCCGCCACCGTGCACGACATTACTCAAGATTCAAGAAGTTGAATCGTCACATACACATACAGGATGACAAGTGGCGATGCCCAGCGCAATGTGAAAAATAATAATACAAACAATACAAATAACACAAATTGGAGGGATCAGAATATGTACAATATTTACAGTATTCATAGTACAAAATAGCAGCAGGAATGAGAAATATATAAATAAATGTGAAAAATAAGTTGATCTCTTGATGAACCTTTTCTGAACCATAGTATACATTTGATATCCAAGCTCTTTGAAATGTGTGACTTGTTGCTTTCCAGAACAGAAAGGGTATTTGAGGTCCCTGGGGGGCAAACTCGTGACATTAAGCTGTGCATACACCCAATACTTATACACACAACCCTGGGGTTAAATACGGTGTATACAAACCTAGGGTTATATACAAGGTGTATGTAAACAGTGTTATGGATCTGGGTCTGAATTCCAGCTTTTTTAGGGAGAAATCTTCAGCAAAGAGAAAACACTTGTGTCACTGTTTAATCAGTGACACAAGTGGCACTGATTAAACATGAAACCAAGAATAATATAGGCTACAGACTAGTCAAGTGTATGTTCAGCTAATAGCATGTCTGGCATCTTGTAAACAATCTTTTAATAATCAGACTAAATAACCATGGTGGGGAGCAAGACTTGACGCTACTTTGTGCAACCAAACACGAAAACCGGCAGACAAATAGCTTCTACATCTTGCCCAACTTGTGCACAAAGGGAAGGACGTTATCAAAGGAACATTTGGAGTTGGGATAACTTCAAAACCCAACAGAAGAAGCGTGGGAAAATATGTGCTTCAAATAAATGTGGCTTTCCCCAGCTGCAGTGTTACTGGAAGCTTTCTGTTTGTTGTTGTAAGGTCTACGCATCCCTCACTCACTCTACTATGATCATAATACCCTCGCAATGAAGCGGATACTGTTTTAAAAGCTCAGTAACATTAAATGTTTCCAAAATGTTGGTGTGATTACGAGGCGGATCGCTGGCAGAAGCCATCTTAGGATTCTTTGTGATTTGGTCTGAGTGACTTAGGAGTCCTCTTAACTACACCTAACCTCTGGTTTTAGGGCTAAAACTCTTTGTGAGATACTTAGATCTACTCTAATTTAAGTGTCCTAAAATGTTATCCTGGTCTCTCCTAAATCAGCCAGTTTGGAGCTACTTTAGGCCTCAAGATGTTTTGTGAAGATGCCCTTACCTGCACACCCTGGGGGAGAAGTAGAGGTTCTGCCAGGAGCGACACAGGGACTTTGAGTGGTCCACCACGCGCACCCAGTCCAGCTCATCCATAGACACCTCGATGTAGTAGGAGTAGGACCTGAAGGTCACAGGGGTCACAGGTTCAGGTCAGGAAAGGGTCAGACATGGGCTCAGGTGAAGGAATGCCCCTGTGACTCATTTTAATAAAAAGGCTGTACTAGGCACCACATGGATAGGCTACTTATGCCAATATTATGGAAATCTTGTCTAACGAAAGTTGAGCATCTTGCACAACACTGGGGGATTGAACCCAGTACCTTTCGACTTGGGAGTCAAATACCCTCAGCATGAGTATATATCACCCCCCCCCCCCCCCCTTTAACCTGCTACAATATATTTGAGGTATAGTTTATATATATATAATTTATTGTAAATTCTTCCTGCCAGTACTTTTTGTTCAATGTTCAAAGTTATGCACCAATTCACAGAAGCGCATTCGTTTGGGTGGGGGGGGGGATTCGACCCCGTGGCTCCTTTCTCACCGGCTGTCGCGGTCCCAGAGCAGCAGGCGCACGTGGTTGACAATGGAGGGCTGGCCCAGCTTGATCTGGAGGCCCGCACGGCCGTCCTCCTCGATGGGGTGCCGAGAGAAGCCGTGGTCCAGGTCGTAGTTCTGCGTGTCCCCGTCCAGCAGCGCCGACTTCAGCTCCCCCTTCACCACCTGGGCGCCGTGCTTCATGGTGGCGATGTTCTCCTCCGGGACTGGAACCACCACACAACACATCATACAATACAAGACAACACAATACAATACAGTACAAAACACATTATAAAGCCACACCACAATTTAAAACCATGATCTTAAACATAGGAATCTATGTTTAAGATCATAGAAGTGTTTAATTCACTGTGTTTCTAAAATATAAAGTGTTGATAAGCCCTGTTCTTGCACAAGTACTTAATGGACTCCTATTATACCACCAGGTGTGAGTGTGATTAGCCATTCCAAGTGGTTTCACAAACCGCTTTTAGGGGGGGATAGGGGGGGCGGGGGTACTGACTGAGCATGCCGCGGTAGTTGAGGTCCATGTCCCGGCTCTCGGAGCGGGTCTTGATGGCATCCAGCAGCTGGTCAGGGCTGAGCAGGCCCGAGGGCCGCACCACGTTCAGCATCTCCGTCAGGCTCATGAGCGGCAGCCGCACGGCCGCCATCACCTCCCGCGAGTCCTCACCGCCGTCGCCGTGGTGACGGCTCCAGCGGCTCAGCGCCAGGAAGATCTCCTTCTCGGTGGCGGCGAACGAGTCCCGCCGGACCACCGTGAGCAGGGCGGTCTGTTCGGGGAGGGGGGGGAGGCCCACACAAACGACACACATAGGCGCATGCACACACACAGATACATACGTGCACAGACACACAAACATAACACATAAGAGAGGAGTGGAATGCTGCCAAGTAGCTCAGAGTATGAAATAATAAATTCATACATTTTAATACATAGTTATACCGTCACTCTGAATGACACACACACACACCACTTCTGTCCATATTGTTCTCAACCAACAGTTCCAGTCCAGGGCTCAACTTGGTGAGCTAAACCAGCACCCACGCCCACCCACCCCCACCCACCTTGGAGAGCGCCAGGAAGCCGTCGGAGGCCAGAACCTCGGGCGCGTGGCGGTCCATGTAGGCACAGCAGGCGGTGCCGAGCGCGGCCAGCGAGTAGAGGCTGGCCACGTCGAATACCAGGCACACGTTGCTGGTGTGCAGCACAGTGCGCAGGAACTCCGAGGTGGAGTCCTCCAGCGGCTGCAGGCCATAGCGGTGCGCCAGGCCCAGGAAGTCCAGCAGGACCTCCTCACGGGCCGAGCTGAGGCTGGCGCGGCCCGTGTACAGGTAGTGCAGCAGCATGGAGAAGGCCTCGGCGCGCGTCTCCTCCAGGCACACCTCCGCCTGGGGCAGGGACTCCTTCATGCCCCCGTAGAGAAGCGCCCTGCCGTGGGGGGGGGGGGGCATACGGACACACACACAAAACAAACAGACATATAAAAAACACACATCCAAAACATAGACACGGACACACACACGGGGACAAACATGAACACAGATACACACAGACACACATGGACATGGACACACACACACAGACACGGGGACACACATGGACACACACAAAACAAACACACACACAGAGTTATAATGAATAGTGTCTTTCAACCCAGCTCCACAAGAGCACGGTTTTGATGATAAACGTGTAGCAGCAAGCATACGGAAATCTGAGGCCATTAGGAATTCATGTTGATAACAACAAAGATCACGCAACAACAACGACTTCAAGGCTCCAGAGTGGAGCAGAGACACACACACACAGGCCATATTTGAAGGAGTTCTGTGTGTGGGGCAAACACGTCGACACACAAGCGGGGTTCCGTTGGTGTGGTTTAAACACCAAGTAGGTCAAACGTATTGTTTGCATCCTAGCTCACACTCCGCCGCCCTACATAACGCATCGGGCTACATACGGGATGTGTACTCTACTCTACTGTACTGTCCTGTATGTTGATGAGACATGCTGCTGCTGCTAACCTGAAGTAGTGACAGCGCGCCGCCAGGATGACGCGGTGCGCAGGGAAGCGCTTTTCCTCCACGACGAAGGTGACGTCGCTGTACTCCTCGCCGGGCACCAGGGCGCCCAGCTGCTCCGACAGCAGGTGGATGTGGTCGATCTCCGACACGGAGGCCAGTGGGCGCAACGGGTGGCTATTACTCATGTTTACTTCACAGAGGACCCAGCAGTCACATCTGGCCAGAGGGGAAACACACACACACACACACACACATATATATATAGCATCATTCGTTATTAAAGGGGTCCTATTATACCACATGGGCGTGATTAGCCATGACAAGCCCTTTCAAAGGGCTTGCCATGCGACTTACATCTTCAGTGTGACGAAGTGACGTCAGAAGTGGGGGTGTCCACCTTGATGTATGCTGGCTAGAATCACCAGACTACCAGTTGGTACAGTCCAGTTCAGTCCACTGGGTAGGCTGGTCGTCTGACCTAGCCAGCATACATCTAGGGCCCAAGTGATTGATGAGTTTTAGTCACGTGACCATCTTGTAATGGCAAACCACGCCCACACCTGGTGGTCTAATGGGGCCCATGTCAATCAGCTACATGGGGATGGTGCATACAACTCTTAAGCTAGCTAGGTCGTTGATGCTGCTGCTAATGCTGCTGACACCTAGCATGCATGCTAACGGAATTAGCATGCGTGCTAACGGAATTAGCATGCATGCATAAAGGCAAGGGAAAAGCCCATTTTTTATGTGTATCACGAGGGCACATTATAAAGCACCGCCGTCAGCCCGTCACCTTACCTAGCAGCGTGGTGGTCACCTGACGCCGTGTTTACGTCGAGGAAAGGAGACAAGGAAACAAGGAGGCAACACCGATGCGCCCTTCCCTTCGCGCCCTTCTCTTGCTACGCGCTATGTTTAGTCCTTACAAGTCGTGAATAATAATAATAATAGGAACAATATATGCGCTTTTAAAACCGGTCGAGACGCCCGTCCTAGCCGATGGCTAAAACTCCCGACATTGCTACCCGGAACGTTAAATCCAACCGCGAGCTCAAATATGACTACTTCCGGTGAGACGGGTAGGGCCTCGAGTGACACGCATTCCAAAGTAAAAGTCCCCGCCGACGAGGCTCAGGAGACGAGGCCGTTCCCTTGATGATTAATGTTTTTAAACTTATTCACTTGTTGCACACCAAGTCCCCGAAAAGATAAATGTGTTATTTGGATTGTTCATTTAAATTTTAACATCTGGTTTCGGGGGTGGAACACTTTTATTGTTGAAATTTCGTAACACACTCCTAGTTTTGTTAATACAAACACAGTGGACAGTGACAACACATAAGGGGTAACGCAATCTTTTAATTTCAATATTCAATTTTAGATATGAATGTTTCATAAAACAAACAAAAGACAACAAATTATTGCATGTTCTGGTTGGTGGGAAAAAAAATACATCGGTTGAACTTCAAGGTTCAGAAGTGGACTGGAATCAAATTTGAAACTGCAATAAAACGTCTCGTCACGTCATTTCTCAGTAATACAATTCCCTTGATTTGTGTGACGTCACAGAAAAGACACAAACATTTGTCAGAAGCTGCCTGCATTTGTTCACAATCACCAATTAAACGATACACAATGCACAATCCTACAGTTCTCTGTGGAAACAACTCAAACAATCTTAATAAACATTTTCAGTGCTTTACATGAAAGACAGAAATAAATGGCTGGTGGGGGGGGCGGGAGGTTAAACCAAAACGAACAAAATAACAGTCTTGAACTTGACCGTGTTTTGGTGTTCAAACCAGGACGGGGAGAACAACACACACTCAAAAAGCTCCATCGTGGATGTTACAATAAATACAGCCCTTCTTCTCACACGCACAGGAAGGTCTTTTCACATTCTCAGTGTGTCCTGGAACATCAACACAGATGTGTCATTAAGGCTGTACCAGATAAAAATTAGATGCTGACAGCTCCAGAGACCCAGTCCAACACACACACACACACACACAATACTAGTACATGTCTGTACCCAACAAGACTGGCTCTCTCTGGGAAGAAAAGAACATATAGTGCTGACGTTTAGCCACCTGACCTCATTGACCACACTTCACATTTCCAGTTTGGATTTTGCACAATGTGATTCTTCTTTCTTACTGGCCGGTTGAAGAGAAAGTGTATGTGGTGAGACTTTGGTACAAACCTGCCCACCACAGCAGCTGGACACGGACCCCACCCCCTCCCCTCTCGACACTTCTTCATCATCATAATCATAATCATCCATCATCTTCTTCAGTGCAAAATAAATACTAAGACTATTCTGTTATGTTCAAAGCACCCCCATGTGGGTGCCCTGACCCACTGGCAGAACTGCGAGAAAGTGCCTTTAGGGAACATCTGAAGAGGATTCAGTAACAAAACTAGAATCTGGAGTTTAAAACCACGGTGCAAATATACACGTATATCTCTACAATATAGAATGTACATTGACAGCGCTCCCGTTAAAATTGTGAATCCACAATGTGACCTCGCAGAACAAGACAAGGTGCACACGTGGCTTTGTAAAAAAATACCCACACGGACCTCATAAACCACCCTGTTCTTGACATGTTAACACACTCTCTCTCTCTCTCTCTCTCTCTCTTGCTCTCGTGCTTCCTGGAAAACAAACCATAGGCTATCCTGTGTGACCACAACAACAGATTATATTCTGTTACCTCCATCTTTCAAAAAAACTATACTGAACCAAGACACAGGAATCTCACCCACGGACAATCTGTGACGTTTAGCATAATAGCAAAAACTGCTAGATACGCCGTCTCCATGACACACTCACAATATGCTGGCAATACTAGTGCACGTCCGCATTGCATTATCAGAGGGAAAATCGCCGGTGTTTTCAAAACCTAAAGCCACGCCGCCTCTCGCCACGACCTCGGGTCGAGCGCCAACACACCGTTGACACTCTCGAAGTCCGCCAAATTGACCACTGCTGAACGTTTTGTCAACTTCCACGTCAGCTTTCGTCTCCAATGCAATTCACCTCAACATCAATCACAAACCACAGCATCACGACCGCCCTTGCCACCTTAAGAGCGACCTGAGAGTGAACAGACCAGTCTGCTCCCGGTTCTTCGGTCTCCTGTGGCTGGGCGGGCCGGTGTGGGGGGAGGCCCGAACCAGGCTGGCTGGGGGTTTCGGCAAGCGACTGCTGGGAGACGGCGGCCTCACTGAACTTGGCCGCCGGCGTGAAACCTTCTCACCGTCCTTGAGGTCTCCTTCGCGCGGGGTTGCGGCCCTTTCGGCCCAGCGTGATGGTTTTCGGCCGGACCCCCAAGGTGCCTCTTCTTCCTGCTCGGACTGCTCTGCAGCTTGCTGGCTGCGGGGCGCGCTGGGGGGAGAGCAGCGGGGGCTGCTGCCTGCCGGGGTCTTTCCTCCGGGAGGGCTGTGATTGGAGCCTGGGGCTGCTGCCTTGCTTGGTGTGGCCCGGGTGCTCTTGATGCCGGCTGTGGGTCTGGCCCCCGGGCTGGGGGGCGGTACCCTCTGGCTTCTGTACTTTGGACTTCAGCAGCTAAAACAGCACAAATAAAAAGCGTCATTATTTTATGTAAATAGATATGCACCATCTTTTAATTTAGTCATGGACATGTTTGGCAGTTTTGTTTATTTTCCAGGAACACTATGTTGGCATAATAATAATCGTATGGCCTGTAAAGCCCTTTGAGACTGTAACTGTGATTAAGGGCTATACAAATATCATTGACTTGACTTGTCTAATCATAACTATTGTCAAATTGTTTTCCACATAATGTGTTTTTCGAAATGTATTATCATATAATATAAATTCACAATCACCAAAAAGGCACATTGGGCCCTATAGCATACCACAATAACAATGTTCCACATGCAGACCTCCTGTCGAGCCTAGATCTCAAATGTCCCCTTTGTTATGTGTGTGTTTTTGCAGGTACAACACTTTAGACGAGTAAACCATGGTCCACACCAGTCTAAATTGTCACATAATATCCCTTGAGCAACAGACAGCACAGCAGGAACTAGATGTTGATCTGTTGATCTGTTGATCTGTGCTGCACGGTGTCCAATGCGTCATTTCTCCATCGCCCTGAGCTACCGTACAGATCCACATCCACATCCACACTGGGGCAATACAATATGTGATATTGCATTTACATTTAATGTGCTGTAAATGCATAATATGCAAGACAGCAGTAATAATACGGCTGGTGGTAAATAAAGAAAAGATGCACAGAGATAAGACACCCTCCTAGTGGCAGAACATCAACACAGACTCATAGTGTTTATATCATGGATGCATTACGACACAAAAACATCACAATAAACCTCTTTCTTGGCTGCTGCTGCTGCTGCAGGTTTCAGCGGGTGGAGGTGGAGGGTGAGCCCGGGGGAGGAGGAGGAGGAGGACGCGGCGGCGGCGTGCGGTCGGTGGAGGAGGCCGCGTCTCGGCTGCTGCTGCTGCTGCTGCGGGGGAGGAGGACCCGCGGCGGAGGACGACCTGCTGGTGGTGCTGGACGACGACGACGACGACGCGATGCTGGGACGTGACATGACGGCTTATTCTTTCCCCTTTGCTTCTGGGTGACATGTTGTTGTTGTTGTTGTTGTTGTTGTTGGCCTGGAGGAGGAGGAGCAGGAGGAGGAGGAGGAAGCGCCACCACCACCACCGCCGCCGCTTTCTCCTTCTCCTTCTTCTTCTTCCTCTTCAGCAGGACGCGCCTCCTGCGGGTCGGGTTCCTCTGGTTCTTGGCGCCCGTCGCTGGCTTGTTGTTCTCCACGTTCTCGTCTCGTCGTCGTCGTTGTTGTTGTTGTTGTTGTTGTTGTTGTTGTTTCGGTCGCTTTGAGGACCCAGAGTCTCGTCCCTCATGGCTTCTTTTTTTTTTGATGATTTTTTTTTAAACGATGAAACTGCTAATAAATACACGGGAGGACGCGGACTTGACTCGATGGCGACGACCACGTCACCGTATGTCGACTCGTTTTACCTTCGCGCCGGTATATATAACTACATATTATATTCAGCTCCTCTGTCTCTCTCGGCTTTCTCTCAACAACACGTTCAGCCTGGCTTCCGGGGGCTACGTCACCAAAAAGAGGCGTGTCCTATATCATGACGTCACAATTAGTGTCATGACGTCACTGTTGTTGTGTTGTGTTGGGTTGGGCCCTTTGTGTTGTGATACTCAAGCCCTGATATTGCCTCATGATCACTATATTTATATTATAGTTCACCTCTATTTTTATACTTCTCCCGAGGACTTACTGTACATTTGTAAATCTGTTATTTTATTTTGTATTATTCTACTGTTTATTTCTCTATTGTTTTGTTCTATTGCTATGCAACCTGCCACAAGAATTTCCTTCAGGATTAATGAAGTTCTATCTTATCTTATCTTATCTTGTGTGTGATCTATGATCCGAACGTTTCGATACCTTACGGTTTTACTGTTTGATTCGCTGTGTAAATGATCACTTACTCACTGTAGTGTATTGAAATCTAAATCTATGTGTGTGTGTGTGTGTGTGTGTTGTGTTTTTATTAATATTGTGCATTGATCTATTAAAATCCACATTCAACAAACACATTTGGTTTCACACGATTTATTGTACAAAATGATTTTGACAGATGACCATCTCAAACTAACAACTGCACAGCTACATTGAACACGTTGACATCAGTAGCTTTTTCTTCCAGACCAGGGCAAGGGGATTCTGACATTTCTACCATTTGTTTAGTGCACAAGAAATAATTTTGAATTGCTAATTAAAAATTAAAAAAACTACGCAAGACCTGGCTACTCATTTGGCAAAGAGAGATGGACAAATCAACTTATGGATTTACTCAAAGTAACACTTTAATGTGACCCAATTTAAAGGCAACCTCTTTTAAATACCTCAGCTTCCATGCAAAAAAAAATATATAAACAATATAGAACTACAACAGAAACATACATCAGCTCCATCTGTGTGTGTGTGTGTGTAATACATGTTGTGTAATAGATGTGAGTCACCGTGTGGGTGGAAGGCAGAAACACAGTGGCGCTATAGATCTAGAGAATATAGAGAAGCCGCTGGCACGGTCCCAGAGTTCTACAACCGAAGGCTAGTCCTGGAGAGGTTCTAACAGGAAGTAGGTCACTGAGCGGGGGGGTGGGGGGCTTAAACGCAGCTGGGTTCCTCTCTGGAGTCTGATTGGGTGCTGGCAGGGGGTCGCCTGGTAGTCCGGGGGTGGGGGGGTCATTTCCCGTGGCACATTAGAAATGTTTCAGACATTTTTGATTTGTGATGGTTATGTTTAGGCTTGGAGATTGAAAGTGCCATGTATCACACAGTTCAGTTCAGTTATTATGGTTATGGTGTGGTGTGGTTTAGTTACTTAGGCTCAAGACGACTACGTTTAGCTATTTATTTTCGAGGTGCTTAAGGTTTAGGTATGGTTCTTCACTTCAGGTCACATGGTCTGGGGACAGCAATGCATCATGGGAGCAGCGGCTGTACTGTTCACGGCTGCGGCTCGGCGGTGCTCTCGTCGTAGATGTAGCTTCCGACGCCGCCCGTGTTCACACCTGGAGAGAGGTCAGAGGTCACAGCAACACAGCTGTGATGAGTGCGGTCCTTCGCTTTTTCTGCCGTTAAACCAACACCCTGCTGCCGACATCGCGATCAATGTTGCTACGAACGCAACCTCGTTACTAAACGACATCCTTACTGAACGACCTCGTCAATAACTAACTTTATTAGTCACTAACGGTGACTTTATTACTTACTGACTATGTTACTAACTGACTTTAGTACTAACCGACTTTGTTACTAACTAAACTTCATCACGAACTGATTTTGTTACCTGTTTCCTGTCGTGCCTTTGTTTGTTTTGTTTTTATAATTGCATGTCTCATCTAACAACAAGGACATATGACACCCGCCGGGGAACACATTTCTCACCCTGACATCAGACAAACCCAAATAACTGGTTTCCCCAACAATAACACAACATTGCAAAATCACAAATAACAGGAGTAGGTAGCAGTAGGCATGCTGTTGTTGCAAGAGCCTTTCAGTTCGACACCCCAGCCGTTCTATTTTACCAGACAAAGACGGGTTATTATAACACCGATGTGGTGATGGTTCGGTGAATGTGTTGGGGGGGGGGTGGGTACCTTTGGGTCCAAACAGGACAGCGTAACAGGGCTTATGACAGTAGGGCTGGCCGTCGTGCTGCAGGAGAAACAGATTACAGGCACCGATTAAAACACACACACACACACACACACACACACACACACACAGGTCAAGCTCATATATAAAGCCTTATACACAACATTATATAAATAAGTTGCACAGGGTTGCATCATCTGAATTGGCATTTGAATTGCATCAGCTGTTGGCAACAACAGCTAATGCAATTCAAATGTCAATATATTCAGATGTCCATGATAGAAAGCAATACTGATATTGGTAAATTTGAATGTAATATTGTAAAGACAGAGCAATTTTCCCGGAGGGTGAGAGTGTGTCCTGGTGCCTGGGTGCAGGCGGTGTTTGTGTGTGTCTCACCTCTGCATGGCTGCCAGGTGTCAGGGTCTTACTGCACCTCTCACAGCGAAGACAGGGCCGGTGCCAGTTCTTACCCAGAGAGGACACCTTCTCAGCTACACACACACACACACACACACACACACACACACACACACACACACACACACACACACACACACACACACACACACACACACACACACACACACACACACGCACACACAGACACACACACATTAACATCATCACAATGGGAACACAATTTCCTGGGGCTGGTAGCCTGCCAGCATGTCATCTGAGATCTGCCTGTGCAGCAGCTGTGGGCTCAGTCAGAAGGTGAGCGAGGGAACCTTCCAGAAGGCCCGGGACTCACCAAAGTAGACGGTCTTGTTACAGCGGGGGCACTCGTTGGGCCCGCCGGAGAACGAGGTGAAGCTGGCAGCTGGGGAGGAGCCACAGGGTTAGTGATGGAGGTGCCACAGCGATGATCATCTGCAGACTACATGTTGGTCTTTGCCACACCATCAGCAACCCTGCACACTCAGAACTATGAATTTGTAATTTTTAAAATAAAGTTAATAATTAAATTCTCCAGTTTGTGTGGTCTTTGTGCTGTTTTGTTGCGTGTAAATGTAGCTTCAATTCAAGCTTTGTACTGTGCGACATAAGCTGAAAGTTCAACTCAAACAATTACTGTATGATAGTTCAAAAGCCCTGCGGTGATGACATAAAATTTGGACTCTGATGAAGATGGAAGATGGAACTCGCACGAAGATGGATCCTGGCCGACGTCAGGACGGCAGAGTCACTCACCAGCTTCCGCAAGAGACTCAAGACCCAGAGTTCACCTGGACGTCTTGGCAGTTTTAATAGTACTTAGCATTGTTTAGCATGTTGTCTGTACTTAGATGTTGGCAATGTGCTCAGAAGGACATGTCTGCTCTTATCCCAGCTATTATGCAGGCAGCCTAGCAATTATGAAACTCGTTCTATTAATCATGCAACTATGAATGCTTGAAACCTGCTCTATTCTTATCTTTATGTACCACAGCGATATATTGCTGTCTCAACAAATGTGCTCTCTGTAAGTGGCTTTGGATAAAAGTGTCTGCCAAATGCTCTAAATGTAAATGGCAATGTAATGTAAACGTAAATGGTGATTCTTACCCTTCACGGGGCCCCTCACAGGAGGCCTTTTCTCCTCCGGGGGCTTCGCGTCTGTCTCCATGGAAACGCTGGCAGGGGCCTCGTTGGCGGGGGTTGTGTACACGTAGGAGCCCGCGCCACCGATGTTGACACCTGAAACGTTTCACTCTTCAGAATGGCCTTGTGTTGTGCGTGATGTACATGTGACAATAAAACACTTTGACTTTGACTTTGATGGGAAACTGCACCTTTTGGTCCATAGAGGGCAGCATAGCAAGGCTTGTGGCAGTACGGAGTCCCGTCATGCTGCAGACACAGGATCAAAAATTATCTCACAGAAATAGATTTTTTCCCTTGGAAGGCAATGTCTGTTGAAAGCCAAATATGCTTTTGTTATTGCATCAACAAGACAGAGTGGAATGCCATTTCCAAGCACAAATAATATTCCTAGCCTTTTTGGACCCGTCTTAGTGCTGCTGTTGTCACACATTAAATCATGACGGATAAACAACGAACATTCCTTTCCCATCCCCACACACATCTTGTCCGTTCCTAATATCACGGAAGGTTGACGTCAGATCGCTATCAATCTACGCACACCAGAAGCTACGACATACGAAATCATGAAAAAACTTCACCTTGGCCGTTTTCCAGATAAATTAAAAAGCAGCTCACTCCCTATCCTCTTTACTGTTTTACTAGACAGATCCCCATCTCTCTCTCTAATGAAAATAATAAGCCACTTCAAATGATTGAACTTGCTTTTTCAATGAAAGTTACAGATCAAAAGTTGTCCTGACTTACCTCACCTAGTTTCACCTAGTTGAACTTATTTGACGTCACCTTAGATTAGACATCTTACCTACAAGTTATTATATATAATAAAAATAAAAATGATGGTTCTGAGATGGGGCCCACAGCACCTCGAGGGCAGCCTGGCCTCACCTCTGCGTGTCCCCCTGGGGTCAGGGTCTTGTTGCATCGCTCACACTTGAGACAGAACTTGTGCCAGTCCTTCCCCAGCGAGGACACCTTCTCCGCTGCGGACAGAGCACACACGCCCCAGGGTCACACTCACGTTACGGACATATCGACAGGTCAGATGTTCAGGTTCCGGCACGGGCTTCGATTGAAATAGTAAACAGAGGAAAGGTTTTGGAAGGTGAAACGTGTACACCACAAAAACACCTTGGTATATACTGGGAGAACAATCCTGATTAAATGATGGAAGGATTGAGATCAACTCCTCCCACCCTAACTTGGTGATAGATTTTTGACCTGATGTCTGATACAGGTCATGTATGTGAAAGTAGGGCTGGGCGATATGACCAGAAAACCAATAACTATATATCATGACATATAGTTATCAATATTTTCTGGTAATTCACTAAAATAGCCACATTATGAAGCCTATTCTTGTATATTCCTGTATACACAATGAGATTTTTGGTAAATAATCATCAATAATGTGGATACCATGGATAAGTGGGTAAAGGCATATAATAGAACAGCTATAGAACAGTCTGGTGAGTTCAGAAAATCTAATCATTTTACTGTAATGCAGCCTTTAAAACCAGGAAAAGACACAACTTGTCATATCACAATATCTAAATTCTCAGCTGATCTCTAATGTCATATCATGATATCGAGATAATATCCATATATTGACCTATGGGAAAGCATGTGTGTGTGGTTATGTGTGTGTGTGTGTGTGTGTGTGTGTGTGTGTGGTGTGTGTGTGTGTGTGTGTGTGAGTGTGAGTGTGTGTGTGCGTGTGTGTGTCTCTCAGAGATAGGGAGGTCCCTGTGTGCCCATTAGTCGGGGTCCCTTGGGGCCCGCAGTGCATTCCGTCCATTTCTCTGTAAAGGGCAGTGTGGTTATCAGCCTGGCTTGTGCTCAGAGGAGAACACAGCCATTAGTTACATGAGGGCAGTAGCTGTCTTGGATACCCATTACCTCAGTCTTACCCCTACACTACCCCTACATCACTAACCCCTACCCTAACCCCAACCCAATGTCACCCCTAATCCTACCAATACTCATACCCTAACCAAAATCCATAGCCAAACCCAAACCCTAATCTTACCCCTTTCCACAACCTTAAGCCAAATCTTAATCCTATCTCTTACCCTGCCCTAACCCCAAACCCAACCCTAACCTTAACCCTCACTAACTCCATCCTAACCATACCCTACCCAAAGCATACACCCCCAGCGCGCTATCCTCCTTATTCGTCAAGGGGCTAATGTTACCCTAGCCCCTCATCTCGGATCCAAAAGTCCAACACTCCCCTCTAAAGTCTGAATTGGTTAAGACTGACCGGCACCCCATACCCAAACCCTACCCATAGTCCCTTACCGGCAAAACCCCAAACCCTAACCTCCACTGAGACTCCATATTATTCCAACAGTGTCTTTGTCACCGTGTGTTTATTACAAAATCCTCTCCTCGCGTCGACTATGTCCGCCCCTCATAGCGTGCAGAGGTTTCATACATAAGAGTATAAGAACACTTACACGCTCTTACAGCTCTTACATGCCTCTTACACATAAGTGGAGTGGGTAGAGTGTGCTTAGCTTGGCGTAGCAGACAGGAGACACGGGAAGCATACTTTTAGTCGCTTCTCAAAACTCATAACCATCTGCAGGTTTAACCGAATATTTGACTATATGAACTATTTCAAGGAACTTTGCAAACACAGGATCCACCAAACAGGCACAGGGTAGCCTACTATGGCAGCATTTGGTGCAAAAAGTGACATGAGGAAAATACTTCTTACTAAACGGGCAGCATGATGTTGTCCTCCAGATATGATAATGAGTGTGAGTGAGGTTCACTGGTTTATCTCGGGACTATTTTGGCCCATCCTAGAATATCCACACTGATACCACCGGCTACTCTGATTGGCTGCTCGCTGTGAAGTTCACCAGAGCAAGGACACACACACACACACACACACACACACACACACACACACATTTATTATTTCAACAGCTCCAGCAACTCCTTTAATGCAATTAACCTCGACCACTCACCCACCCCCACAAGGAAGCAAACGCACCCTTCCTATGTACAGAGCGTCTGAATCGAGGTGGGTGGTTCATTTGTTTCTTTGGTCGAGCCTCCCCAGGTCTCTTGGCTGCAGGGGGAGGGAGGAGCTGTCCCTGCCAGTTAGTGCTGAAGCATGGCTGAAATTACACCCCCCCCCCCCCATTGAGGATTGAAATGAAAACACTCCTCGATCTATACCTCGGATGCATGCTGTGCAAATAATCAATAATTTAGCATCGCCATGTGGCGCCACGTTATTATAAGACGCAACTGATCTTAACCAGCGTTACTGATCTACTATTCAAAAGTATTTATTATTATTATTATTATTATTATTATTATTATTATTATCGTATTAGTATCCATATTTAATTCATTTCGGGGTCATTGTATTGCCCCCCCTCAATGGGTCCTCCGAGCGTTTTAAATAAAGCTTGGTTGAATGTCCAACACGAATTATCGCCATCGCTATCGTTAACGGCAATGACGACTTTTACGAATTTCCGCAGATCAGCGTTGCACGGCTGCAGGTGTAACGCATTATAATGATGTCACGTATTATAATAATGTCACGTATTATCATGATGTCACGTATTATCATGATGTCACGTATTATCATGATGTCACGTATTATAATAATGTCACGTATTATAATAATGTCATGTATTATAATGTCACGTATTATAATAATGTCACGTATTATAATAATGTCATGTATTATAATGTCACGTATTATAATGATGTCATGTATTATAGATGTAATGCTGAAAGTCGACAGTCAGAAGAAAGGAAAGGAGGTTAAATACGTCAGCATTGAAGCTAAATCTAAGCCTTTAATTGGTTTGTGGTTCGCTCGACACATATTATATAAGACAGCATGCGGTTTATAATCAACAATGGGCCGAGATCACATCAATCTATCTCATCTATCTATATATATCTATATATATCTATCTATCACCGCATAATGCGTCTTTACAGGACACGACGACGTCAATAAATTATATCAAGACGTGAGACTCACCGAAATACACCGTTTTGTCGCATTTGGGACATTTGGATGCCATGTTGCCCGTGTGAAGCGCTCGGTCGGTCCAGGGGCGGTGTTCGGTCTCCTCGCACCTTGCAGACACACAGAGGCTCCCCGCGGCGCTGCTGGACACCCCTTTGCTTTGGTGGCTCCGCCCCCCCCCCCCCTCACAGGTGACGTCACCCCCAACAAACCTGCTTCTACAAAGATTCTTCTGGTTTCAGATAAGATATAAGATAAGATAAGAGAATATGGTACAGATTTACAAATGTACAGTAAGTCTAGAGAAGTATAAAAATATAGGTAAGATATTCAGTCAGCAAAAACAATTTGGCAATAATTGAAGTGTAATAGAAGGGTAATAATAATAATAATGGTAAGAGGAAGTATTGCACATGATATAAAGAATATTAAGAATATTGCCACATAACATGTGGCAAAAAAAATAAAGAGGCAGGAATGACTAAAACAAGCGAAACAAACTAAATGTGTGTACAGTATGTTAGTGCATGTAATAAAAGTGTCCAAGTAGTAAAAGTGCAAAGCAATATCTGAGGCAACAATTTAAACTACTAACCCAACAATAAACATTAGCAATCACAATTAATAGATACGAGGTTTGAACATTGGATCTCCAAAAATAAAAACCTATAAATAGTGGAATCTTCTGATTAGGCCTATATGTTTATGTTTGTAAGCTGTAAACTTTAGACTGGATATTTCCACATTTCAAAGGACTTACAATGGGACCTGCATGGGATGAGAAATGGGCCACTTCCCCATTTGGTTGTCACAGGTAACTGTTTTGGAAATGCAATTAATCCTGAATGGTCACTATGTCTGTATTCCAGGAGACCCCCACCCACCCACCCCACTGCCTGACATCCCTCTGTTTGTTTGTCCTGGTTCCGTGGTTGTCAGGCAACCACAGCAGAAGTGTCCACCAGTAGCAGGGTGAATGTTAAGTGTTCCAGGCTATATCGTACTCCGCCGGCCCCAAGATGGCTGGCGCTCTGCATTCCAGACATATTATCAATAGGCTACTTCCATAGAGGCCTCCACAGAGGATCTCCTACTGTACAGTAAAGGATTGAAAAAGGATGATCACTTATTTGAAGCAATTTCTATCAAACTGTTTTATTATAATTATAGTCTATTAATATCTATCATTATTATAATCGTCATAGCCTCGTGATAATATTATGTAATTATCTAATTTGCTCTGGGATTTACACTCATGACATGATGCAGCGGTAAGTTCACAAAGTAAACCTGCATTAATTGGCATGAATCGATACAGAATAGATTAATATTTATTAATGTTATTAACTGAAATATACCTGGGTCTAAGGTCTAGGGTTTCACTGTTCAGAATGGCCCTGTGTTGTGAAGTACATGTGACAATAAAACACTTTGACTTTGACGAGGGTCTTTCTTCTTCATCCCACACAACCAAGCAGCCGTAGAATCGGTACTATAACATCGAAGGTCAACATTTTTTCGACTTTCTAATAAACCACTGTGAGCACAAGGAGTACCTTATAAAACGCCAGGCCTCTTGATTTAAATCCAAGACAAATTAATTTCAATCCAAGCGCGTCAACGGGCCAAAAGACCCGCCGCGTCGAGTATCACGCATAATGTCCTTATAAACAAACGGGGCAAAGATGGAAAGCGTGATGGGAGATGTTTTTTTCCACGGTAGCCCAGTAAGATCCCTGGAGACATGCAGGCCCTGGAATCCACTGAGCCTAACATAAACACCTCCAGCAGGCCCTGGCCCGGGCTCAGTTGATCAGGCCTCTCATGTCTGTCCCAGCTGGCTGCTGCTGCTGCTGTAAGACTCCTTATCACTGTGTCTGCAGGTCCACACACACTGTTCATTTATCTGTTTATATGTTAAATGTTAATTGTGTTCAACTGTTAAATTGTTCTACTTTTACATTTTCAGTAAAATATCAGGTCAAAACTGATATTTTCTGGCATTTTTCGGGGGAGAATCTGTTTAGTTAGTTTAGGTTAGTTTCAATGTTAGTTATGTTTAGTTTAGTTGGAGTTTAAATAAGTTTAGTTGTTGTTTAGTTCAGTTGTAGTTAAGTTAAGTTTAGTTGTAGTTAAGTTTAGTTTAGTTTATTTTCAGTTCCCCCCCAAAAAGAAGTTTTCCCTCCAGGAGAGGAACGATCTCTCTTTATAGACTCTGTCTCTCCTCCAGGGACTTGTTCAATCTGATAGGGTCCGGTCCGCTATGTGGTGGGACGGAGATCTTTATATCAGCCTTATATGGCCCTCCATGTGGTTCAATGTAGACCTACATAGGGCAGACACACACACACACACACATACACACACACACACACACACACACACACACACACACACACACACACACACACACACAGGGTGCCTCCTCTCTCACACACTCACAAACTCACATAGGGCAGACACACACACATACACACACACACACACTGCCTCCTCTTTCTCTCTCTCTCTGTCTCATTCACACACACACACACACACACACACACACACACACACACACACACACACACACTCACACACACACACAGGGTGCCTCCTCTCTCACACACTCACAAACTCACATAGGGCAGACACACACACCACACACACACACACACATGCTCGCACACACACACACACTGCCTCCTCTTTCTCTCATTCACACACACACACACACACAGGGTGCCTCCTCTCTCACACACTCACAAACTCACATACATAGGGCACACACACACACACACACACACACACACACACACACACACGGTACATATGAAGGATTGTACATATTTCGTGTGTGATGAGCGTCTCAGTGATTCTCGTTCTCGTGTGGCGTGAGAAAGAACGGTGGACTACAACTACATTGACCACAATGCACCGCGGCAGACGACGACGAGACGACGCGCGAAGAGTTGACGGAACTGCTGCGAACGGCTGTCGACATGTCGTGTTTGATTGTTAACTGTTAACTTTTCGTTCATTTATCCGTCCTCTATGACCTTAAACACCGAATAATAATGTCGAGTAAGCACCTCAGACGAGCGGGCGTGTCGCCGGAATTATGTGAACTTCTCAAGCGGCACCATGTAGAAACTTGCAAGGTTCAACAATGGTTACTCTTTATTACGTGACTATTAGCCGTGAGGAACGCGTTTTTATTCAGCTGTCGTGATTGTGATTGAATCAAGGGAGATTAGCCCACTTGTGACGTCAAGTGGGGGCCAAAAACCGCTTGGAATGGCCCCACTTGACGTCACAAGTGGGCGTGCCCTCCACCACCACCACCAAAGATGTATGGTGGATAGATCAGCCCACCCAGTCTACTACCCAGTGGACTGTACTGTAGCAACTGGGAGGCTGATCTATCCCACCATACATCTGGGTGGAGGACACTCCCTACTTGTGACGTCACAAGTGGGAGTGTCCACCCAGATGTATGGTGGGTAGATCAGCCTACCCAGTTACTGCAGTACAGTACAGTTCACTGGGTAGTACAGTAGGCTGATCTATCCCACCATACACCCCAGATGTATGGTGGATAGATCAGCCTACCCAGTCTACCACCCATTGGACTGTACTGTAGCAACTGGTAGGCTGATCTACCCACCATACTTCTAGGTGGACACTCCCACTTTTTTCACTCAATTTAAATTTCAACTTAAAGAGCTTTATTGGCGTGGGAAATGTACATTTACATTGCCAAAGCGAGTGGTAAATAAAAACAAAACAAAACAAATCTAATTTACAATTGTCGATTTACAAATGTACAATTGCAGATATTCGATAACAAAGAAATATGTAAACAAAGCTGCAATATTGCAATCAAATGTATAAATATGAGTATCTAAAATATACTTCTAAAGAACTAAATATATACAGGTTAGTAAGTCAACTTAAAAACACTGGGTTACAAAAAAGTAAGTCAAAGTACAAAATAATATATAATAAGATAAAATTAAAATTACAAATAAAAAAGGGGGATTGAACAGCTCACAAATCTCTCTCTCTGCAGGACCTGCTGTCCCTCACCCCGCTGGAGGTGATGCGTTTGGCGGATCTCAGCCACCAGAAGGCACTATCTCTGCTGCGCTCCGTCAGCACACACTGCGCCCCCCCAGTCACCACGGTACGGTCCGGTGGGGATGAGAAGGGGAAGAATAATGTATCTCTTAGCGTCTGTCTTAAAATTAAAATGTTAGTTACTACTACACGTGTGTAGTCGTAATAAGAATTTCCTTCGGGATTAATAAAGTTCTATCTTATCTAATCTTATTTATTTATTTGTTGCTAAGCTCTTGGAGCTCTGGAGGCCAACATCTGAGAGCTTCTTCCCCACGTCTCTCCCCACCCTGGACCAGCTCCTCCGTGGAGGGCTGCCCCTGGGGACCCTCACCGAGGTAACACACAGGGACCCCCGCTGACACAGCCAGGGTCAGGGTCAGCGTTAGGGTCAGGCCTAGGATCAGGGTTAGGGTTAGGATCAGGGTCAGTGTTAGGCTCAAGTTCAGGTTCAGGGTTAGGGTCAGGGTTAGGGTTAGGGTTTGGGTCAGGGTTAGGGTCAGGGCTTTCAACGTAAATTACCCGTGTGTGTGTGTGTGTGTGTATCAGGTGGTGGGTCCGTCCGGCTGCGGTAAGACCCAGCTGTGTGTGATGCTCAGTGTGCTGGCCACCCTCCCCCGGGCTCTGGGGGGGCGGGACGCCGGGGTGGTCTACATCGACACCGAGGTGGCCTTCAGCGCCGAGAGGTGAGGGAGACACTGTCTTCTTTAATGTCCAGTTGATAGCCTTCAGACTTTGTAGCCAATCACATTTGTGTGTGTGTGTGTGTGTGTGTGTGTGTGTGTGTGTGTGTGTGTGTGTGTGTGTGTGTGTGTGTGTGTGTGTGTGTGTGTGTGTGTGTGTGTGTGTGTGTGTGTGTGTGTGTGTGTGTGTGTGTGTGTGTCTCCTCTCAGGCTAGTGGGGATGGCCCAGGCTCGCTTCCCAGACCACTTCTCCTCCCGGGAGCGGCTCCTGGAGATGGCAGGCCGGGTCCACGTGTACCGGGAGCTCACCTGTCAGGACGTCCTCAACAGGTAGATATCGCACCTCCGCCTCCACCATCACCTCCACCTGCACCTCCACCTTCCTCCCCAGGACTCATTGGTGTGTTCTGTTGGACCTCTCTTTCTCTATTCTCCATCTATTTATTGTTTTCAATTTCGCCTTTCCCACACTTTGAGCCACAGCACCCATCTCTGTTCATCTCTCTTCCTGTCTCTCTCTCTCTCTCTCTCTCTTTCTCTCTTTTTCCATCTCACTCCCTCCTCTCTGTTTGTCTCACTTTCTCTTTTTCTCTCTCTCTCCATTTCCGTCTCTCTTGTCCTCTCTTTCAATTCCTCTCTCTTTCGGTCTCTCTCTCTCTCTAGCTCACTCTTCCTGTCTTTCTCTCTCCACTCACTTTTCACAACCATCATCATCATCTCCATCCCCCGTTTGTCTGTGTAGCCATGCCTCCTGCGCCACGCCCCTAAAGTGGCCTCCGCTGGGCTCCTCCCACACCAGGACACAGGAAGTTGTTGAATATGAACTACTTATTAATCGAGCAAGGGATCTTAATAAGTGTTTTATTATATGGCTTTTTTTAAATATAGCAATTCAACCAGTTCCTGCGCTGTTATTTTTAACTTCTGGTTTCACCGGAAGAATGTGCTGAAATAATTTATTTGCCGCCTTTATTAATTTACCAAACATCAAGTGACAACTACCAGACAACTGCTAAGCAATGTCTACTCAAAGTCAAAGTTTCCAGTCCGGATATGGAAATTTACGGACCGCTGGTATGGGATGAGGCTGCTTAAACTAGCCAACAAACACACACACACCCTCCAAAAACAGTCCATCTGTCTGTTATTTGTCCAGACTCGACAGACTGGAGGAGGCCATTATCTCCACCAAGGCGGGTCTGGTCATCCTGGACTCGGTGGCGTCGGTGGTGCGCAAGGAGTTTGACACCAGCCTGCCGGGCAACCTGGCAACCCGCTCCAACCTGCTGAGCCAGGAGGCCTCCACCCTCAAGTACTTGGCACACCAGTTCAACATCCCGGTGGGTTTAGTTTATCTATTCATCACAAGCTAACCCCACCCACACAAGTTAACCCTGCACGTCGGGGAAACTGAACTCCCCTAATTTAACTTGTTGAGCGCAATGCATTAATTCGACCATTAGATGTCAGTGTTGTCCTTTTGAAAAGATTGTATTGCTAATTCATTTCCAATTAAGTGCAGCAACATTTATCTTCCTCTGTTGGGCAAGGATATAAAAATTATGACACATTTCGATCAGAATTAGTCTGCTTTCCATGGACACAAGTTTGAGAAGTAGATTGAAGCCCGTGTGCTGTACTCTTCTAAACACAGTCGTTGATTGAGAATGCAGTTGTCATGTTAGGACAACAGGGGGCAGGCAATAGCAGAGTTACACACGTTACACGGCGGGTAGGGTCGCTCTCTTCATTGAGGAATTCTCCTATTTTATGAGCTTTGTCAGCCAAAAAGGAATTCCCTTAAATTATAAATCAATAATCTTCACATGCAACGTGTATAACATGTAGAAGATTAACCACGACGACTGTGTTCACTGTTCTATGATATAAATCACATAGCAGACTATTTATTTGTAGTAGCGGGGAGTTCAACACTGGCCAGATAAGTCTGCTAAATAAATCCACCGTGTTGCTTCTGAAGTTTGTTTGCGTCTCGAGGGCTGATCAGTCATTGGCTGTCGCAGCAGCAGAGCTCTAGAGTTCTGATTGGCTGGTTTATATTTACGTTGTTCTCATGTCACGGTATTCAAAACATTTCAATGATGATGGAGGAGGAGGCGGCGGCAGGGGATAGTTCCTCCAATTCGGGACTTTCAAAAACTCGTCTGTGACAGAGAAATCAAGCTAAAATCGTGTGCGTGTGTCTGGGGTGTTGGGGGGGGTGTGGGTGTGAATTCAGCATCAGCGCATCTCGATCAGGGAGGCCTACAGCTAGACTGTGGACTAGTTGTAGTTCTATAAGTCTAGATGTAGTTCTACAAGTCTAGTTGTAGTTCTACAAGTCTAGATGTAGTTCTACAAGTCCAGTTGTAGTTCCACACTGCCACTTCACTCCTGAGGTCCAAACAAACTCAACGTAATCCCCCCTTTGTGTGTGTGTGTGTGTATGTGTATGTGTGTGTGTGTGTGTGTGTGTGTGTGTGTGCATGCGTGCGTGTGCGCGTCAAGGCCGCTGCTTGGCGTATCTTAGCAACAGAGCCGCGGCGATGCCCTCCGCTGTTCAAATACGCTTCTGTTCCCCGTCTCCGTGGAGTGCCTGGGTCACTGCTCTCTCTCTCTCTCTCTCTCTCTCTCTCTCTCTCTCTCTCTCTCTCTCTCTCTCTCTCTCTCTCTCTCGGTTCGTTATTTTGTCTACACGACTCGCCCGCCCGAGCCAAACCCTCCATGGACACACAGCAGACTCCGCCTTCCACCTTGGCTGTCAGTCAAGAGATCTGTCCTGACAGGACCTGTGTGTGTGTTTGTGTGTGTATTATGCACGTGTGTGTGTATGTGTGTGTATTATGGGTATGTGTGTGTATTGTGCACGTGTGTGTGTGCGTGCGCACGTGTGTGTGTGCGTGCATGTGTATTATGCGCATGTGTGTTTGTGTGTTATATGTGTGTGTATTATGCACGTGTGTGTGTATGTGTGTGTATTATGGGTATGTGTGTGTATTGTGCACGTGTGTGTGTGCGTGCGCACGTGTGTGTGTGCGTGCATGTGTATTATGCGCATGAGTGTGTGTGTATTATGCGTGTGTGTGTGGGTGTCCCTGTCCCAGTCCCCCAGCAGATGAGTGTGTAACTGTATAAATACGAGGCAAGCATCATGTCCACCACCAGCACCAGCACCAGCAGCAGCAGGTCGTTGTCGGGTGGATTAGCGTTGTCATGGTGCTGTTTAGAGGGCCTTATACAATATTTCATCACACGCCTCGCCAGCGATCTGTGCAGATTAGAGTCTCGCTCCAGTTTCACCTGGCGCTTCACTGCTTCAATCGTTACTTTTGAGTCATTCGCTTTTTATGTCTATTGTGATTTCAGTTAAAACTTGTAATTATCAGGCGCCGTTTATCATTTACTGTTTAGTCTGGAACCTATAGATCTAGATCCATTACCCAGCTCTTCCAGTGTTGCTCACATGACTGACCCACAAGGCTTCAAAAATGGATTGTATTAAATGAATTTAATTATGTCTTACACAACATGCTTTATAAATGTCTCTCTGGGACAAAGTTACAATGCCAGGCTAATGTCCAGGTTAAAGGTGTGCAGCAACATCTATTTACCACAGACAGACAGACAGACTGAGACACAGACAGACAGACAGAGAGAGACAGACAGACAGACACTTTCCACAGCTGCCTAGTACTTTGGTTGTGTTTGTGTCTCGGTGAATGCGACATTAATTCTAAAGGTTATTTTATTTTTAGACTTGAAAAATGTTATTCTAATGCAGACTCGACTGCCACATCTTCTCGGCTAACTCTGTGATAATAGTGATAATAATACCCATGTTATGTAAACTAGGGAATTACATGGCTAACACGCTTTCAGAAACCATTTTTTGTTTTTTCCCCTCTGTCTAGGTGGTCCTGACTAATCAGATAACGACACACCTCGGACACGGAGGTGAGAGGCTCGCTGTCTTCCAGACAGAATCGCCGCAACTTTGGTTGTGGAGGTTGGGGTTGTGTGAGGTTGGGGTTGTGTGAGGTTGGGGTTGTGTGAGGTTGGGGTAGAGGTTGGGTTTGGGTTTGAGGTTGTGGTTGGGTTTGAGGTTGAGGTTGGGGTTGGGGCCGTGCGAGGTTGGCTTGCGTTTTAAAGTTTCGTCACAAATCATGAGTGTTTGCTTTGGCTTTGGCTGCACTCTATGAATTAAGACAAACACTAATTACCTTTAATTGTACCTGTTGTCATTGTTCTTTGCCGTTCTGCCACGGAGTGGTGACACACCTCCACCGGCCCGGCATTCCATCTCACCATGAACGCTTAAAACAACAAGCTGGTTCGAATGCTCTCTCTCTCTCTCTCTCTCTCTCTCTCTCTCTCTCTCTCTCTCTCTCTCTCTCTCTCCTCTCTCTCTCTCTCTCTCTCTCTCTCTCTCTTTCTCTCTCGCGCGCCACCCCCTACCTCCCTCTCTCTGTGGTCAGGCACCATGCCACAAGTCTTTCTTTGAGGCGGGTACTTGATTCTCAGTGTTTAATCTGGTGGAGCGAGCCAACCCCCCCTCACCCTCCACCCCCGACCGGCTTCTGGTGAAAACCTTCCAAAGGGTTCAGCCAGTTTTAACCCAGTTTGGCCCAGTTTGGCTCCGCCCAGTGCCAATAGCTTGCAGGGCTGTGGTGGACACAACGGTGTTGGAACAAAAATATCCAAATGATGTCCAGTGTTAACTTAACCTATTTATGCTTTTTATAATATTCAGTCCAATGAAACCACAGAGAAGATATGACTGCTGGCTTGTGGGACCCAGAGAGGGATGGAAGATGATTTTAATATGCAAAATTCTACGAAAGGCAAGGGTTGCAAATAGGGATGCACCGATACCGATACCAGTATTCGGTATCGGTCCGATACTGTGCTCATGTACTCGTACTCGTTAAACTACTCCGATACAACCGCACCGATACCACTTTGGCAAATGCAACGTTAACCTTGTAATATGCTAGCCAAGGAATATTGAATAAAGAGAATGCAACCGAGTTGTCGTTAATGGATGTTTAATTAGCCAACTTGCGCATGGCATAGGATTTGGGGTGTAGAATTTAGTTGGGGCGCTGGGGACAGCGTCCCCACCAATTAACGGAGCACCCCCCCCACCCCCCCCCCCCCCCCCCCCCCCCCCCCCCCCCCCCCCCCCCATCAGAACCGCGAATTAACGGAGCACCCACCCCCCCCCCCCCCCCCATCAGAACCGCAGAATTAAACAGAGCACCCCCCCCCCCATCATAACCCGCGAATTAAACAGAGCACCCCCCCCCCCTCCCCCCAGGTCAGAACCGCGATTAACGGAAGCACCCCACCCCCCATCAGATCCGCAAATTAACGGAGCACACCCCCTACCCCCCCAATTCAGCAACCGCGAATAACGGAGCACACCCCCCCAGACAACAAATAACATGTTTTCAAAGTCATTACAACTGTAATGGTTTTATTAAGTACTCGTATCGGTATTCGGTATCGGCAAGTACCCAAATGTAAGTACTTGTACTTGTACTCGGTCTGAAAAAAAGTGGTATCGGTGCATCCCTAGTTGCAAAGACTCTGCCCTTTCTCACATTTGAAAGATGTTAACTGATGTAGAAATACGTGTGAAGAATGTGAGTGAGTGGACATGTAGGTCACCTCCTGTGTCGGCCATATTCATTTTCCCTAAAATGAACGCTAATAGCAATAATAATATCAGAATAAATCTATAATAATATTAACAGGATAAGAACAGCTGATTCTTGATCCTTTCGTGAGGCGATATGTTTTTATTTATTAACTTTCATTTTCCGGAATGATCCGTTTAGCCACACCAGCTTAGCACGAGCTAAACCAAACCCACGCCCGAGAGCCAGGCTACACGATGCTAAGCTAAATTAAACCAAGCAAAGCTAACCCAAACAGAGCTAAAGTAAACTGCAGCCCCGGGGAGAATGTGTGGGCAGACAAAGGGCGGATTAGAAGATGCTGTGAGGGGGTTAGCCAGAGCTGAGGTGGACTCAGCACTCAGGACCCGGAGGGGACTTGGATTCCATGAGCACAAGTTCACAGGAGGTCAACTTGGAGGCAAACATGAAATAGAGAAATCTGAGCATATCTGCTTTCCTTTAAGTATTTCCGAGTATTTCCGAGTAAAACGGGTCATTAGCAGGACAAAGCGTAGGAGGAATGGAATTTGATCAAATCCATTAGGAAAGGATTGTGCAATATTGACACAACGTACTCGCTAGCCAACTGTTTGCTAGCCAGCTGTGTTGGCTATCGTGCGCCGTGCTAGCCAGCCTCTTCTGCTTGCTGGATAGATGCTAGCGAGTCTACTGCTAGCTAGACAACTGCTAGCTACCAGCTGCTAGCTGAAACATGTTCTGTGGTACAACTGGTAGAAATGTTGATTTGCATTTAATGTATTAGAATAAATAACAAATCAAATGTAAACAAGAACCACTTCATTTCACAGTTGTGTCTTTTAATCAAACATCATTCGAACATAATTTTGTGTTTTGTGTCATGTTCCTGTCACATGACTGCGGGCCGTCCGACCACCAGGAAGTGACGCACCCGGTGAGGTGCATTCTGGGTTTGTGACGGCGGCGCTCGGCAACACCTGGGGTCACATGGTCAACACGCGACTCATCGTTCAGTACGGGGACGCCGGCCAGCGGCAGGTGAGTCCTTGCCGTTACCTGGACACCACCGGTCACTCTGCTCCTGTTCTATCCAGCGTTCAAATCAGCCTGCCGTCTCTGTTCAGAATCAGAACCACAATCAGGTTTATTGCCAAGTTGTCTCACAGAAAAGGAATGCTTTTGTGGATTGGTGCATAACATTGAACATTAAACCGAAAGTAATGATGTGAAAATTCAAAAAAATAAAATAATCATGAATAAAAAGATATATATAAGCAATTAAAAGGTGCAATTTAAAGATGTGCGTTAATGTGTGGCAATAGTGTCCATGGGGGGTGGGAGTTAGTGGGGTTAAACGTTACTATAACGTATATAACGTTGAATGGTTTATTAATACAACTTTCCTATTACGTTACGGAAGACTAAAATAGTACAAAAGTCGGCCAATTGAACCTTTTCATGATTATGACCTATACGTTGTCATTTGTGATGTTTTTCACGCTTTTATTTTGAAGGAACACGATAGTGCCTGGCCTTCCAGTAATAAGAAAAAAAAATTGATTCTTGGTGGGTTTTCCCTCCACCCAGACACTAAAGCAGCTGATTTCACTCATTATTTTCACCCTTGAGTTTTGCGCTAAATCTCAACTCCAGATGGCTGAATCTAAACTCTGGGGAGGACTTTTATTTTCTAAACCTGGACGTCCTGCACGACTGAGTCCCAGAAATGTTCCACAGCGAGTAAATTCCCAGCTTGTGGGGAATTTATCTGTTTATCAAGTCTTGATTGGACCTGGAACCACTACATGGGGGCAGGCTTTCAAACCCAATAGACTGGGTTTAAGGAAGGGTTCTCCAGCTCAATAGACTGGGTTTAAGGAAGGGTTCTCCTGCTCAACAGACTGGGTTTAAGGATTCTCCAACCCGATAAACTGGGTTTCAGGAAGGGGTTTCCAACCCGATAGACTGGGTTTAAGGAAAGGTTCTCCAACCTGATAGACTAGGTTTAAGAGAGGGCTCTCCAACCCAATTGACTGGGTTTAAGGAAGGGTTCTCCTACCCAATAGACTGGGTTTAAGAAAAACTAGTTATTTCTTTCTTTTTTCAATTTTTTTTGTTTCTTCCTTTCTTTCTTTCTCTGCCCACCTGCACTGCAAAAACCCTCCACACACAAACACACACACACCTGTGAGGGGGAAACACAGCGTCTAAGGTGTGCGCCGAGGCAGGACTGCAGGTCCATTGTGTGTTCATTGTTGACACTTGGCCCAGCTCAGTTCACTGGACCCACGCAGGGCCCGGTCTTTCAGGTCTACAGAGAGCCAGGGGCCCCGCATGACCGAGAACACCCCCAAACAGTCTCTCCAGCCTGGCGAATTCAGACGCTTTTCCTACAGACTCTTATTTTGTCTATGCGCTCGGTGTGACCACGCAAAGGTATTTCCAGCACCGCATGGGGCTTTTATTTAGAATTTTTTTGTTGTTGATTTTAATGTTTGTTTTGTTTTTTCAGTCGGGGCCTCGACCGCGACCCTCCTCAGGATATTACTGTAACCGAAACTTGCGGGCTGTACCAACACGATCGCGACCAAACACCATTAAACTCTGGGCTGTTGACTTTTTAGTACTGCTGACGTTTTTGTCCACGTCAGCAAAAGTGCGCCGCGCGCTATAGCGTCCACATCTCTGCTTTCCAAAATAACAGTATGGACTCGTGTGTGTGATTTTGGAATTCCTGCGCCCTCAGCACCCGTCCTATCTAATAACAGTAGAGTGTGCATTGAACAGACACTCTTGTAGCAACAACCCCGGGAAAAAGCCCTGACTAGACAACATCGGCCGACTCCGCGGTTCGGACGCACCGAACAACCGTACCGACGGAACTACGATAAACGTATGAATTACAGTTGTTATGTGGACGTCCCCCCGTCCCCGAGGTATCCTGTTGAAAAGTTGATACGTCTCAATAATCACGTTTTCATGGAAATTTCAGAGGAAAAATGTACAACTAATCGGAAAAAAAACTCGATTGGAATAGATACATCTCTGGCCTGTCATTTTCGGAGGTGTTCCTGAAAAGGAGGAGGGGGGGCAGGGGCTGAGGCGGGGTGGGTTATCTTTCCATCACATTAATGACATGTTGCCATGGCTGCGGCCGGCAAATAGACGGGTTGGGTGCGAGGAGGCCATCGCCACCGCCGCTGCCACCGCCACTGCCACCGCCACTGCCACCGCCGCCAACGCGCTGAACCCGGCCGGGAGTTCGTTCTTCACACTCGGTGTAATCCGGCGGGGTTCTGAATAACTGATTAGCAACCGCAGGTAACCCGACCCGCTGTGAGGCGGGCTCTGCGCTATTTTTAGCTGGAAATCAACAAACCTAAAGGGACATCTGCAACCAGTTAGGACCGAGTGTGGGCACAGTGGAGGGGGGGGACTGTTTTTCAATTGGGTCCCACCCCCTTCTAAAGGGGGATGGTGGGTCTTGACCGTTTGACACTTAGCTAGATCGAACCAGCAACCTTCCTGTTGCCAGACAACCTACAGCGCTACTGCCGCCCTAGTCCTCATGAGATTGTCATGATGTTCCCTCCATTTGTTGTGGAGCGCCAATGTAAATTCACATTGACAATGGAACATTAACGATGCATTAACGATGGAACCAACAGGATCCTGTCGGGTTCCACAGAACGGATGATGGATGGCACATGACAAACACATGACAAATGAATGAAATCAGTCCCAAGCAGTTGCTGGTTGTGGAAGGAGGGAGGATGTGTTATGGAGGATCCAAGGGGCAACATCTCGCAATGGTCCCGGCCATTATGTGAAGGATTCTTCACGCCAGATTCTCCGAAGTCTGGCTCAACAAGTGCATCTATTATTCTATTAAAGAGACGACGGCTATCATCTCTGAATTTCGAAGTTCTGTGAAATCAGTTTGTCATCCCCCCCCCACCCTCTGACGCATTTGGTCCCCTGTGGCATTCCCATGAAAACAGTTCCTGGACAGCGCGCGGTCGCCTCTCCTTGGGAGCGTGGCGGGGGGGGGGGGGGTGCTCTCATGTTTCACATGACTGTGGCCTTGAGTTTTTATCATCTTCACGGGTGCTGTGGTCCTCGATGTCACTCTGTGAGAGAGAGAGAGAGAGAGAGAGAGAGAGAGAGAGACTGACTCTTCAGGGCCGGGCCATGCGGAAACGCCATCTGACTTTAGCCACTTGAGAGCTACGTTTGAGTGCCTTTTGTTTAAGCTAAAACCCCCTTGGTGAACGTTTTAAAGTCCTGGTTGGGTTGAGTTGTCCCCTGCCTGTTTGGGCCGGCCTGGCCTCAGCTATGAACCGCAGTAAACCGTTGCTGACTGCTGCAAACTGCCGTGCGCCATTATAAACCGCTGCTAGCCGATACCTTGAGAACAAACCATTATCTCTTTCCTCCGTATCCCTGTGAATTAAGCGTTTTTTCTCTCTCTCTTTGTATCTTTTATACCCTTTCTTTCTTTCCTTCTTTCTTTCTTTCCTTCCTTCTCTCTCTCTTCACTCCTCCCTGTCTTTTCAGATCGTGATAGCCAAGTCTCCGGTGGCCGCGTACGCTGTGTTGAATTACAGCGTCCGGGAGCAAGGCATCTGTCTGGACGGTGAGTACCACACTCCCCTCCCACCAAGGGAACAGCCGTGACTTTCCATTGAGGAGAGGGAGAGGGAGGGAGGGAGGGATGGAGGGATGGAGAGAGAGGGGGAGAGGGAGAAGTAGGGAAGGAGAGAGAGTGGGGAGAGTAGTGGCCAACCTGTATAACTAAATTCCCATGGCATTGACATTTTATATATCATTTATTTATATTATATAATGTATATTCTTTATTTATTTGTGTATTCAGATGGCTCGAGTTCCATTGAGACCAATGGAATATAACGATCACTTTAATCGTTATATTCTTCTTCTTCTTTCTTTTTTCATGCGGACATGGTACCCAAGTCATACACAACGTGCACATCATCCCATAATAATATTTCAATTTAGATTCAGCCAAACGGATGTCCGTCCACCTATAGTGTGGCGGTAGGGTCGCTTACAGTCGAAGTACGGTTGGCAAGTTTAATGCCAATACGAAATGTTTTTTTGGTTTTTTTTATCAAATCGGTGTTTGCCACTTTCTGTTTCATAATTTTAGCCATTTTTATTTGCCTATTATTAATCTTATGGACACAAACCACGACTGAGGCTGGTATTTAGGGATGTTTAAAGGCGAAGTGCGGACATGCAAAGGTCAGCAGTTGAACTGTTAGCCGAACACACACACACACACACACACACACACACACACACACACACACACACACACACACACACACAGGTCCAGTTTTCAATTCCCTTCACTGGCTCGGTTGTTCTCTCCCCGCTAGCTAGTGCAGCTAGCAACCATGTAACCGGCAACACGCCTCCATGCAGCGACCACAGGTTTGATTCCCCGACCTGTGGTCCAATCTTCTGCTTCAGCACAAACTCGTCCGACAGTCTCTGTCGCTCTCTTCACCGACGTCGCTTGGACATTTCTCAAGGCGATGATGGTGGTGGTGGTGATGGTGGTCATGGTGGTGGTGGTGGTGGATATCGAGGGGTGGGTCTTAGCTCCTCGTCGGTCCCTGGAGAGACCGGGGGCCGGTTCCGGCAGATATCTGTCTGTCTGTCTGAGGATGACAACATGGGGCTGCTTTTGAGGACACACAAATCTCCATATGGAAATATCACCTTGGAGCTCTCTCATGGAAAGAGAGAGAGAGAGAGAGAGAGCGAGAGCGAGCTGCCACCACCTGCCTCCATCTGCAGTTTGTGACCGATGAATAATGACATCGCCATTGGAGTGACGTGGCCAGGAAGCGATGTCCTGGTTTAACTGCTCTGTGCGTGTGTGTGTGTGTGTGTGGTGATAGTTGTCCCACCATTTTAACCTGAACCACGTTTACACAGTCAGGCCAGCATCACCCGTAATACAACAGAAGTGTCCAAGCAGTTGTTTGAAAGAGGTGGAGAACGTGGAGAAAGCTCATTGGTCATTGTCGGGAGCCAAATGATGTAACATGCGCTGTGATTGGCAGACGTGGCGGTACTAAATGTCATGTGTAATATACGTTCTGATTGGCAGAGCTGACCGCAGGCTCAGAGCGCCAATGGAAGTTGGAGTTCTGATCGCTTGCGCTTGTCTTTAATGTGTTTTCCTCATGCTACCACTGTGATTAATGCCAAGGCTATTAATGCTACTGCTAATGCTACCACTGTGATTAATGCCAAGGCTATTAATGCTACTGCTAATGCTACCACTGTGATTAATGCCAAGGCTATTAATGCTACTGCTAATGCTACCACTGTGATTAATGCCAAGGCTATTAATGCTAACACTCTGATTAATTCTAAGGCTATTAATGCTAATTTTAATGCTACCACTGTAAACAATGCTAAGGCTATTCATGCTAATGCTACCACTGGGCAAGATTAAAAACAAAGCGGACGCCCCCAAAGAACAGCAGCCAGGGGGACACAGAGTAGGCGGGGAAAAAGACTCAAGAAATATGTCCTCCAATGTCTGTTTCAAATTTGTGGATGAAGTCCTGACCGACCCCCCCCCGGCCCCCCCACCCCCATACCCCCTCAGTCCATCTCCCAGACGTTCAGACAAACATGATGATGACTCGTGATGAATCACGCGCGCTCACGGAAAGTTCCGTGTGCGATGATGACAGAGCCCCGTCCGATTCCCCGCCAGTCACTATCAGCTGTTTACCTTATCAGCCTGCCAGCCGCTGATAACGAGGAGGAGGGGGGGGGGGGGGGGGGGGGTCCAGGAGATGGGACGCGACTCTGCAACCTCCTGGCACAAAAACCCTCCTCCCTGAAAGTTCCCACCGTTGCATCAAAGGCTTCCTTGCTACACGCACATACGCACACACACATTATCGTTATCAACACAGAGTCGTATACACGCAACCTTGAAACCTGCCAAGATATTTCTCGCTTTGTGAAACACATCGCGCTCCAGTTAGTGAGGTGGGAGAAAATGTCGAATGTCAGAAAGCACTCCGGGGGCGTAGCGATGTTCACGCTCATATTTCATCATAAGTCTGAAAAACAGGCCAGTTCCGTTTTTAGGGTTTAGGTTTTATTGGATCTCTGGACTTCCCTCATCGCTATAAACGAATCTCAATATGTGGATCGTTCTTTCTCTTCGCCGCCTCCCTCGCTTGAGTTGCACTGAGCCGTCGCCTCCGCGCTGAGAGTTAAATCCTACAACTCTGGGTCTCTCCCCCGCGCCCCCCCCCCCCTCCATATTAAATGACGACATCGCCCATCACCCTCTGCTCCTCCTCCGGCACGTTGCTTTGATTAGCGGCGTCCCTGGGACATGACATGACTTCCTGTTGTCCGTCTCCGTTGTCGAGCCTTTGGGTTCTGGTTCTAGAGGATCCAGAGAGAGCCTGGCGATCACCTCTCACCGGGGGAGAAGCTCGTGAACAGCTGTGACGGATGTTAGAAAAACGTTTTGGAGCGTCTAATGCAGCAGGGCGCGTCGCCGACGGCGATTAGTTTAGCTTCGGTTTGTCGAAGTTGCAAACAAACTTTGTCTGTGATTCCATAATCTGTTGCTTGCGTCGTTGAAGAATGTAGTTCTGAAACGGCTATCAAACCTGTAGTTCTGTATTATGAGATGAATGAATCAGGTCACAGCCTAGTGTTGATAAGCAGAGATTGAGATTCAGTAAATAAAGCTCTATATACCGAGGTATAGGTGTAGCTGTACCCACATATGGTTGAGTAATGAAACTGAGGAGGCCTGAATCATTTTAGCATCTTTCAACTTCATACTAAGTTACGTGGAAAGACGGTTTTTCATTTGGCATTTTTTGAGTGTCGAGGAGTAGTTCCATCCATTCCCTGAACGTGCTCCTCCGGTTTCTTCCCGTCGCCGTGGTTTCCGTTGGCCTCAGCATCAAAACCCCTCCCCACTGTGAAAGGACACTGCTGTGATGATGTCACGCGTCCTCCAGGCCTGCCTCACCTCACGTGGGACTGTTATCAATATGTACACGTACGCCACGGCCAAACAACGTGAGGTTTGCTTACGGCAGAGGATGTCCTCACATCCCCCCCCCTCCCCCACCCCAGCATGTGCTTTGATACTCTGGTCGCGTCACAAAGCCCTTTGGATGGATCGGCCAATAGGAATTGGGTCGTACCACCACCACACCGCCGCTGGGGGGGCCGGGTGGGGTGGTGCGGTGGGGGTGGCGTGATGTTGCCTTTTTTGTGAGAGTGGTGGGGGAGGAGGGGGAACACACCTTGCACCTTGTTCTAGATCAGGTGTATGGGTGTCGCCGTACGTCTCCCCCCCCCCCCCCACCCCCGCGCGCTATCTGATCTATTAGCCAGCACCGTGGGACCCGGGACCCGTCACCACAACGACGATCCACCTCCACCGGCACAACAAACAATCGACAATCAACAATCACAGTCGACTTCCTTTGTCGGCTCTGTTAATCTGCCGTCGTAAAAAAAAAGTGTCTCAAACACTCAAAGTCTAACTTCACTGATACTCCATCTCTCTCTCTCTCTCTCTCTCTCTCTCTCTCTCTCTCTCTCTCTCTCTCTCTCGCCACAGACGGCCTTTATACAACCATTTCCTTGATGCACTTTAATCGTTATATCGCCTGGTTTATCTCGTCGCCGCTCACCTTTGTGTCTGGCGGGAAAGAGGCTGGCTGTCTGTCTGTCTGTCTGTCTGGCTGGATGTCTGGCTAGTAAACCGCAGCAGGAGTGTGTGCGTGTGTGTGTTGACGCTCTGTCGCTCTGTGAGCTAGTGAGCTGCTCGCACCAGTTTGGTTTGCTAGCTAACTATCAGGTCACGTCCCTCCAGGTGATCAAAGAAGACGAAAAAAAACGGCGACTGCCTGACCAAACAACTCTTTATTTAAGTGGTCACCTGATGTGGTCATCTCAGGTGACATTTTATGTGTTTATGTAGCGTCCTATGGACACTATACTGCACGATATATTAACGTTTAACCCCACTGACTCCTACACTCCATGGACACTTGCGTTATGTTCACACACATCTTTTCTTTAAATTGCACCTTTCTATTGCTTATTATTTATATTTTTGTATATATTTTTGTCATGAACTTTTTTGAATTTCTATATTATTACTTACTTTAACATTTTCAAGGTTATTCACCAATTCCACAAAAGCACATTCCTTGTTTGTAAAAACTAAGGCCAATAAAGCTGAGTCTGAGTCTGATTTGAGATTTTGTTTGACTCGTACCCCCTGCCGTCCTGGGGAGTCTTCAGTGGAAACGTTGTCGTGCGACCGCTTGTGCCAGCTCCACACAGCGGCCGGGCTCCTGTGCAGCCGTGTCTTCTGCTAAACAAATTAATTCATTTAGGTCACCATGGCCTGCATGGAACAATCTGCTTTGTGGAGTAGTGAAGGTTTGAATGTCCCTCGGAAAAACTTAGTGCTCTGGAGGAAAGTTACAAGTGAACGATTTTAAATTGTTTATCAAGACATCTAGTGTCTTGGTGTGTGCGTATGACCCGATTGTGTGAACCACCTGTTGGGATGAAAAGTGTTGACGATCCAGTTTCTGGACTTTTACGAAAATAAAAAAGTGTTCCAAGGACAAAAAGAACTGTTATGCAGATGTCGGGATGGATTTAGTCTTATAATATGTAGAGCGTCGCCATCGGAGATTTGTCTAAAACAATTAAACAAACAATCTCCCCTCACGAGATCCAGGCGACTGGAAACCCAGAAACAATCACCTTTCCGTGCCGCAAGCCAGCAAGTCAACTCATGAATGCACACCTCTAACTTCATGTGTATACTTAATTACATTTACATTTACATTTAGGGCATTTGTCAGACGCTTTTATCCAAAGTGACATACAATAAGTACATTTGTTGAAAGAAAGACAACAATATATCACTGTGGTACATAAAGATAAGAGTAGAGCAGGTTTCAAGCATTCATAATTGCGAGGCTAATAGAACGAGTTTCATAATTGCTAGGTTGTCTGCATGGTAGCTGGGATAAGAGGCAGACGTGCCATTCTGAGTGCATTACCAACATCTAAGAACATACAATATGCTAAACAATGCTAAGTACTATTAATAATGCCAAGACGTACACACACGCAAGTTAGTGTAAATGTATGTGAATACTGTGTCTGTGTCTGTTATTGCACGTCTCTGTGTGTCCTGGTGAAGGCTGTGAAGGCTCCCTGTACTGCATTCGAATCGAAGGAATTATGTACGAACCTGAACTCAAACGGCTAATTTCTACCTGACTGTGTGCACCTGTGTACACACAATTATCTATTATGTGTGATAATGGCCTCTGACTGTTTCCAACCTTGTTTGTAAGTAGGCTAAATCAATACATGTCAATGCCTTTGAGCATCAATAAACACTTTTGACCATCATAAAGGGAAAATGCATCTTGACTTAGGCAGGCATGACACTCTGGTGACTCACAGCTAGAGACAACTAGCTGTGTCTCTAGCTGTGAGTCACTAACTTAAGACAAGACTTAAGTTATATTAAGTTGTCATGGTGGTGCATACATTAAACATGTAATTGACGCAATTAACTAATGACAACCAACTGACAAAAATACATGCGTTTTTTTTTTTACATTTCCTCACATTCACCCCATTCATACACACACAGACGGCGGTGTCAACCATGCAAGGTAACAACCAACACGTCAGGAGCAGTTAGGGTTAGGTGGTGTCTTGCTCAGGGACACCTCCACACTTGGCTAGGTGGACCAGCGACCTTCTTCAGGTTTGCCAGACAACGTTCAGTTCTCTCTCTCTCTCTCTCTCTCTCTCTCTCTCTCTCTCTCTCTCTCTCACCTAGTATAGGCCTTCTTCCACCCTTCCCACCTCTCCACCCACCTACCTTACTGCCTACCTACTACTCCTTTCTTACTTTGAGTGCACATTATGGGTGAATATTATACATTATTAATATTTAAGCATGCCATGATAGTACTTAAAGTGTGTGGCAAAACATCCACCCCTGGTGTTTACCCAAGACTTCGCTAGCTTCTTAGCATGGCGGTGGTAGTGGTGGTGTTGGTGGTGGTGGTGGTATGTTGGTGTTGGCTGGTTGTCATACCCTCACCCACCTGGCTTGGCTCCACGACGCAGAGTGCAAAGCGGCAACATATCTCCCCCCCCCCCCCCCCCCCCGTGTCATGAAAGCGCTGAAACTCGAGCAGACACTGGAAACGCTTTTCTGTAACTCACTGAGTGTACGCGCAGCTGTGTTGTCAAGACGCACTGCTGTTTGTTTTCCTGAGGAATTCAAAGTATGAACATTTGTACCACCCTGCTGTTGTTGTTTGTTTTACGTTTAGCAGGTTAGCATTAGCATACGCTGCTTAGAACGTTAGCGCTCGTGTCATTAGCATGTTAGCGTGTTAAATCATGCTAGGTGTGTGACAAAGCATCCGATTTCAATAGCAATCGTGGCTGCGTGACATTATTATTTTAATTGACCATTAACGTTGATTTATCTCATGCTCTTGTGCAAAGCAACCAACAATTACCGTAATTGCTTTCAACTAATTGCTCCCTTGTTTGTGATTCAGGGACGATGCGTAGACCTTGTGTGGACGTTCTAATATGCTGATCAGCATGCCCAAGGCCTTGTATGGTGGCAAATTGCCCATTTTAGTAAGTTCGTCTTTATTTTGTTCCCAGAGTTCCCGTTCTTATTTCTATAACTATTTACAATTCCAGGCAGCACGATGACTCAACCTGCTAGTATTGCTAACCCATATGGGCAGTACGCTTCATAGCAGCCCCAGGTTCGATTCCCGCCTGTGGTCCTGTGCTACTTCCGTGTTATTTTCCTGTCTTGTACGACCCGATCTCCTGTCTCTCTTTGCTGTCCTGGCCATAAAAGTCACAAAAAGCCCTAAAAAAAATCACAAAAAACACCCATTAAAAAAAATACAATCTTAACAATTCCTGACCTACTTGGACCTAAACTCACGGTGGAGTGTGTGTGTTTGGTGGCTGGCTGTAGCAGCCTCACCTAGCCCTGACTGATTAGTCATAGCCCTCAGGTGTGCAGGCTCACCCAACCCCAGACTCTTGCTGGGCCAGGTAAGGCTGCTTAAACCAGCCACCGACAACACTGTGGGAGTGTGTGGCCCTGTTAAGGCCGCCACACACCGGGCCGAAAATCAGGCGTCGGAGAGTCTTGAGAGGTCGGTGACACGAGTCTCTTTGGTGTGTTCGGTGAGGTCGGCCGTCGTTAATGTCGTCGGCATTGTTTTCAGCCGATTCAACATGTGTAATCGGCCACTACCAGTCCGTTCAGTCTGGGCCAATCTGATTGGTGGGGGCTATCCCTTGACTAGCGAATCAGTGAAGCCCGAAGTGAGGATGGTAAACATACCGGATAAATTATTATATATAAATTATATATATAATTATATATATAGTTAATTATATATTAATTCATTATTTTATTTTTATTTTTTCGCTTGCGACATCTTTCTTCTTCCAAAAGAAGAAGCCCGAGAGCTGACAACACCAGTATCTTCGTATCACGATCCATCGTTTTAATTAGATTTTTCCGTTCAGCGAGTAATTACAACTACAAGCCTGTGGTGCATTGGCTAATCAGTGCATCACAGGTCAAGTCAGCCACCAGCACACACTCAGGAGAGTGCTAGCATGCTAGCAGGTACCACCTGATCTGTCATTTTACCTACTTTTTGCAATAAACCGGACTTTACACCACTACCTGCCTGTGTCCTTGGAGGATCTCCGACATAAGTGGCTTTTTTCACTCCCCTACCTACCAAGAGCTTCCTTCCTTCCCTCCCTTCTGTCCTAGTAGCTATCCTACTGTGTGGTTTTACTAGAGACACTGAAACAGTAGTACAAAGGCAAAGGTAAGTGGTAGGCAGTAAAAATGTACTTCGTTTTTGGAAACCTTTGCTGTCATAAAAGGGCAAGGTTCAGCCAACCACTTGTCTTCTCTCAACGTCTACTGCACAAATCAATCACACATGCCAAATACCTTTTGTTTCTGTAAACAAATAAACTAAATATCTAACTAAAGCAGAACGTATACTGTAGCTCGCACAAAATGCTAACGTTTAGAACAAGCACAATTCTTGGGTATTCTACAGCTATAGGGGGGTTTCATGTTGTCATGAAACCAAAATCACATTCCAAAATCACATTCCAAGCCGCCATCTTGGTACTTCTTTGGCCAAAGATTCTAGAGCAACCAAGCGACCGGTTGTCACACTGTGAAGAGGCACCAACATGGCGTCTTGGAGTGTACGTGGCGTCATGTGACACCCTCCTACCGCTCTGCCGCTCTGTATCCACAGTCACATGTCCGCTAACAGCCGCTAACATCTGCCTTATGTCTCTTAATGGGAAAGGTTACGATCCGCATTCATTCCCGTGACAAATTACACTGCGGTAGTCAGAGATCTATCGGCTGTAGCTCCGATCGGTACCCGCGATCGTGACGTCGAACGTGACACCAGAAAAAAAAAGGAGAAAGGCTGTTGTCAGTCGGATGCACGTTTCACAAGTTCAGCGCGTAGTGTCAATTGTGGGTTAATAAAGTGACAGTCCTTAATTGTGTTGTTGTGAGTCAATGGTCTGGGTTATACGACCCAAGAGTATGACTCATGACTCACGTGCACGTGTGAGTGTGCGTGTGTATGTGTGTGAGCGTGCGTGTGTGTGTGTGTGAGTGTGCGTGTGTGTGTGTGTGTGTGAGCGTGCTTGGGTGTGTGTGTGTGTGTGTGGGTGGAGCAAGAGCATGACTGGACTTTTACTTTTACCGGAATCTTGCACCTCCCTTTGACAGCTTGATTGGTGATGTCGTCTGCGTAGAAAAATATCAACAATGGATGTGGTGCTAAGTGATGGCCAGTCGGTCAGTGCTGGGAGTTCAATTTCTGCAAGCTCTGTGGGGGTAGAAGGTGGCAGTGGAGGAGGTTGGGCACGATCTGGATCCGTGGTAGCTGGGTGGTCGATGGATGTGTCTGTCTTCATGTGTAGGGTGGTCCATAGTTTGTATGTTGAAGGGTGGTCCATAGTTTGTATGTTGAAACATGAAATCATACACACTCTTGCCGTGTTCTTTTGGGCCACATGATACGCGAGGGTGACGGTGTTTCCGTCGAGTGGTCACCAGCCAAAGTTCTCAGACTCGGGCGTCGGGCGTCCTTGTTTACGCCCCTTGAGGCGGTTTCCATTTTGTGTATAAACTGTGTGTTCCAGTCCACCACATGGTTCCGTTCCAATCAGAGACACCACCACGGGTCTCTGTATACGTTCCTTGTCCGCATCCATTTCATAACCTCTGCCTCACTGGGACTGTACACAACTGGATAGGCCCTGCGAGTGTGTGTATTGTGTGTTGTGTGTGTGTGTTGTGAGTGTGTGTGGTCCAACATCATCCTGGTTCTCCCGTCTAAACTAACAGAGCGGTCCGATGAGGTCGGGCCGGCCCGGCGCCCGAACCGCAGTCTGATTGTTAGCCGTCCAAACTGTTGAAAAACTGTTGAAAAACTGTGGACCAGACCCCACCCCCCACCCAACAGAGCGAGTGGGAGGAGCCAACGGTGTCAGCGTTTACGGTTCACACATCGAGATGCTTCACCGTTTTGTCAACTACACTTTTTATTCAAATTGTCTTACAAAGCTGAGAATCAGTCAAATGATGCAATTGATATTGGAGGAACTACAAAACAATTTAAAAAATGGTTGCACAACCAGTGCAACCATATCCAATGAGCGGCGCGGGGGTGAGACCGCTGCCAAGCTGTTGACAACCGATTGTCATTTCTTTAAATGTCTTTAGATGTCTGACAAGTCGTCAGACATCTCAATCTCAATAACGCCCGATATCATAGTTTGTTTTTACTTTGCCCGAGGAGGTGGGAGGGTGAGGAGGGTGAGGAGGTGAGGAGGGTGAGGAGGGTGAGGAGGGTGAGGAGGGTGAGGAGAAGGAGAGGGAGGGAGAGCAAGAGGGTGCAGGGATTCTGAGGACGGGACAAAATCCCTTCAGAACGGATCAAAGTCTCGGCTCCATGTTTAATTCCGACAGGATATTGGTGCTCCCAGAGGCTTCCCCCACTTCCTGTTACACGCCAACACGCACGCACGCAAACACACATGCACGCGCACGCACACGCACACACACATGCACGTGCACGCACACACAAACACACACACACACACACACAGGGCTGTAGTTGCTTTGAAGGTAAAGACTTCCTGTAAATTCAAAACTGGGAGATGGGATGATTGAAGTTGAAATATCATATGAAGTATTCATTATTTTGAAGGAGAGAGACAGGGAGAGAGACAGTGACAGGGAGAGAGAGACGGACGGACGGAGAGAGAGAGACAGGTAGAGACACAGGGAGTGACAGGCACCAGGTCAACTAAGGAGGCAGAGGAGAGGGGGACAACATGGCCTCACACAGGTCCTCGCTTGTACCTCACACACACATGCAAACACAGACATGTGCAAACACACACCCGCACATGTGTGTGTGCTTGCTGTTTGTTTTATTTGTTGTTGTTGAATTGTTGAACTGGAGTTTAATAAACTAATAGTTGCATGCAAGTCATACCAAACGTTCCCCCCTCAGTGGGCATGTTATCTGTGGCGAGGTTATAAATGTGTGTGCTCCGGTGTGTGTGTGTGTGTGTGTTGTGTGTGTGTGTGTGTCTGCAGTACGAGTTGTGCGTCTGCGCTGTGACTTGTGCGTCTGAGCGTCAAAGCGGAGGGAGACGATACAGAGCGTTGTGCTGCACTCTCCCCAGGCGTCCATGTTAGCCGTAACACAATACAGCTGCCGCTCGAAATAGACAACAAACATGGGAAAACACAGCTTAAAGCACACCTTATTTCAGTTAGCCTCTTCGCGAACTAATAACTAGCTCGTTGGCTAGTTATTAGGAGGTGCTAGCTCGTTAGCGAGTTAATAGGGGGTGCTACGTTTATGTTAGTCTTATGGTAGCTTTTCGCTAACTAGCCTGTTAGATACTTAAATTCCCCTGTGCTACTTACATACAGAAGGCCCAAGGGGCTCTGATTCAGCTTCATAGCTTATTAACAATTAGCCATTTCGCTAACTAACTCCGAGTCATTAGGAGCTACATGCTTGTTTGTGTACACTCATGGAACAAGTTGCATGCTGGGTATTGGTGGGGGGGCGGGGGGGGTGGCGGGTTGTGACTCTCAAGCCCATTCATTAGCGTTTCCACTAACTAACTAGCCAGCTAGTCATTAGGGGGGCGTGGGTGTGGGTCCTGCGGAGAGGAAGCGGTCATTAAGGAAGTACATGTGGTCGCTTTTTATTTGTGGCTGCTGAGGTTTTCAGACGTTAACAAGTATGAATACAGCGAGGAAACATAGCTACACACGGCGCTGCCGCGGTGACCGTGACCGTGCTACAGGGAGGGGGGGGGGTGCAGGGGGAGGCCGCTGGGACGACCCCTTACAACCCCTGCTCATGACCTGTTGATACTGTATACTGACCGGAATATATATATATACCTATCTGCACATATCACATACCTCCTCCATTAAGTTATTACTACACTGTATCTCTGTACATAAATATACTGTATATACACCTATATATTATACCTAGTAGACTGTTCTATATCCTATTTTAACCACTGTACACTATGCACTTACTGCCTCAATTTGCACTCTGGTTAGATGCCAACTTCTTTTCGCTGTACTAGTACTGTGCTGTGCAATGACAATACATTTGAATCTAATCTAATCTAATCTTTGTGTACTGTTTTGGCCATATTGTATCATGCTTGTTGAATCAATTCAATGAGAGAACGCACACAAGGTGAGAGAGAGAGAGAGAGAGAGAGAGAGAGAGAGAGAGAGAGAGAGAGAGAGAGAGAGAGAGAGGAGAGAGAGAGAAGAGAGAGAGAGAGAGAGAGAGAAGAGAGAGAGAGAGAGAGAGAGAGAGAGAGAGAGAGAGGAGAGAGAGAGAGATACAAACGAGAAGAGACAGACAGACACAAACTAGAGAGACAGACAGACACAAACTAGAGAGAGACAACAACAAACTAGAGAGAGACCAACACAAACTAGAGAGAGAGAGAGACACAAATTAGAGAGAGACAGACACAAACTAGAGAGAGACAGACACAAACTAGAGAGAGAGAGACAAACTAGAGAGAGAGAGAGACAAACTAGAGAAAGAGACAGACACAAAGTAGAGAGACAGACACAAAGTAGAGACACAGACACAAACTAGAGAGAGTGTGAGAGAGAGAAACTAGCGAGACAGACAGACAGACAGACAGACAGAGCCAAACTAGAGTGAGAGGAAGACAGTTGGAGGGAGAGCTCAAGTCTGTTTCCTGCTGCAGAATGAGCTAGAAGCAGCTGGTAATCACACTGCAGGAATGCAGTCCGAGTACACTGCTGAACACTCCCTGTACACCCCCCCCCCTCCCTCCCCTCCCTCCCCCGCACCCTCACCCTCCTCCCCCCCCCCCCCCTACTGCAACACACAAAGGCCTCTTTGTTCTGACTGCTCCCTTGTAAAGAACTCCCCCCGCCTCCCTCCTCTCCCTCGGTCCCTCCCTCCTCCTCCTCCCTCCCTCCCTCCTCCCTCTTTCTCCTCTCTTCAGCTCTGTTCTGTTCAGACCTAAATCTTGTTTTCAACTGTTGTTCTTGGTGTGTGTGTGTGTGTGTGTGTGTGTGTGTGTGTGTGTATGTATGTGTGTGTATTTATTGTTATTCATATACAGTACAAACATATATACATATATTTGTATTGCTATTGTTGTTATAGAACAGAATATACATTGTGTTTGGATTGTATTGAAACATTTGCATTCTTTACTTGTTGTTTTATTGGTTCTTACATAACAGTCCACCAGCCATATGGGGTGTGTGTGTGTGTGTGTGTGTGTGTGTGTGTGTGTGTGTGTGTGTGTGTGTGTGTGTGTTTTCACGTTACTGGAAAGGCGATCGTTGAACGTTTGAAAATTTCCCGCCACCATAAGCGAGTCGTCATGTTTAGGCAATAACTCCTGCTGCTGTGCTGCTGTCTAGACAAACATATGCTGTACCTGCAGACACCTACATATCACACACACACACACACACACACACACACACACACAGACGTGCACATTTATTTACATGCCCACACACACACATACATGTAGACACACACGCACAATCACACACACACACACACACACACACACACACTGGCCTTACTTCTAACTTCCTGGGTCACACACTGTCACGTGTGTGTGTGTGTGTGTGTGTGCGTGTGCGTGTGCGTATGTGTGTGTCTGGAGGTAGCTCATTTTTTGTGTATGTGTGTGTCTTTTCCATGAAGGCGACAACCAGGAGCCAATCGGTGAGGCCCAGGACCCCGGGCTCCAGCCAATCAGAGTGAGGACGGGATTCAACTACAACCTGAGCATGCCTGTGGAGACAGACAGAGACTCCTAGCGGCCCCAGAGACTCGTATCGGTCCCAGAGACTCGTATCGGTCCCAGAGACTCGTATCGGTCCCAGAGACTCCTAGAGGTCCTGTGTTTATCTCTTCCTGAATCAGGATTTCTTTTTACATGTCCTATTGGACAAAGGACTCTTGTGTATTTTGTGCACACATGGATCAACTTGTGTTTAATAAACCACTAGTTCATTATCTGTGACTCCAAAAACACTTTTTATATGTTGCATTCATCAGCGCTTCCTCCTCGAACGTCTTTATTTGTCCGCATTGGTCAACAAAGCTGTGACCCAAGATGGCCACCTCAGGTGTCAAGTTGCCGCATGGCTATGAGGTGGTTTCCCCTCGGGAGGACCAGGGAGCTGGCAACCCTCACTGGCAACCCGTGCTGGCAACACTCAGGTCGCATTCACGTTCGATGGAGGGCAGAAAATGCATCGAGCCTGAGGACTTTACACTGAATGTCATGTGGCACTCTTAGTGTTGTGTGTGTGTTTGTCTATCTGTGATTGTGTTTGTGTGTCTGTCTGTATAACCGTGTGTGTATGTCTGTGTATTTATGTGTGTCTGGGTGTGTGTGTGTATGCCTGCGTGCACGCGTGAACAATATCAAAACAGAATCTCTTATGAATAACATGCACCAGTATTTGGGTTGTGATCCATGAGTTGGATGATATCATTGCTGTTGTCTCGTCTCTCTGCCCTTCTCACTGTTGATCTGTTTAGTTTGTACATGTTGTTCAGATCATAAATAAAGAGTTCTAATAAATCAAATCAAATCCACTTAATCAATAGAAGCGTGAGTGTGAGACGACCACACAGGCATGGCCTGAGATGACCTCTGACCCCGGGGTGACCCAGAGTTCGGTGGAACTGATACTCGCACAATACATAATGGACATAAATAGACATATCGCCGGCGAACATATTTATATATTTATTTTTAAAGCTAGCATGGCTCATAGCGCAAATATTAAAAAAACAAAAACAAAGCGTCTCTCAACTGGAGGCGAACCTGTGGCCGCATCGGCATTCACTTACGCTGTTGTTGGACCACAGAGCTCTCCTCGACAGGAAGCTGGCTGATATTCTGCAACCCATATAAGGAGACAAATTTAACCACGCCGCCCACGACGGCCAAATTAATGTTTATTGGCGAACGTCATGACAACAACTCTCCGAGCCAAGGCACCTGAACACCAACACCACCAACTCCTTCTCCTCCTCCACCATCAAATCCACCACCACCACCACCACCACCAACTCCTTCTCCTCCACCACCACCACATCCACCACCTCCTCCACCACCACCCACCTCCTCCTCCTCCACTTCCTTCACCACCACCTCCTCCACCCTCACCACCTCCACTTCCACCAACTCCACCACCACCACCACCACCACCTCCTCCAACCCTTATCCCTTATCAACAACCCTAACGTGGTTTTTACGAGGGCCTTCGCCGAGCCTTGTTGCCATGGCAGCCTCATCTCATGCCTTGCGTTCCGTTCCAAAGACTTCCAGGGACCCTCGGGGGGACAGAAGGATGTTTAGGGGGGGCGGTCCTGGCCCTCGCGTCACGGACAGACACACGATGTCTGACTGGGGGCTTCGTGTGGGAGGACCATGGTATCCATACGCCGCACACACACACACACACACACACACACACACACACACACACACACACACACAGACGTGTGTGTGTGTGTGTGTGTGTGCGTGCGTGTTTAAACGGCTTTACAAAGCATCGTTATTTACGGTAACATAAGCTATACGGTGTCCCTGCAAGTTTCAACAGCCTGTGTGTGTCCTGTTGTCCTTGTTCTGGGTCATGTTGTTTGTTCAACGGTGGTGCTGGCTGGTGGTGGTGGTGGTGTGTGTGCGTGTTTTCATATTCTCTTTGCTCTCAAGCATGTTGGGAAGTGTGTGTGTGCGTCGGTGTGTGTGGGTGTGTAGGTGTGTGTAAGGTGTGTGTCGGCGTGTGTGACGGAGGCCCCGTGTCGGGGACCCTGCTCCGGCCACGCTCCTTGTTTGACGCGTCGAGCATGGGACGAGGTGAGACAGATTGGAGACAAAACCTGTTAATGCGTGCTGATTGGCTGAGGGCGGCTCAGGCAGAGTCTTGGTTTACGACCCGGTGGGTTTGTCAGCACACGTCGTCTCAGACGGCCCGAGATAGATGCTGTGATCTCTCTCTCTCTCTCGTCTCCTCAGTCTCTCTTCTCTCTCTGCTCTCTCTGCTCTCCTCTCATAGGACATTTTATTCCCAAGAGAGAGAGAGAGACATGAGAGAGAGAGAGATTAGACAGCTCTCCCTCAGCGAGATCCTCTTGTGTGTGTGGACGGCATGAAGACCTTGTCTGGTGTGTCACCACCTCCCCTGAAACACTAGGAGAGCAGTAGAGAGAGAGAGAGAGAGAGAGAGAGAGCGAGTGAGAGAGAGAGGAGTAGTGGAGGGGGGGGGGGTGTTGTCGCACCACTGAATCGCTTGCCCCCTCCCCCCCCCACCTGTTGCCGATGGCAACGACGAACAATCTGAACTACACTAAGTTGAGGGGAAATTGGGATAAGACTGTGTGTGTGTGTGTGTGTGTGTGTTTTGCATTATTTGTGTTGTGCCACATTTAAGTTTCCAGTATCCATCCATTTACATTCAGAGATACATACAATCGATGCACACATATTTGTTGTTGTTGTTGACATAGACTGTTGACATCGGTGCGTACTGAGCGTATGACGCCATGCTGGGAGCTGCTGCTGTTGTTTACTGGTATTGTTGCTTGTTTAGCGCAGTGTGCTCCAGGTTAGCCCCGCTGGGGGAGGAGAGGTGAGAGAGGAGGAAGAGGAGAGGAGAGAGAGAGAGGAGAGAGAGAGAGAGAGAGAGAGAGAGAGAGAGAGAAGAGAGGGAGAGAGAGAGAGGGAGAGAGAGAGAGAGAGAGAGAAAGAGAAAGAGACAGAAGAGAGAAGAGAGAGAGAGAGAGAGAGAGAGAGAGAGAGAGAGAGAGAATTAAAGTGGTGTGAGCAGAATCAACAAATGGTCGACACACAAATGCCGCCATTAGACATTTGAAAAGAAGTTGAAGAAGTTGTGTCACGAGTTCTGTAGCTTAGCTTTGCTTTCGGTTGTTGGCAAAGTTTTAGAAATGTTACGAGATTAATATTACTTTATTACCTTGCACAGCGCTACTGTTAGCATAGCAGCACAGCGCAGAAATTCTACATCATCAACAACAACAACAACAAAAAGAATCAACGCAGTGGTCCTAATAACGCGTGTTAAACCGCCACTGGCGTTCCCGCCCCTCCCCACGCCTCAGTCAGAACACACAGATGTGTTTCCCTCTGAAAACGTTTTATTTTCTTTCTCTCACACTTCCCTCTAATAATCAGCGCCTCCATCTTTTGAACCACGCCGCCCCCGTGTCTCTGTGTTGGCGTGCCATGGAAGGGAGGCCTGGCTCTGCAGCAGCAACACCACCCAACTGGCCTCCCACCTCCTCCTCCTCCACCTCCTCCACCCGCCTCCTCCCGGGAGCACGGAGGAGGAGAACCACTGGCAAAAACTGACAAACTAGATAGAAATGAGCGAGGACGAGGGGAAATAAAAATGTCTCCCTGCAGGAGCACAGCTTGAAAGTTACGACAGAAGCGGCACGTTTACTCCCCACCTTATTCTCGGAAGATGACGTATTTCCAAGTCAGATGGAGAGATTTTCTTTCAAATTTATTGGAGTTGGATGGAGTTGTGAAATGGATCGTAAAAAAAAATAATGGCTGGTTAATTACACGCCCTTAAAAACATGTCTTTATTCTCATGAGACGATCACCCCGGGGACAGCCACTTCACCGCCATATTCCCACCACCCACACCACCCCACCCCCCCCCCACCTCAACCGCCCCCCCCCCCAGGGTGAGGCAAGTCGGGACGAACGCCTTCAGTTTTGGCTCGTCACCGGAGGATGAAGAGTCTGACGGTGCGTCAAACGTACCATTCAGCGCAGGCACACGTCCAAAACCCCTCCAGAGCGTGAGTGTGTGTGTGTGTGCGCTCAGGCATATACTTTTAAATACACCCCCCCCCCACCCTCACCCTCACCCCCACAAGGTTGGGAGTTACGCGATTTCTCGGTGCATCGGGCTATATGGGCTTCTCTCCATTCCTGCAAAACTTCACTTTTAAGTAAAGTTCAACGCTAGGGGACACTTCTTTTACTGAAGTTCTTTTACCAGAGGTACGGTTTGGATCTGGTTCCGGGAGATATACTCGTGAAGAGTTTGATTTCGCTTTGTCATCCACTACACAACCAAAATGGCAAAATGGGTTTACGACACGATTTATGACGACGTTGAACAATGACAGAAGAATCCACGTTTCCCGGGCCACGACAATATGAATAATGTTCATATTGGTTAAAATGATAGTGCAAGTTCAAAAGGAAACCATTTCTGGCTTAGGCGTCGGTGAAGGGGAACTGGACGATACTGATGAGGTTCTGGGACATGACCAAAAAACAACCATTTGGGAAAACACACTTGCCAGGACTCGATGGGCGTTCACAGGGAGTGTTCCCACGCGGTGCCGAAGGGGTTAACAGAGCCATGGCTGGGCGTGGGGAGCGGGGGACTGAGCCTGGTCATGAGACGCAGCCAGAGGTGTTCTCTGGACCAGGGGTCAGTGTGTGCCGACAAAGAGACCGGTAGCGCTCTCCTCGCCCCCCCCCACCACCCCCCACCCGCCTGCCCTGGATGCAAACACCACGCAGAACTTAATCCCGGGTTTTGTTTCGGTTTAGGCGAGCGAGAAAAGCAGTGACTCAGGGTTTAATTGAGGTACAAAACAAAGAAAGTCGGACGTCTAATAATACTGGTTTGATTTCGCAGTTGCACACAACTCTCTGCTTTGCAGGGTTAAGACGGCCCACTCACGACCAAACAGGAGCCGATAGCATCTAAATATGTCAGCCCCCACGTCTCAGCGACAAAAGAGGACAGCGACTGTGAAAAACTCCAGTAACGGCCGCTTGTGACGTCGACGACGACGAGTCAGACTAGTACTACAGTGGGCCGTAACCATGGTGACCGGGCCCCCCCCCCCCCCCTCCCCTCCTCCCTCCCCGAGGGCTCTAGGATTTCAGCCGAGCAGTCTGCTGTGGCTCCGCTGTGATGCTAATCAGTGGCGTAGCGGCGGCGTGGGAAGAGACAGTGGAAGGACATCGCGGCCCGACGGAACAATGCTCTGGAGGAACACAGGAAGAGGGAGCCGGCAGGACGCACAACAACAGGCTCCCACTTCCTGTCACGGTGGTGGTGGTGGAGTGTGGTGGTGGTGTTCCTGGACCGAGTCGTCTACTCACAGCAGAAGCAGCAGCGCCTCACCGACACTAGTGAGGGACACCAGAGAACAAACAATATACAGAATACACACACACACACACACGTACTGTCGCCTGCCATGTCCCAAGAGTTTCACTGTACAGAGTGGCCCTGGGTTGTGATGTACAGTACATGTGACAAATAAAACACTTTTCCCAATCCAAGGAAAGCGTGCTCGGGAAAGAGGGGAGATTAAGGTTAGACACGGGTGGGTGGGGTTGGGGAGGGTCTGTTGAATGATCGAATGTAGCCGACTTATCAAGCCGCTTCCTGCGCAAACAGACTCCGTGCCAAGGTTTCGTCAGCCCGAGCTACCTTTCCTCCGCCTCGCGAGTCTTTTCTTTCCCCTCCTCCCCTCCCCTCGACCTGACGGCAGGCATGTACCAGTCTTAACACGACACGCTTCACGAGCGGAGAAGAAAAACCCGCTGGCTAGCATAAACGGTGCGTGCGCGTACCACCGCCTGCGAGACCAAACCCCGCCAAAAGACCGGGAATCTCTTCTTTGCTACGGCGATGCACAAATCAAAAACATAGGCGTATGGGAAAAGCTTTAACCTCGACGGATTCTAACGTTGAACAGCCCCGGCTTGTTGTTGTTGTGTCGTTCAAAGTCTCAAACGGCCCGTTTAAACTCACACACCGATTGTGGAAAGCTGCCGTTTCTACGGTGAATAGGCAGGCACCGTCTCCAAAACAGAAAGTCACAAAAGTTAAATAGAAATGAGTTTTTATTGGTTTTAAACTGCAATCTTGTCTTTACAAAAAAAAAAATAGGTACATGAATAAAGTCATTACTGTAGTGACAGCAACAGCTGCTAGAGAATACATTCATTTGCTTTATACGTGTAAATTCTGTTAACCTTTAAAATTACAGGAATATATTTTAGCCTTTTATCTGATGTGTTATACAAAAATATGAAGGCACAATATCTGAGATACCTGGAATGTATTCATAGGCACTTTATGTGTGTGTGTGTGTGTGGGAGGGGTGGGGGGGGGGGGGGGAGTGGTCAAAAGAATAAAAAATAAAAATCACAAATGTCACCACATCTACCTTGGTGACGACTGACTCAAAGTGCTAGTAAGTGTGTGTGTGTGTCTGCGTGTGCGCACCATAATCATGGAAAATATAAGGCCATAAGAGAATGTCCATAAAAATCCTTTTTCAAAATAAGAGCTTAAAACAACAACCAATAACTGCCACCGATTTAGCGGGACTTTGAGAACAAATCAACGAGAACCACACGAGGGCCACACCGCGTCCCCAGAAGGTTCTTGACCACTACGGGAAGCCTTGAAGGGCCAAAACTGGAGAGAAGGGATTTGTTTGAGGCCTTCAACGCACTGGAAATGAGACAGTTCGTTAAATCGGGCGGTTTCCTGTCGGGGAATGACATGGCATCCGTTAGTCTACCCGCGATGAAGTGGGACATTAATAGCTTAATAACCTAGTTATATCTTTTGTCTTAACGTTTCGCTTACGAGGACCAAACCTTGTTTCGAACACAGGTTTTTTTGGGCGGGCCCTCGTAAACCAAGCTCAGTCAAGATAAAGAGATTGGCACATCAAGAGTCTTGCCAGTACGTTAAAAACACCACAATTCCACCAAGCGGGATGAAAATAAAAAATAAATAACGCAAAACCCTTTCTGCATTTTGTTTTAAATTAAGGTTCACTTTTCAAAAGGAAATCAACGTGTAGTTATAAAAAAAAAAAAAAAGTAATTGCAGTATAATATATTAACTGTGAAAAAAACCAAAAAAAACATGTCTTCACAATCTTGCGATTAATACGGAAGATCATAATTTAACATAAAAGGAAAACATTCTATCGTTTCATTATCCAGATAAATACAAAATAAAAATGCTTAAGATCAGCAATAAATACATTTTGATAAGTTAAATAAGCAGTGACAAGCCAAAACCTCACTCTGGAGGTTTTCTGGAATTAAACTAAACAATAATAATAATAATAATAATAACAATAATATAATATTGAACACGCTGGATTCAGGAATCGATGGGAGCATTGGCCACGTATTTGATTTTGTTTGACAGTTAGTAAGGCGGTTCCTCTCAGCCAAAGATCTGAACTGTTGGACTAAACCAACGGGTTGGAGAGAAGTGGGTGGTCTGGCAGAACCAAACCCACGTACAACCTTATGCACTGCTGTTTGGCAGCGAATACATTGACCATATAAGATGCACACCTGCACACACCCCCCCCACCCCCCCACCTCTGGGGCCTCTGGAGCAACCCAAAATTGCCGGGGCTTGCGACTGAAGTGCGTGAACTCCCAACTGGTGTTTTGGGAAAAAATATGTTTTGTTGACCATTGGAAGGAAGATCCACTGGCTTGCTAAAAGAAAAATCCATTTGTTGGAAAACAAAAAGAAAGAGAAAGTTCAATTCCCGTTTCGTTTACACTGCAGAAAACAGAACTTGGGTGTTGTGGATTCTGCTGGCAGTGGGCACCGCTCCAGACGAATCCCCAGCAGCACAACGCTAACGGCCCGATCCCCTTTCACCTCCAAACACAGGAACCCAGATCCACGTTATTCCAACACAGAGAGAAGAAAAAGATGGAGGGAAAAAAACGGGACGACAGGAATTTCTATGTGGCTAAAAGCGAAAATTACAAAATTGCAGTCCGCTTTTCTTGGCTTCTGTTGAAAAGAAAACTTTTTAACACTCGGGTCCAATGATTGGTCTAGTTCGATGCATACCGTGGCGGAGAGGAGCGGGAACAGAATAATACACCAGACCAGCTCTGATTTACAAATCACAGTCCTTTGGGGTTTTGGGGGAGCGGTTCAGCTGTGACACAGGCAGTGTCAGGACCCGGGGTCCTCTGAGAACATGAAACACTGACGTCCACACACACCTGTCTGCCAGGGGCCCCGCAAACACTAGAGGGGCCTGGCCTGCCCCCCCCCACCCCATGAGAGATAATACTAACCATTATGTTATACACTGCCCCCCCGCACATCGCTAAGCTACATTTACAATCGTTCACATCATTCTGTGGCACCGGGGTATACGTTACAGACGTGACATATGAGTCCCACTTCTTCGTAACTGCTTGTTGCGAGAGAGAGAGAGTGAGAGAGAGGGAGGGGGGGGGAGGAGAGAGAGGGGAGAGAGAGAACACAAAAAGCCTGCTGTCTGTTGACTGAATCAAATTGATCTGGATGACTGAGAGCGACAGAGTGAGGGAGGCAGGGAGAGATAGAGAGAGAGAGAGGGGGGAGAGAGCGAGAGGGAGGGGGGGAGAGGGAGAGATAGAGAGAACACGTGGGGAAGAGGAGAAGGCTTGAGGATTCTCAATAAAGAGGAGGAAGTCCGTCTTCTGACTTGAGCGGGGCCAGCGGCTACAGCAGCCAGACGCACGTCTGCTGCTCTTGTAAACTAGGCCAGTGGAGGAGGCCCTCCCTGGCCCCCGGGGGCCCGACCGCCTCAGTCGTCGGCGATGCAGAAGGTGGAGAAGTTGCTGAAGATGGGCAGGCGGCGCGAGGCGTCCAACAGGGGCGACTCCGAGCCGCTCCGGCTGTCCAGGCTGCTCTGGTAGCCGTCCTGGTCGGACAGGGAGTCCGGCGGGCTGGGGGGGGTCCCCCCCGCTGGCCCCGCCCCCGCCGCCGCCCGGAAGAAGACGGGGGGCGAGGGAGGGGGCGCCTCCCGCTGGATCATCTCCTGGGGGGGCCCCAGGCTGGCCCCGAAGAGGCCGGCCAGCTCCTGGCTGGAGTAGGTGAAGGGGTTGCTCTGCCAGTCGCTGAGCTCCTCGTCGGCGGAGAAGAGCGGCGGCGGAGGGGTGAGGGTGGCGGCGCGGCCCTGCGGGCCCCCGGCGCTGGGGAACCCCGCGAAGCTGAAGCTGTGGTGCAGGCGGGGCCGCTCGGCCGGGGGGAGGGCCGAGAGCGGCGGCGGGGGCGGGCCCCGGCGCTCCTCGGCGTTGTGGATGAAGTGGCAGCGGGGGCCGTAGGGGCAGAAGCCGATGGTGTGGAAGGTGCGACACAGCTCCGTCTTGTACTTGGGGTGGCGACTCAGGCTGCGCAGCTCCGGCATGCCGTGCGCAAACTGGCACTTGTCTCCATACTTGCACGCGCCGTTCTCCTCGAAGGGCCGACACAGCTCCGTCTTGTATCGGCTCGAATTCACCACCTGGCCCCCACCGGAGCGCAGCCGGTCGCCCGTCTCCGAGAACGAGCGGTCCCGGAAGCGGTTCTCTTTGTTGTTGTTGTTGCTGCTGCTGTTGTTGTTGTTGACGCCGCCGTCGCCCCCTCCCCCACCGCCGCCGCCACCACCGCCACCAAGCAAGGCGGCCGGGTCCAACTTGAGGCTGTTGAGGAACTGGTTCTGGTTGAACTTGCCGCTGGGCAGGCTGGCCGAGTGGCGTCGCTGGAAGAGGCCCCTGGCAGAGGGGGCCCCCACCGCCTTCCTGTCCAGCAGGGGCCCGGCGGGGGAGCAGGGGGAGGAGCTGGAGTCCAACAGGGCTCCCCCCAGACTGTTGTTGTTGTTGTTGTTGGAATACGTCAACATCTTGTTGCTCTGCTTAAAAAACAACAACAAACAAATAAAGAGTCCAAGTTAGGAAAGATTTGCCGTCCTGATTAAGAGGGCTTTAGCGATACCGTGTTACGAGAGTAGAGGTTTTGTTTTTTCCTCCCATGTCTTGGGAGGACAAAGGTCTAATAACTTTGCCATGTGCCGTTTCGTGGACCAGAAAGTGCGTACAAGTTTCTGCAAGGACTACGGTCTCTGAAAACAACACATGGGGATGCAGAATGTAAATACACATGAGACACATGTCAGCCTGAAAAGAAGGAATCGGCCCGAGAAACAAAGCATTCCCGCTCAAATGTCAAATGTCGAGGCACAACTCTCACAGTGTACAGACCTCCTTAATGTGTGATTATATATATATATATATATAAGTAGACAAATCACTCTTTTTCAGGATGTGACTTACATTGTCTCGCTCGTTGTTCCAAAGCAAACCGACTGGATGAGATTGTTAGAATATCGTTAGATTATAACAACCAGACAGCGCGGTGGCTGTAAGCCCCCGGTGTTGGTGTTTCTGCGGGCGCGCGGAGTCCGGCCCTGCGAGCAGATAAGGAGACACATGGTGTGTGTGTGTGTGTGTGTGTGTGTGTGTGTGTGTGTGTGTGTGTGTGTGTGTGTGTGTGTGTGTGTGTGTGTGTGTGCTGCCCTCTCCGTCTCCTATCTATTAAAACATGTTTGATGCAAAAATGAAAGAAAAACCGTTGCATTAGGCCTCCCCCTCCCAATTTCAGAACCCCCCCCCCCCCCCTTTGTGTGTGTGTGTGTGTGTGCGGATGAGTGTGTGTGTGTGTGTGTGTGTGTATGTAAGTCCAGTGACTCATGGATTTGTTGAGGCGGACACAGTTCTCTCCTTTCAGCGCGACAAAGTGTCCAACATTGCGTGACCCGAGGAACATGACCAGAACGCAACAGAAAGAGAAACAGAACAACTATGAGACACCACCGCACGCAAATTGAGTTTGCGTAAATGATGCGACTCAACCCAAAATGAAGAGATAAACTCTTGAAATAGCACGTTTTTGGAACAATGTGCAAGAATCGAGAAAACAAAAAGAAAATAAGCAAACGATTATCTCAAGAGAGTAACCGAGGAAGACAGACCATGCTGGGAGATGACCTTTGAACTCTGGTTAGGGGAAAGGGGACGGAACGGTTGGTTTGGCGAGATGGATGAAATGCTCTCTCTCTCACTCTCTCTCTCTCTCGCTCTCTTTCTCTCTCTTCCTCTCTTGCGCTCTCTCTCTTTCTCTGTCTTCCTCTCTCTTGCTCTCTCTCTCTTTCTCTCTCCCTCTCCCTCTCTCTTTCTCTCGCTCTCTCTCTCTCTCGCTCTCCCTCGCTCCATCTCTCCTCACCACTATTTCAGTTGTCAACATGGTTTTCCATCACGGTGACCTTGGTTGGAGCGTTCTTGCGGTGCGTCCTCGAGGACCGTAGTTATCGTGGTTCCCATAGCTCTCTCCGCCGGCCTCATTAACGTTGCCCAGACGACTGGACTTCTCTTGCGCCCCTATTGGTTCGCCTCCTGGAGGCGGACATTTTGTTTTAATGCCCTGGTCTCGCTGCTACACGGTAACCAGCACCTGACGACATGACATCAGGTCACTGCATCATGTGGCCTCCCTGACCAGTGGGCCTTGTAAACCACAGCTGTCTCACTGGCTGATTAGATGGGTGAATTTAAACATGATACTCTCTCTCTCTCTCGCTCTCTCTCTCTCTCTTGCTCTCTTGCTCTCTCTACTCATCTATTCCTCTATCTCTGTGTTTATTCCTCTCTCTCTCCCTCTCTCTCTCTCTCTCGCTCTCTCGCTCTCTCTACTCATCTATTCCTCTATCTGTGTTTATTCCTCTCTCTCTCCTCTCTCTCTCTCTCTCTCCCTCTCTCTCTCTCTCTCCTCTCTCTCCTCTCTATTCTCTCTATCCTCTGTTTATTCCTCTCTCTTCCCTCTCTCTCTCTCTCCCTCTCTCTTGCTCTCTCTTGCTCTCTCGCTCTCTCTACTCATCTATTCGTCTATCTCTGTGTTTATTCCTCTCTCTCTTTCCCTCTATCTCTCTCCTCATCTATTCCTCGATCTCTGTGTTTACTCCTGTGTCTCTGTCTGTCTCTGTCTCTGTCTCCAGTATTATGGTGTAGTATAATACAAACGTTTGACTGCTAGCAGGTGAGACATATTCCACATCTCCATTACAGGTCATTCGGGGTTCTTCTCTGTTAGCCACCGTGTCTGAATGCCACTGAATTCACTGGCTACTGTCATACCAGTTGAACACAATGGCCTCATGCACGCGGGCAACAACAGCGTCTCCAAAGCTAGCCGTCCGGTTGCAATTTGCCACCGTTTCACCGACAAAAAGTCTAAAACAAAATATATAGCAACTACACAAATGACCGTTCTTCATAAACGTTAGCGTACCAGCGAACGACGGTCGGTTACAAATCTCCCGTGACGAGTAAGATGAGATGCAAATTTAAATCCCGACCGCTTTGAATATCTGTGGCCAGTGGTGTAAATACTGTACTTCAACTATCCACAACTGTGTATATTATCTACAGCGTCGCGAGGCCAATAAAGACGCGCATTGAGGAACATCTGTCGTCGAGGTGAAGCAGCGGGGCGGGGGGGGAAAGGAAATATATCACATAACATTCTACTTCCTGTTCCCAAACGCCAGTCACTTTCAGCCCCCTCCCCCCTCCCTGGTGTTGACCCCACGAGGCAGAGGTTCAGCCTCATGCGGTGGTGATGAGAGAATCCGCCAGGCCAGGCGGTCCACCACGCTCACACTCAGGGGTCAGCCTCATTATACCTCATTCCACCTCCCAGCATGCACCTCTTCTTCTTCTTCTTCTTCTTCTTCTTCTTTTCCTCCTCCACCCCATGAGCACAGAGTCGTGGGGTCTCCTTCCTCTTCCTCCAGGGGCTGGGAAGCGTTAGAAGAGACGGCCTCTTCATCGTGCCGCCGTGGAATGTGGTGGAGGTCGACGCAAAACACGCCACCTAGTCGGCGAGTGGTTTCAGGTTTGAATGATTGCCAGCGCCGGACGAGTTGATGAAGGTGCCGGGTTCAATTCCACTGCCGCACCCAACATTTAAGCATCACAGAGCACGATGGCCAACGATACCTGCTGTTCATCGGCATGTAACCTTAGAGTTCCCTTTAAGTTAAGTGGCTGAGGGATTAACAAGCAAGAAGACTGAGCGTTTAAAATTAATCGGAACGCATTGACGAGAAAACAAAAAGGTGTGAGGGAGTGGGGGGGAGGGGTTGATTGATGGATTTGAGTTTTGAGAAAACGGCAGAGCGGATAGCCTAGCATGATTTAGCTGTCAGCGCGGCTCACTGTTTGTTCAGAGGGCGGACGGACGAGCTATGGCGGCGGAGGTGGAGCTGGCTCAACGTACCAACAGCTCTGTCAAACAAGGCTATTAGAGCGTGTCGGGTCCTACGATTAATTGCACAAACGATGTTGTTTACACGGCGCAACAGCCAGACACACACACACACACACACACACCGCCGGCCTGGGAGCGCTGGGAACTAGAATCTGGAATCCGTTGAAAGACTTTTTTTTACACGTCGGGGAGGAGGAGGAGGAGGAGGAGGAGGAGGAGGAGGAATCCTCGGACCGTCGTCTCGGGCCGCTGCTCTCGCTGAGACGTTGTTTTGTTCTTTCGATGGCGGGCCCACGCACGGGAGAGAGGGGGGTCAGTAAATACAAGCAGAAGTAACAATAATCAATGAGGAACAACACCACGCAGCTATTTATAAATCTCCTCGACCCAAAGTATTGTTGTGTCACGATACTTTAGCTCCTGCTCTTTCTCTTTCTTTTTTTCCCCACTGCCACAAAGCAGTAATCCAATTTTACAGAACCACATTTACCGAGGCCTTTTTTTTTTGGTTGTAATTACCCCCCCGCCCTCCCCTCCTCACCCTGACCTCCTCCCCCGCCACCACCACCACCACCATCACCCGTGCTTCTCTGGTTACCTCCTCCTCCCGTCGCTGTCTCTCTAATCTCTGTGGCGATCTGCCTGCGGAGGCCTCGGTCTCGCTGCCTGAGACAGACGCGCGTCTCCTGGCCGACGACGGAGGCAACAGGCGGAGCAGCCTCTGACTGTTGACACGGTGGAGTTTCACCGCTGTACAACCGGCACGCTGCTGCGGTGGCGGCGGCGGCGGCGGCGGTGGTGGTGGTGGGCGACTGTGGGTGAGTATTCATCTGCCACCACCACCATACCCACCATCACCAGCACCAGCACCATGCACCACCACCAGCACCAGCACCACCATTCACCACCAGCACCATGCACAACCACCACCACCACCATGTCTTAGTGTTATTATTGTTATCCGAGGACTGTGGAGGAGAAGGAAGAGGAGTAGGAGGAGGAGGCGGCCGGTGTGCGCGGAAAGCACCGTATCAGGAACTGTACCGTGGAGTCCTGGAGACAGGGGGCTTATCTGTCGGAGGAGCCCATCTCAGATTTATTTGGCTACTAACTCACAGTGCTGCGGTCTGTAGTTTCACAAGAGTCCTGTGGTGGAGATAAGGCCGCTCCTGTCGGTTGGCGGGAACCGGGAACCAATGGAAACTCTCAGCTGTGTTTACATGCCGGCGGCTCTGTGGGCCGGAGCCTTTTTATTAAAAAAACATTTCCAAAATAGTAATCTTTCTGTTAAAAACTCTTGTGTTTTCCTTTTCACCCCCTCGGAAATGAGGAGACGACAAGTGAAGGACAGGAAACAGGGAACTTGAAGTCATTCTGTGCGGAAGTTTTTCTAGGGATCGAATCCTAATGAGTCGGCAAGATTTAGCTATCGTCAGTTGCCGTCGCCCCCCCCCCCCATACACACACACACACACACACACACACGCAAGCACTTTCATGTCAACCACAAAATGCAGAATATCAGTACACCACACATACAATCCTGCAGTAGCGCGACACTACAGGTTTCGATGTAAACCTGTAGTACAGGTTTGCACGTCTGTACAGTTGAAGACAAAGGTTAAAAATGACAAACTTACAGGCTAATCAGGCATTTTTAAAGAGTAACCAAACACTAACCTCAAGGTGACTAGATGTGATACAGGCCTGGGAACATTTTAAACAACTGGGTGCAGTGGCGTGCAGTGCACTGCAGTGCAGTTCTGGCGTTCGGCCAGAGGGGGCGCTGGCTGGCTGTCCCGCAGGAACTCATATCACATATCACTGGACGCGGACTGAAACGGATTCCTCTGTCTGAGCACAAAAGAATCAACATTTTTCTCAGCACGAGTTGAGACTTTGTAATTCAAAGTAGCGCTCCCTCCCCACCGAGCTATTTGGAGAACAATGCCACCATTGCTGTCATATCAGCTGTTTTCACCGCGCTATCTCAAGTGTAATTGCCTTCCTCGTTTAGGTAATTATTGACTCTTATTACGAATATTTTAGTATGCCACTTAATCAATATAAGTCCGCAGGCGGCCTTCCCTCAGGCGCCTGCGGTTCACAACAGGCTAATGGCTGCTAGCTAGAATCTGCTCGGACTTGTCCGACGATACTGCATACCGAGACTTTGTGTTCGTATAACGCAAACCAAAAATGGTGCATTCTTTTATTTGAAACCGCTAGACTGTTTTGCATTGCAAACCACAACTTTGAATTCCTACAATACCGGACATGCTCTCGGTATGTATGTATGTATGCATGTATGTATGCATGTATTACAATACGAGTTCAGGTGTTATAGCAGTAAACCCGCTAGATCAGGCAGTAAGTAACAGGCCTTCATTAACAGGCGGTAAACAGAAGGGAGTTTAGGGGATTCTAAAAGGTAGTCGGGAGTCCAAGCCTGCGATGTCTCTGTCAACTAATATTTAGATTACAGTTACTGTCTAGCGTTCTCCTACACACACGCACAAACACACACACACACACACACACACACACACACACACACACACACACACA
>PIJE02000752.1:165671-168171 GCA_002895965.2 Coryphaenoides rupestris
GTTTACTCCTGTGTCTCTGTCTGTCTCTGTCTCTGTCTCCAGTATTATGGTGTAGTATAATACAAACGTTTGACTGCTAGCAGGTGAGACATATTCCACATCTCCATTACAGGTCATTCGGGGTTCTTCTCTGTTAGCCACCGTGTCTGAATGCCACTGAATTCACTGGCTACTGTCATACCAGTTGAACACAATGGCCTCATGCACGCGGGCAACAACAGCGTCTCCAAAGCTAGCCGTCCGGTTGCAATTTGCCACCGTTTCACCGACAAAAAGTCTAAAACAAAATATATAGCAACTACACAAATGACCGTTCTTCATAAACGTTAGCGTACCAGCGAACGACGGTCGGTTACAAATCTCCCGTGACGAGTAAGATGAGATGCAAATTTAAATCCCGACCGCTTTGAATATCTGTGGCCAGTGGTGTAAATACTGTACTTCAACTATCCACAACTGTGTATATTATCTACAGCGTCGCGAGGCCAATAAAGACGCGCATTGAGGAACATCTGTCGTCGAGGTGAAGCAGCGGGGCGGGGGGGGAAAGGAAATATCTCACATAACATTCTACTTCCTGTTCCCAAACGCCAGTCACTTTCAGCCCCCTCCCCCCTCCCTGGTGTTGACCCCACGAGGCAGAGGTTCAGCCTCATGCGGTGGTGATGAGAGAATCCGCCAGGCCAGGCGGTCCACCACGCTCACACTCAGGGGTCAGCCTCATTATACCTCATTCCACCTCCCAGCATGCACCTCTTCTTCTTCTTCTTCTTCTTCTTCTTCTTCTTCTTTTCCTCCTCCACCCCATGAGCACAGAGTCGTGGGGTCTCCTTCCTCTTCCTCCAGGGGCTGGGAAGCGTTAGAAGAGACGGCCTCTTCATCGTGCCGCCGTGGAATGTGGTGGAGGTCGACGCAAAACACGCCACCTAGTCGGCGAGTGGTTTCAGGTTTGAATGATTGCCAGCGCCGGACGAGTTGACGAAGGTGCCGGGTTCAATTCCACTGCCGCACCCAACCCCCACACCCCGCCCCCACCCCCACATTTAAGCATCACAGAGCACGATGGCCAACGATACCTGCTGCTCATTATATGGGCATGTAACCTTAGAGTTCCCTTTAAGTTAAGTGGCTGAGGGATTAACAAGCAAGAAGACTGAGCGTTTAAAATTAATCGGAACGCATTGACGAGAAAACAAAAAGGTGTGAGGGAGTGGGGGGGAGGGGTTGATTGATGGATTTGAGTTTTGAGAAAACGGCAGAGCGGATAGCCTAGCATGATTTAGCTGTCAGCGCGGCTCACTGTTTGTTCAGAGGGCGGACGGACGAGCTATGGCGGCGGAGGTGGAGCTGGCTCAACGTACCAACAGCTCTGTCAAACAAGGCTATTAGAGCGTGTCGGGTCCTACGATTAATTGCACAAACGATGTTGTTTACACGGCGCAACAGCCAGACACACACACACACACACACACACCGCCGGCCTGGGAGCGCTGGGAACTAGAATCTGGAATCCGTTGAAAGACTTTTTTTTACACGTCGGGGAGGAGGAGGAGGAGGAGGAGGAGGAATCCTCGGACCGTCGTCTCGGGCCGCTGCTCTCGCTGAGACGTTGTTTTGTTCTTTCGATGGCGGGCCCACGCACGGGAGAGAGGGGGGTCAGTAAATACAAGCAGAAGTAACAATAATCAATGAGGAACAACACCACGCAGCTATTTATAAATCTCCTCGACCCAAAGTATTGTTGTGTCACGATACTTTAGCTCCTGCTCTTTCTCTTTCTTTTTTTCCCCACTGCCACAAAGCAGTAATCCAATTTTACAGAACCACATTTACCGAGGCCTTTTTTTTTTGGTTGTAATTACCCCCCCGCCCTCCCCTCCTCACCCTGACCTCCTCCCCCGCCACCACCACCACCACCATCACCCGTGCTTCTCTGGTTACCTCCTCCTCCCGTCGCTGTCTCTCTAATCTCTGTGGCGATCTGCCTGCGGAGGCCTCGGTCTCGCTGCCTGAGACAGACGCGCGTCTCCTGGCCGACGACGGAGGCAACAGGCGGAGCAGCCTCTGACTGTTGACACGGTGGAGTTTCGCTGTACAACCGGCACGCTGCTGCGGCGGCGGCGGCGGCGGTGGCGGTGGTGGTGGTGGGTGACTGTGGGTGAGTATTCATCTGCCACCACCACCATACCCACCATCACCAGCACCAGCACCATGCACCACCACCAGCACCAGCACCACCATGCACCACCAGCACCATGCACAACCACCACCACCACCATGTCTTAGTGTTATTATTGTTATCCGAGGACTGTGGAGGAGAAGGAAGAGGAGTAGGAGGAGGAGGCGGCCGGTGTGCGCGGAAAGCACCGTATCAGGAACTGTACCGTGGAGTCCTGGAGACAGGGGGCTTATCTGTCGGAGGAGCCCATCTCAGATTTATTTGGCTACTAACTCACAGTGCTGCGGTCTGTAGTTTCACAAGAGTCCTGTGGTGGAGATA
>PIJE02000752.1:170671-175671 GCA_002895965.2 Coryphaenoides rupestris
CACACACCACACACACACACACACCCACACACACACACACACACTCTCTCCCAGACATACATTCTTCTGTAAACACACATACTCCTTCCTGCCGCGCGGGCCGGGTCGACCCACAGATGCTTCCCATCCTTACAGAGGCGGGAGAGAGAGAGAGAGAGAGAGAGAGAGAGAGAGAGAGAGAGAGAGAGAGAGAGAGAAAACCAACACATATCCTTTCCCTTTCCCTTAAATCTTCCCTTCTTCTCACATTAAAGCGCAGAAAAAACATGCTCATATTTCTACCCTTCCTCCCACATTTCCCTCCCTCCCTCTCTTTTTCAAATTCACACACACACACACACACACACACACGTTGCGGATGCTCTTGCGACTGTGCAGTGTTTCTGGTTGCAGAGTCGTTGGTGTGCTTGATAGTATTTTGCCCGGAGGAATGTTACTGATATGGAACTGGAAGGGAGTGGAGGGAGGGACAGGCCTGCCGACAATGAGGGGGCGAGAGAGCAACGGATTGCAGAGGGAGAAGAGAGAGAGAGAGAGAGAGAGTTCACAGAGAATGTCAGAGGATTTCGACACAGGCTGCCTGATACAGACAGACACAGTAGAAGGATTGATACGTACAGTAGATATATACATACATACATATATACATACATACTTTACAGACATACATACACATATACACACATACACACACACGCACGCACACATACATACATACAGAGAGAGAGATAGATATACAAATAGACAGATATAGATTTAGATTTTATTGTATTTTAGAATTTCTATATAATTACTTTCTGTGTAATGTTCAATGTTATGCTCCAATTCACAAAAGCACATTCCTTGTCTGTGAAAACTACTTGGCACTAAACCTGACTCTGATTCTGATTCTGGGCGAGCGAGGGAGTGAGAGACGGTGTTTCTGTAGTGTGTGTGTAGTGAGAGGTGCAGGGCGGTCCGGACGTTCTCAGCCACCCGGGTGGCGATGTACGTCACCAAGCAGCCGTGTAGCTAAACCGTTCCTCACGGATGTCACACAACAGAGGCCTGTGTGTGTGTGTGTGTGTGTGTGTGTGTGTGTGTGAACCAAGATGGCTGCCTCAGGAGAACAAGGCCCTCAGAGCCTCCTTTAAACTGCAGGGGGTTGGGGGGGGGGGTCGCTGGGGTTTCCCGCCCGTATTGGAGGGGGATCAATATGTTGTAGTGTAAGTGCAGCTTAAGAGCCTGCCGCGGAGCGCGAGTACGACCTTGGCTGAGAGAGAGAGAGAGAGAGAGAGAGAGAGAGAGAGAGAGATAGAGAGAGAGAGAGAGAGGAGAGAGAGAGACAGAGAGACAGAGAGAGAGAGAGAGAGAGAGAGAGAGGGGGAGAGTCCAAACAGATAGCCTTGTCTTCCAGTCCCCCTGCATTGAAAACGATAGCGTGGGCCCCCTTGTTGTGGAGCAGGGGCCCGTTCTCTTGTGGCTTCTGCTGCTCTGGACTCACAACAGGGGCCTCGAATATCCAATAACCCGAGAATACACCACCACCCACCCACCGCCGGGTCACGCGGTGAAACTCCAACTACCAGCATCCCCACCCCCCCTCCTCCTCTGTTGCCGTAGATACGAGTGAGGCTTTTTTTGCTTTTTGCTTTTTTGCTTTTGAATGGGTCAAAGTTCCCGGGATGGCTTTGTGGAGGCCTTGTGTACCTATTGCACACTGATAAGGTATTTATAGAGCGGTTGAACGCTAACCGCGCTTAATGTTCACACAGCGTGGTGGCGGGCCGGTGGAGGGGGGTTAGCACGTTAGCCATCTCCGCGTGCTGAGCGCTGAGCGTTGTTTAAAAAGCTGATGTCATCGTTCGCCCCCCGCCCCCCCCCTCCATATCGTTCCTCTCCTCTGACACGAGTGGCTTAATGTTTATGGGTCAGCTGTTATCAGCCGCAAGGACGCAGCCCCCCCCCTCCGCCCCCTCCTCCCTCCTCTCCCGTGCACCCGGCGCTAACCTTGAAATGTAGCTTCGTCGCGCGGCCTACCTACTGTTACTGGGTGGCGGAGAGCTACTCGTAAAAAGTGATCCTTCTCGAGTGGCGTTTGAACTCGCACGTAGTTAGTGTGAGGTAGTCGACCCCCTCGCCCAGCGCGTCCAGAGGGGAGCCTGGCGATAACTATGTAGTCCTCCTCCTCCTCCTCATCCCTCCTCCTGGTTGACCGTGAGTGTGGTGGTGGTTTGGTTTTTCCCCGTAGGGATGCAAGTAGAGGTGCACCAGCACAAGATACATACAGAGGGATCATTGGGCAATAGCGTCTTATGAGGTTATTGTGTGCGTGGCTGCAAAATGCGTTTGAGCGCGAGATAAGTGCAGTTTGGACATCCATGCCTCTCGCGACTAAACGCGTGGTGTTTGATGCCTAAACCGATTTGCCCCACTGTCTTATGATGTACTCATGCCCAACACAAGCATTGGTAAGGTCGGATAAACGTTTCCATGAAAGTTGTGAAGACCCATCACCTTTACTGGTTAACGCTTAGAAACACACAAGCGCCTATTGTGAAAATGAATTCGTGAACTACTCTCGAATGCAATAACCCCCCAACTCCAAAACGGTAGGGAAGCAAGTAGAGGTGCACCAGCACAAGATACATACAGAGGGATCATTGGGCAATAGCGTCTTATGAGGTTATTGAGTGCGTGGCTGCAAAATGCGTTTGAGCGCGAGATAAGTGCAGTTTGGACATCCATGCCTCTCGCGACTAAACGCTTGGTGTTTGATGCCTAAACCGATGTTGCCCCACTGTCTTATGATGTACTCATGCCCACACAAGCATTGGTAATTATGATGTACTCATGCCCACACAAGCGTTGGTAAGGTCGGATAAACGTTTCCATGAAAGTTGTGAAGACCCATCACCTTTTACTGTTTAACCGCTTAGAAACACACAAGCGCCTATTGTGAAAATGAATTGTGAACTACTCTCGAATGCAATAACCCCCCAACTCCAAAACGGTAGGGAAGCAAGTAGAGGTGCACCAGCACAAGATACATACAGAGGGATCATTGGGGAATAGCGTCTTATGAGGTTATTGTGTGCGTGGCTGCAAAATGCGTTTGAGCGCGAGATAAGTGCAGTTTGGACATCCATGCCTCTCGCGACTAAACGCTTGGTGTTTGATGCCTAAACCGATGTTGCCCCACTGTCTTATGATGTACTCATGCCCACACAAGCATTGGTAAGGTCGGATAAACGTTTCCATGAAAGTTGTGAAGACCCATCACCTTTTACTGTTTAACCGCTTAGAAACACACAAGCGCCTATTGTGAAAATGAATTGTGAACTACTCTCGAATGCAATAACCCCCCAACTCCAAAACGGTAGGGAAGCAAGTAGAGGTGCACCAGCACAAGATACATACAGAGGGATCATTGGGCAGTAGCGTCTTATGAGGTTATTGTGTGCGTGGCTGACTATGTCACACACACACACACACACACACACACACACAAACACACACACACACACACACGCACACACACACACACACACACTCTCTCCCAGACATACATTCTTCTGTAAACACACATACTCCTTCCTGCCGCGCGGGCCGGGTCGACCCACAGATGCTTCCCATCCTTAGCGCCGGGGAGAGAGAGAGAGAGAGAGAGAGAGAGAGAGAGAGAGAGAGAGAAGAGAGAGAGAGAGAGAGAGAGAGAGAGAAGAGAGAGAGAGGAGAGAGAGAGAGAGAGAGAGAGAGAGAGAGAGAGAGAGAGAGAGAGACAAAACCAACACATATCCTTTCCCTTTCCCTTAAATCTTCCCTTCTTCTCACATTAAAGCGCAGAAAAAACATGCTCATATTTCTACCCTTCCTCCCACATTTCCCTCCCTCCCTCTCTTTTTCAAATTCACACACACACACACACACACACACGTTGCGGATGCTCTTGCGACTGTGCAGTGTTTCTGGTTGCAGAGTCGTTGGTGTGCTTGATAGTATTTTGCCCGGAGGAATGTTACTGATATGGAACTGGAAGGGAGTGGAGGGAGGGACAGGCCTGCCGACAATGAGGGGGCGAGAGAGCAACGGATTGCAGAGGGAGAAGAGAGAGAGAGAGAGAGAGAGTTCACAGAGAATGTCAGAGGATTTCGACACAGGCTGCCTGATACAGACAGACACAGTAGAAGGATTGATACGTACAGTAGATATATACATACATACATATATACATACATACTTTACAGACATACATACACATATACACACATACACACACACGCACGCACACATACATACATACAGAGAGAGAGATAGATATACAAATAGACAGATATAGATTTAGATTTTATTGTATTTTAGAATTTCTATATAATTACTTTCTGTGTAATGTTCAATGTTATGCTCCAATTCACAAAAGCACATTCCTTGTCTGTGAAAACTACTTGGCACTAAACCTGACTCTGATTCTGATTCTGGGCGAGCGAGGGAGTGAGAGACGGTGTTTCTGTAGTGTGTGTGTAGTGAGAGGTGCAGGGCGGTCCGGACGTTCTCAGCCACCCGGGTGGCGATGTACGTCGCTGGGGTTTCCCGCCCGTATTGGAGGAGGATCAATATGTTGTATGTACATACAGAGCCATACAAGCCCCGGCCCCCTGCTAACCAAACACTGGGGCCGGCCCTGACGTCAGAGACAGAGAGAGAGAGAGAGACAGAGAGATAGAGAGAGAGATAGAGAGACAGAGACAGAGAAACAGAGGCAGAGACAGAGACAGAGAGAGAGAGAGAGAGAGAGAGGGAGAGTCCAAACAGATAGCCTTGTCTTCCAGTCCCCCTGCATTGAAAACGATAGCGTGGGCCCCCTTGTTGTGGAGCAGGGGCCCGTTCTCTTGTGGCTTCTGCTGCTCTGGACTCACAACAGGGGCCTCGAATATCCAATAACCCGAGAATACACCACCACCCACCCACCGCCGGGTCACGCGGTGAAACTCCAACTACCAGCATCCCCACCCCCCCTCCTC
>PIJE02000752.1:177241-219741 GCA_002895965.2 Coryphaenoides rupestris
AACCCACGTTCCAGATCCACCCGCCCCCGCCCCACCCCCACCCCCACCATTTTTGTAGCCTTACTGCAAGTCTGACCGTCGGACAAATTCCCGACATCAGTGATTTAAAAACAAAATGCTAATTGAGACTTCTCAAGTTGTACTGCAGACAGGATGATGCAATCAGAGTGTGACCTTTGACCCTGCGACCTGGTCCCGTACCTTCTGTGATTGACGGCTGGATTAACCCTATCAGAGACCTCCGCCACACGCCCTCCACCCGGGCTCCTGCAGGTTACGGAGGCGGAAGGGCATAGGAGAGTAGTCTCCGATCTGGGGTAAAGCTTCCCGAAGGTCAGGTCCACCTCCCCCTGCTCGGCCAGTTAATCATCTGGGTTTGTTAATCAGCAGGTCGACCCTAACGACCCCCTCGGCTAACGAGCGGCTTCTCGGTCAGTGCGTAGTTTGAGGGGCCGTGTGAGCGGTGGTACACTAGACTGGGCTGGCTGGTTGCCTGGCTGGCTGGCTGGCTGGCTGGCTGACTGGCTGGCTGGCTGGGCCCTTCGCGGGTCAACACACACCTGTTGCAAAGTCAAACACACACTCGCCCCCACGTGAACCCTGTGCTCAACATTCACACGTTCATTCACTGCACCCTCCTGTGCGAGAGGAGGGTGATCATTCACCACTCCCCCCCCACCCCCCACACCCCTCCCCCCCAGGGGAAGTCAGGCCACTGAGCAGCAGGACAGGCGATGACTTCCTGTACGGAGCTCTGATTGTCTGGGCTCGTTAACTCTGACCTCTAATTGGCTGATGATGAATCATTGTTGCGTCACTACATCATCGGATCTCTTTTGTTTTCGTCTGTATTGCATGTTTGTCCCTTTTTGATGGCTTTTCTTGTCAATGTGTGTGTGTGTGTGTGTGTGTTGTGTGTGTATACGTGTGTGTGTGTGTGTGTGTGTGTGTGTGTGTGTGTGTGTGTGTGTGTGATTATCTCTGGCTCCGCCCCCTGGACCACATGATGATGTCATTGAAACGCTTGTAGCTCTGGGTTCAGTTAATAGACACACACAGGTGGTGCTAAGCTAACCCTTTCAGTCAACATGATGACAAGAGATCTACTCATTTAAAATGTCCATCACTCAAAACCTCCACCTTAACCCAAACTTATTTAACCTAAATTGGAGGCTTTTTAAACGTTGTGACTTAACCTTGGTATTTTAACTTTTATTTTACAACTAGAAAAGTTTCGTTTTATGATTTTGTACTTTGAAGTGTATACCCTGAAAAGTGTGACAGAAATAAAATGCATTGATATCATAGGTGAGAGGCTATGGAAGGAAGGTAGAGAGAGGTAGAGTAGCTGTGAGGTGAGAGAGAAGGTGAGTGGTAGAGAGAGGTAGAGTAGCTGTGAGGTGAGAGAGACGGAGCGGGGTCGAGAGAGGTTGACGAAGCTCGTGGGTGAGAGAGGGAGCGGTTGGGAGCATCGTGTTCCGCTAGCTCTGGGAAGCTCTGTTGTTAATCATAAACTTACTCACGCTGTTTCCTAGATCGGCTATCGCCTGTTCCCCCCCATCTGGACGTGTTGGTGTCGTGTGTGTGTGTGTGCGCCGTGTGTGTGTGTGTGTGTGCTGTGTGTGTGTGGTGTGTGTGTGTGTGCGGTAGTGTGTATGCCTGGTGAGACACCCAGTCCATATGTGATAGACAGGGCCTGTGCTGCTAATCGCGGCTCGTTCGCCTGCAAGGAGCAGCATAGCTTACTAGCTTGAGGTTAGCTTAGCATATAGTGTTTGGCCTTACTTTATGGCGGCACAATACACACACACACACACACACACACACACTTGGCAAAAGCTAAGGTGTTAACTTTACAGTAACAGTCATGACAGATCGGCTTGCTGGCTTTTGATCGGACGCAGGTTACAATGAGTCACAAGTTGCTGTCCTGCCAGAGTAGACAGGTCTGTCATTAGCCATATAAAGACAAAAGATGAGAACACACACACACACATACACGCATGCACGCAAACACACACACACACACACATGCACGCAAACACACACACACACGCATGCAAACACGCATGCACACGTACACCCATGCATGCGCACACATATGCACGCACACGTACACACGCAAACACACATGCACAAACGCACACACACATGTATACACACAAGGCATAATTAGGACCATTTGGGCTTTCCATACACACACTCACGCACGCACACACGCACACACACACACAGACGCGCACACACACACAGGCCCCTGCGTGTGGGAATCAGACATTCAGCCCAACATGTTGTGACAGCGATATGAGTCGATGCAGTCCGGGTGTCACAGGAGACTAAGTCTGTCTCCATGCTGTGCAACGGCTGTTTTCTCTTGATGCATTGTTTCTTCTGTCGGTCTGTCTTACTGTCGGCCTTACTGTCTGCCTACCCGTCACCACACACACACACACACACACACACACACACACACACAGACACACGTACACAGGCACATGTAAATGCACACACGTTCACTCTCACACATACTATACACACACAGATCGATATCGGAGGCCAAACCTCGAGGCTTGATAAAGAGAGAGAGCGAGGGAGAGAGAGAGAGAGAGAGAGATGAGTCTCTCGGTTTGCTAAAAGGAAAGTGGAACTCACAAATGAAATAAAGATTACAAAGTAAAAGCCCCTCTATGACGGAGCCAACGCACACACAGGAGCAGGAAGCCACCAGCGTTCTACGAGACACGTGTCTGTGTCCATGGCTTGGCTTGGTTTCTACGGCAACTAGAAGGCCTCGCCTGAGTGGCCCTCCTCTTTGCTTGGCTGACTGTGACGGAGAGAAAGAGAGAGAGAGAGAGAGAGAGAGAGAGAGAGAGAGAGAGAGAGAGATACAGAGTGAGTGAGAGAGATACAGAGAGAGAGCAATACAGAGACGAAACAGAGAGAGAGAGAGAGAGAGGGAGGGAGGGAGATATAGAGAGAGAGAGAGAGTGAAGTAGAGCGTGAGGGAGAGATATACAGAGAGAGAGAGTGAGGGAGAGAGGGGGAGATACAGAAAGAGAGAGAGAAGGAAAGAAAGAGAAAGACAGACAGACAGAGAGATACAGCGATAGAGACAAATAGAGAAAGAGAGAGAGATACCGAAACAGACAGAAAGCGAGACAGACAGAGAACAAACAGAGAAACACAGACAGACAGACAGGCAGGCAGGCAGACAGACAGAGACAGAGATAAGAGGAGGATATCGATAAGATGTATAGAGCAAAGGGGGTCTGGTGTGCGTGTTAGTGTGTGTTAGTGTGTGTGTGTGTGTGTGTGTGTGTGTGTGTGTGTGTGTGTGTGTGTGTGTGTGTGTGTGGGGTGGGTTGCTGTTGCCAAGCGCTGGAATTCCACTTGATTTGCAGATTCGGGGGCTTGAGTCTGGAGCAGATTCTCTTACAGCCATCAGTGGTCTGTCTCCCTCTCTCTCTCTCTCTCTCTCTCTCTCTCTCTCTCTCTCTCTCTCTCTCTCTCTCTCTGTATTTTCTCTCTCTCTCTGGTGTGGTGGGTGAGGAGGAGGTGGTGGTGGTAGTGGTGGAGGGTGGTGGTGGTGGAGGAGTGGTGGTGGTGGTGGTGGTGGTGGTGGAGGAGGAGGTGGTGATGGTGGTGGTGGTGGAGGAGTTGGTTGTGGTGGTGGTGGAGGAGGTGGTGGTGGAGGAGGAGGTGCTGTCTCCAGACATGTTCCAGTGGGAGATAACTACAGGCCTGGCTCCAATAAGCCAGCGCTGTACAGGGCCTTGACTCACAGAACATCCCCCCTCCTCCCCCTCCCCCTCCCCCCCCCTCCCCCTCCCTCCCCCAGCCCTCCCAGGACTCCGTCAGACGGCTGCTCATCGCTGACCAGACCCACAGGACCCGCTTTGAACGGACCGCCGCTTGGCACACACACACACACACACACACACACACACACACACACACACACACATTTGAACACACACTCCCATTATGTGTGTGTGTTTGGCTTTGTTTATGTGTGTGTTTATGTTTATGTGTGTGTGTGTGTACATGTGATCCTCAATGTCTTCTGTTATTGTATTAGTACACACACACACACACACAGACACACACACACACACACACACCGTTCTCCCACTCTGTTAAGTCTATCAATGTGTGACGAGGGTGTCTCGCAGCTCAGGTCAAAGGTCAGGTAATTTCTGAGTCTTTTAGGGCGACCTCTTACCCAACTGCCTCTCGCCCGGCTCTGCAGCGGCAGACCGCCAGTGTGTGACCGTTACAAAGTGCACACGGGGTGATCAATATATGATCTGTAATCAAACAACATGACAATAAACATCGACTTGACAGCCATTTACCAGATAGGGAGGGAGGGAGGGCGAGGGACACTTGGAGATAGAGGGGGAGGAGAGAGAGAAAGGGAGATAGAGAGGGAGAGAGAGAGAGGAGTTGTATAGAAGATGAGAGAATAAAAGGGGGAGAAAGGCAAGGAAGAGAAAACTCTTTAGCTTGTTGCATGTTTCTCTCTTTCTCTCAGAGAGGTTTAAAACATAATGTTAGTAATATATACACGGTGAACATCCGAGAATTCAACTATTAAAAGTGTGTTACCGGCCGCAACGGGTTTTAAGACCAGAACTCCCGTAGTTACAACTCCTTGTCTCGCAGGCAGGGATGATCACAACCACACACACACACACACACACACACACACGCAGACAGACGCGTCGGGAGCGCGGCGTGTGTGTGTGTGTGTGTGTGTGTCTGGTGAAACAGTGCCACCTCTGGGTCCAGCGGCGATACCGAGTATTACAGCCCAGGGTCTTGCGGTGTGAGCCAAGACACACAGGAAAAGAAAAAAAACAACAACAACCTGGAAACAAAAGAGCTGCATGCTGAATTTGCGGGAGATAAGACTCAGATTGCAGGCCTGAGATGAAAAAGCTCAGCGTTGTCCGACAGTGTTTTTATAAGTTTGACAACTGTGGTGAGTTGTTGATATTCACAAGCACCCCTCCTTGTCGAAATGGTGTCCCGTCTCTCTACCGCCTTCCCTCCTTCAGACCAGACCCCCCCCACCCACCCCCAACCACCCCCAACCCCACGACCTTACCTCCCTCGTGTCTGTTACATAACTTCTGTGAGTGGGTGGGTGGAGGTGGGGTCAGGTAGGAGTGAGGGCCCCCTTGGGTGGGAGGCTGAGGAGGGTCCAACATTAACCCCTCCAGACCCAGCCCCTGCCTGGAACCAAGCAAACCCTGTCTCAACCACGACCTGCTAGTAGAGTGCGTTTGTGTGTGTGTGTGTGTGTGTGTGTCTGTGTGTGTGTACCTATGCTATGTATCCTGAGGTCACTAGTTAGGCATTACTTATATGACTTAAATTATTTATATTCTTATCGTTTCCGCTGTGCACTGTTTACATCGGCTGATACACAAGTTTTCATATTTAGTTTAGTCGTGTTTTCTCCTCATGTTGTATTTTTATATCAGATGTTGTATTTTAGTATGCTAGTTCTTTTGTGTTAGCGTCTTGGTCTGTGAGAAACGCCATTTTGTTCTTGTATACTGTTTATATGAATGAATGACAAATAAACAAACTTGAACTTGAACTGTGTGTGTGCGCGTGCATGTGTGGTGTGTGTGTGTGTGTGTGTGTGTTTGTAGGCTGCAGTGGTTCCAGCGTAGCGGGACGTTAGTCAAAAAGACTAAACGTTTTTCGAACCGCCGACCAGCACTGTGATGAAAACACACACACATGCACACACACACACACACACACACGGTTTCCTCCCCCTTCTGCTGGCGGTGTCCTGATTCATTGTGACAGTAACACGTCAATCAAAGTTTCCTAAATTTCTCATTACGTTTAGCGGGTCCACGCGGTCAAAATAGAACCTTCAAAACGCTCAGTATTCAAGCCTTTCTCTGGTTGTTCCATTACGATCTGCGTTTGCCAGGGGACGCCAAAAAGACCAAAAAAGGAAAGTACAGCATCCCGTGTCCAACATAACGTTCCCCTCGTATTTTAAACTCATTTTCATTTTAAAACTCATTCATCTTCCCCCTGCTCCTCCCCTTTTGTCGAGCCACAAGCTGTGTGTGTCCTTGTGGCGGTTTGGACGAAAAAGCCAACCCGTATAAATTAAAGTTTGATTTCGATAGTGTGGACACTGAGGGCCTGAGAGACGGTGTGTCAGTGAACACAACCGCCCCCACCACCGCCGGCCAGAGCATGTGAGGACCGGCGGCGGCGGCGGCGGCGTCCTCACGTGACGGTGGGGTCACGGTGCTGCCCGAGGTCCGCTGAGGACGATGAACCCGTTGAACCCCCCGGGAGGAGACAGATCGCTCCGGAGTGTCTTCTACCGCGGTGGTCGCGGGGCGGCTGAGGGCGAGCGACGCCTCCCCCACCACTGAAACCAAGAGGGAGAAAAGAAGAGAGAGAACGAGAGAGAGAGAGAGAAGGTCAGGACAGAGAGGGTAAAGAGACGCGAGTGTCAGAGAGTGAGAGAGAGAGAGGAGAGACGAGAGAGAGAGAGAGAGGAGAGCGAGACAGCGAGAGAGAGGGGATAGAGCGAGAGCGGAGGTAGACAAGAGAGAGTGTAAAGAGGGAGCGAGTGTAGCCGAGAGCAGAGAGAGCGAGAGCGTGTCAGAGAGAGACGAGGGGTTGTAGTTTGAGGCAGGGAGGTCTGGGGCTGTGGGTGGACGGTGGGGGGGCTGGTGGGGACCGTACGGTCGGACGTCGTCTCCGTCTCCTCTTGGCAGCGTGGCGCGTCTTCGCAGAATAAAATAAAAAAACCCAAAGTGTTTGTCTTCCTCCTCCGCTGCGGACCCTCTCATTCCCCGGGCCGCGGCGTCCGCTCCCCGCTGTGCTGCTGCTGCTGCTGCTGCTGCTGCTGCTGCACTCACTTCCACCCCGGCGGCGCTCACACAGCTCTACAGTCGGTCGGTTAGCTGGTCGCGCTGCAGACGGCGGCGGCAGCAACAACAACAACATGTCCGCCGACCAGGCCGCCCGCTCGGCTCGGCTGCGTCTATTTCGGTCGTCGGTCTCGCCGGCACACCGGGCACCGCGCTAAACCCGTCGCGTCGACGCAGGCGCGGACGCTTCAGAAACGCCTCGGCAGCAAATCGCGTCGGGCAAAACAGCGCGGGGCCGCGTGCGCAACCGGACGATCAAATATGAGTAACGGAAAACATTTATTTTCGGCGATTAGCATTTGAATAACGCGGTGACCTTGAATTAAATTAAATTAAATCATTGTATTTAAATACCACGAATTTCAACCTTTAGTCTGCATTTGCCATTGTTCCGACCACAATGTTATTCTATTAGGCACTGATTTTAGCATTTACGACTTTTATTTATTATTGGTTTTATTGTTATGTTCTTATTTTTGAGCAAACTCTGGCACAAGAATTTCCTTTGGGATTAACAAAGTTCTATCTTATCTTATAAAAACAGGAAGGCCTTGCGCTGAAAAGTTGGGAAATTTTTTACACTCGAAAAAACGTGACAAGAGAGGAGCTGTACCACAGGAAACAATGGTTTTGGTGGCAACGCGTTTCTAGCGACCCGTCTCTGTGTGATCGTGGCCTTAATAATACACTCAGAACCCAGAGCCCGGCGGCGTCATCATATACAGAGCACAGAATCGACCCCAAGACATTAATTAAAAGCAGAACACACCAGAGAAGGCCTCCGTCTTGTATATATACCATGATGTCATTTTTGTGTGTTGGTTATTATTTACACGTATTTACGTCGACTACTCACAGAAAGACGTACGACTGCCTGGACATGAAAGGCCCTTTTTCGAAACAATAATTTTATTATTTTTTTCGGCGGCGGGGACGTATGTAAACACCGTTTGTGTCTTGGCAGGCCAAGGCCTAGTTTCCATTGGCAGGCCGGCCTTGTGGGTCATTCTCTCCTCCATTTAGCATAGCTCAGAGTAATTACATAACCACATGTAATTACGGCGGTGGAACAACAGGGCCGCTTGGCGTGCTAGCTTACAGGGCCGGCCGCACTGGAACCCGTCGAGGGGGATGGGGGGGGGAATGTGGCTCGCTGAGGTTGAAGTTTATTGCTCATTTTAAATTGAATAATTCAAATTAAAAAGGACGGGTTCGATTGGCGTCTTGAGTTGCTGCCGCTTTCTTAGCGACTATAGCGTAGCTACTTCTCAGTCTGCGCGCGTGGAGGTGAATTATACTTCTGCGCTAAATAGCCACCATGGTTTTATCTTGGCTTTTATCATCCTCTGCATCTCGTTGATCCATTCTTGATCTCAAAACTCATTGGCTGTTGCCAGCATCATCTCTGGGGGGCGCAGATGCTAAATCTTATACCCCAACATACCCAAACGAGTTGCGGGGCTAGGGTACCAAAGTAGCTCCGGGGAGATCTGGGTGCAGGCAACATGGAGGCAAGGTCAACATTGCTCACGTGCATATAATACTCCCCACATCGAAATGACGCAAAGATCGGCACAAAAGTTCCCCACTCGAAGCGACGGCAGCGCCCTCTATGGGCCACGCAGACACCAGCCGTGTACTCGCTCGCCGCTCAATTATGATGCAGCCTTTATGAATTAGCTTCGTGTTAGCGTAGCGCTCGGCTAGTCCTGTTTCTGTTGAGGCGTTGACTGCAGTTGATTGCAAGAGTTAGCAAGAGAAGCGACCTGCCTTGTATATGTAATGATAGGCACAACACAGCTCTCACAGCTGTGTGTGTGACACACACAGACACACACACAGACACACACACACACACACGCGCTTACTCACTCCCTCATACACACACTGAACATTGTGGTTTTTTAATCGCTGTTTACGTGACGGCTGTCTCTGCGAGCGTATGAGTGACTGTGCGGCCATGTTGGAATTTGGCAGATTTGCGACGGTGGCAGTTTGTGGTCACAGCAGCGACGGAGCGAGACGTGAGGCCCCCCGCAAGTCACACATACACACACACACACTTTTTTATACATGCACACACACACATAGACACACACACACACGGACACTTACTTATACATGCACACACACACACACTTTTTTTATACATGCACACACAAGCAAACACATAGACACACACACACACACACACACACACACACAGGGAGCTTCAGTGATCCCTAAGGTTAAGGTTCCTGGCGTCCAGGCCTGGTGTCTAGCGCCCTCTACTGGATTCGTCCACCAGTACGTCAACCAGACACAGACCAGTGTCAAACATACCGACACACGTTAATTAATTTCATATTACACGCATTGTTATCAATGTCTAGTAGCAGTGGAGACGTATACTATTATAAAACTCGAAGTAGAAATAGTATAGAAGTTGGGTTCTTATAATGTCATTGTTGTGAATATTATTAATATTAAGTACAGTAAATATAGAAGTACCAGTATGCACTTCAACTGTATACAATACCAGAAGGTTCATGTATTAAAAACGTATCGCTGTCTTTTCCTTCAGACATGACTCTCGTATCAGTCGGCCTATTATATACTGATATATAATATAGCACAGCGTATACTATCATACAGTAATATATACCGCTGTAGATAATACAGTAGCAGTTTACTATATATAGTAAACTTACATTTTTGTCTCACAGTGTTGGTGGGCGGCTGAACTGTAAACAGTAAGAAGTCAGAGATTTGGATGTGGTATTGTTGGCCTCTTTCCTGATTTTTCGGACTGGTTTGTGTGTGTGTGTGTGTGTGTGTGTGTGTGTGTGTGTGTGTGTGTGTGTGTGTGTGTGTGTGTGTGTGTGTGTGTGTTCGGTGGGCGGCTTAGTGGGACAGTTTACTGGATCTGTAAACACAGCAGGACTCGGACCTCCTGGGACCAGAAGAACCCACGGAAACCAGACACGCCACCCCCCCACATTGTTTCTGAAAGTATTATCTATTTAAATCTCTCTCTCTCTCTCTCTCCCAATCTCTCTTCCTCTTTCTCTCGCTCACCTCTCTCTCTCCACCTCTGGAGGTCGGGAGGTCAACATGAAGTGTGTGTGACTCAGCTTTAGAAAAATAAAAAAAAAGAGAAAGAAAAAGTCACGTCCTCTGCGTGGGAAGGAGAGCATAGACCGCGTGTGTGTGTGTGTGCGTGCGTGTGCGTGTGCGTGTGAGTGAGTGATGGGGCGTGGATGGTGAGAAACACTCTCTCTGTGTCTTCGGTGATTTCTCATTTCGTGTGTGGACTGCGTGTCTCTTGGCGGGTGCGTCTTTAGTTTTGAACATTTTAAGTGACAATTTAAAACATTTTAAACCCAAATGAAGCATCACAACTTCACGGACTCCAGCGGGGACTGCCACTGGAGGCTCACCGTGGAGTCGGGGCTCCCCACCACCTCCGCCGTCATGTTCGCGCTCGGCGTGGCGGGAAACCTGGCCGCCCTGGCGCTGCTGGAGGCGCGGCGGCGGCGGCGGCGCTGGTGCTGCGGCGGCGGCGGGAGGATGGGGAGGGGTGTGAGGGGGAGGAGGAGGAAGAGCGGGTCCTGTCTGTTCCGCGTCCTGGTGACGGCGCTGGTCGCCACCGACCTGCTGGGCACCCTGGCCGTCAGCCCCGTGGTGCTGGCCGCGTACACGACGAACACGACGCTGGTGGCGCTGGGTGATGCTGATGCTGGTGCTGGTGCTGATGCTGGTGGTGCTGATGCTGGTGCTGATGCTGGTGGTGCTGATGCTGGTGCTGGTGCTGGTGATGATGACGTCATGTGCGCCTACTTCGGCTTCGGCATGACGTTCCTGAGCCTGTCCACGCTGAGCATCCTGTGCGCCATGGCGCTGGAGCGCTTCGTCTCGCTGGGCTTCCCTTACTTCTACGACAGGCGCGTCGCGGGCGCGGGCGCCGGTGCGCGCCGCGGCTACGTGGCGGTCGCGCTCATCTACGTGGCGTGCGCGCTGTACTGCGCGTGTCCGCTGGCGGGCGTGGGCAAGTACGTGCAGTACTGTCCGGGCACGTGGTGCTTCGTGGACATGAGCCCGTCGCCGGAGGAGCGGCGGCACCTGGTCTACACGGGCGTGTACGCGTGCTTCACGCTGCTGGTCATCGTGTGCACGGCGGTGTGCAACGTGTGCGTCATCTGCTTCCTCGTGCAGATGCACCGGCGGCAGAAGACGCGCCATCACAACCATCACAACCATCACCACCACCGGGCCGCGGATGGAGGAAGCTCCCGCCACAAGCGCGGGTTGTTTTTCCGCAGGTCGCTGTCGATGACGGAGGAGGTGGAGCATCTCCTCCCTCTGGTGTTCATCACGGTGGCCTTCTGCGTCTGCTCCTTCCCACTGCTGGTACAACGTCTTTAACACACACACACACACACACACACACACACACCCCTGCAGTGTCTAAAAGCTCATGACGCATGCAGGACGCATTCCATTTTGAACGTTTTCTTCCTTCTGGCGACCTGTCTCTCTTCCTCATCCTGTAAGACTGACATACCTGACTTACTGGTCTGCTGTCTGTCTGTCTGTCTGTCTGGCTGGCTGGCTGCTCCTCTGTCTGCCTGTCTATCCACCTGCCTATCCACGTGTCTGTCCCCCTGCCTATCCACCTGTCTATCCACCTGCCTATCCACGTGTCTGTCCCCCTGTGTATCCACCTGCCTATCCACCTGTCTATCCACCTGCCTATCCACGTGTCTGTCCCCCTGTCTATCCACCTGCCTATCCACGTGTCTGTCCCCCTGCCTATCCACCTGTCTATCCACCTGCCTATCCACGTGTCTGTCCCCCTGTGTATCCACCTGCCTATCCACCTGTCTATCCACCTGCCTATCCACGTGTCTGTCCCCCTGTGTATCCACCTGTCTATCCACCTGCCTATCCGCCTGTCTATCCACCTGCCTGTCTGCTTGACTACACGGTGGTCGCCGGTGATGTCATTGTTCCTACCCTGCCGTACGTACGATTATAATGCAGTAAACTGTAAGCCATAAAGGCAATTCTTCGGATAGCATATTGAAGAGGACTCATTGTGAGCTAAGGCAGCGTCTGATCCGACATCAAATATGTTTAAAAGGTGTGTTTAATCCGTCTGTCTCTACTCACTTGGGTTGCTTGTGTTCCTGCACATACTTTTGCACTTTTTAATTGCTTTTTTTCTAAATATATTTATTAGATATATTTTTGGGAGTTTCTATATTATTACTTTGTTTAATGTTGAATGTTATGCATCAATTTCACATAAGCACATTCCTTGTTTGGAAAAAGTAAGGCAATAAAGCTGATTCTGATTCTGTCTCTCTTTCTGTCTCCCCGCCTTCTCGTCTGTCTGCCCATCTGTCTGTCTGTCTCTCTGTCTCTCCCTCCTCCAGCTGCGGGTCTACATCAACTTCATGGGCCGGACGGATGAGCGGCACACCAGTGACCTGTACGCGCTGCGCATGCTGTCCTTCAACTCCATCATCGACCCCTGGGCCTTCATCATCTTCCAGCCCTCCGTGCTCAAGCTCCTCTGGAGAACTCTGCTGCAGCGTCGGCGGTCGCGGGCGTCCGCACGGGAGGAGAATTCCCCCCGCCCCTGCTTGATGGTTCAGTCCGGGCCGCAGATAACGTCCGCCATGCTGGACAACTGCACCACTACCGCCGCCACCACCACCACCGGCCTCCAGATCCATTCAGACCTTGAAGAGCCGTCATGACAGACAAGTGGAGGTGGCGGTGGGGGGGATCTTGGACAGGGACGAGCCCATTGGTCGGGGCCCCCCGGGGTGTGGCCACTAGCACAATCATGGACCCTTGTCTCCGAAAACGTCTCTGCAGCTCGCGAATTAGATACAGAAACCATGTACAATACTGACCACTGTCCAAGTCCTGTAAGATTGAGCCAAAGGCATTGTGTGAAATCAGTTCCTCTCACGGTAGCGCTGAGTTGAGGATCCAAACGCAGGACAGCCAGGCAGGTGACGGTGATTAAACCCAAAGACCGGGTATGTGATAAACAAACGGGTACAGATAACAGGGGGGAACCAGAATATAGGAGACCCATTTACATTTATATTTCGGGCATTTGGCAGACGCTTTTATCCAAAGCGACTTACAATGAGTACATTGTTGAAAGAGACAATATATCGCTGTGGTGCATAAAGATAAGAATAGAGCAGGTTCCCAGTATTCATAGTTGCAAGGACACATGAGGGGTGTTTCCAGATGGGACAGAAATGAGGCAGACAGGACACAGGGGAACCCCCCCATGTTGAATCATCCCCTCCCTCATTATACTACAAATGTGTTCATTTGTTCTGTGACTTTGATCCTTAGATAGAGCTTAAAATGTGTAAGAAATGGGCTTTTACTCAACAATTATACAAAATGTGTACCAAGAATTTGCCTTTTACTCAACAATTACAAACGTACCAAAGAGTTAGTACTCAGAAAGTACTGTGCGCTCAGACGGTCAGAAAGATATGGAATCAGTGCATCCTGTGTCATTCTGTGTCATTCTGTGCCACAGAGAAGCAGAACAAGTCATGGCTGCTTTTCGCTTGTTCCTGGTCGCGTGCGTTTGAGGAAGCGACTTCACCACAATGTGACCTCGTTGTCAGATGAGCGGATATGACCCAAGAGTGTGGACAGGAACTCTTGACTCATCACATCTAATCTAGTTTGTCAAGGAGACGTTTCTGAGAGCGTGCCTCACCACTCAGGTTAACCATAGGAGCAGCAATTGATTCTGAAAGACAAGCCAGGTTATGGTTTAAGGCCTCTGTATGCTTCTTCAGATGTGTTATGAGATCAGAACGAGAGCGTGCCTCACCACTCAGGTTAACCATAGGAGCAGCAATTGATTCTGAAAGACAAGCCAGGTTATGGTTTAAGGCCTCTGTATGCTTCTTCAGATGTGTTATGAGATCAGAACAAATCGGAGGCTGATTTCGACTTTACCTTGTATAGTTCCACAGAACTGGCCGATATTGAGGTGGTACTAGTATCAGAGTATCGGAGGCTGTCCGTCAACCTACCGAAATCTGATATTTTGGAAATAATTACAGAACTCATAGATGACAGTCTTTGCAAAACAAATTACATTTTCTATTCTATTCTATAATAAAATACCGTATTTTTCGGACTATAAGGCGCACTTAAAATCCTGTAATTTTCTCAAAAATCGACAGTGCGCCTTATAATCCGGTGCGCCTTATGTATTAACCTCGAACCGATTTTATGCGGTACACGGCGCTCAAAAATCTGTCAAGCTGCACCGCTTGATGGATTGTCGGCGCATTACGGCTACCGCGGAGTAATACTTGATGGATTGTCGGCGCATTACGGCTACCGCGGAGTAATACTTGATGGATTGTCGGCGCATTACGGCTACCGCGGAGTAATACTAGCCTTGCGGAGTAATACGTACTGTGCTTCAACATACCGGTAATATTATGGTGTGTGTGTACAAGGACCTGAAGATGAAGAATTTGATGGATTTGTGGATGAGGAATGAACTGAAAAAGTGAGTGTATTGTTTTGTATTTTATGTGTTACAACTGAACAATGTTGAGTTATTGTGTGAGTTGAAAAAAGTTCGATTTATCTGACTGTTTTGTGTTGCTTAATGCGCCTGTTTTGTATTGTATGTGTTACAACTGAACAATGTTGAGAGTTATTGTGAATGAGTTGAATAAAGTTCGATTTATCTGACTGTTTTGTGTTGCTTAATGCGCCTTATAATGCGGTGCGCCTTATAATCCGGTGCGCCTTATGTATGAAAATAGACCCGTTCATTGACAGTGCGCTTTATAATCCGGTGCGCCTTATAGTCCGGAAAATACGGTAAGTATTAAATAATAAAACTGTCTGCGGCATCCAAACCCATATCATTACAATAGCTGTTAACAAGATTGGTTTGGACATAATACTGAATACTGAACATAATTTGGTAGACAAGAAGCAAAGTCAGAGAACAAATATATATATACAGTATATATCATATAACAGTCAAGCCGACCATCAGAGGTTATTTACTGCTGGGTCGGAGGGTTAATGGACTGTAAGAAGCAGAGGTTGATGACCGCGGCATGGCTGGGCAGTCTCACGGAGGACAGCTAGACACCACCCCTCCTCCCCACCCCACCCCACCCACTCTCCCAGCGAGTGACAAATCCTTCAGCCCAAAGACATCCAGGAAGGATGAAGATGACACAGCTGGAGCCCTGGGAGAGGGTGAGGAGAGAGAGAGAGGGAAGGGGAGAGGGAGGGGAGGCAGGGAGAGAGAGCGGGGGATGGAGTGACGCGTAGAAGGCGAGAGAGACGGGATGGGAGAGATAGTGAGAAAGAATGAGGTGCTGAGAGAAAAAGAGGGCGGTAAAGAGAAAGGGAGAGAGATTGATAAAGAAAGAAATGGGGAGGGTAATAAAGAGAGAGAGAGAGAGGGGGGAAAGAGCTAAGGAGAGATGGAGCGAGAGCCTTGCTCATGGGACGTTTGTTCATGCGAGAGTGAGTGAGAGAGCGTGAGAGAGAGATTCAAGATTCCAAACGTTCATTCGTCACATCCACATACAGTATATGACGCGCAAAAGAATAATACCGATAACACGATTAGGAGGGATCACAATCAGAATATCCATTAGGAAAGAACCCATTGTTAACATTGGGGACAATGGTGTCTGCTATGAAGCTCGTCACTATATCTGACATCACTGGAGCGGAATAGAAATATGTCCCAGTCGACTTCAGGGCGTCCTGAAGATTGGCCTCTGTTTGGTTGGACCACCGATTTACTTCCCTTGTCACTACCGCCTCCCGTACTATCCTTTGGATCAAAAACCCCTCAAATGTGAGGGTTTGTCTAAGAACACCCCCCCTTCCCCCACCGCTCCTCCGCCAGCACTCCTGTATCTCATCCACGCTGTTGTTATGACAACAGGATGTGGGAAACGGGGTCAACCGCCACTGCGACGCAGCCCGTCCTCGTTTGCCGTTGGCCCGCGCGGTCCCAATAGATCCTGTGGAGCTCAAGCGTTCCCAGGCTTCGAGTGACGGCTGTTTGATGACAACAATGTGGAGATGATCCGATTTCATCCGCCCACCCCCCATTCTCCTCCACCCTCCTCCTCCATCCAGTTTCACCACATGCGCGGAGACTGAGCCAGGGGAATGTTTACAACTCCGCTGTTTATGTGACTTGTGACACAGCAGTTGACTAATTGGCTGATCTTGGGTTGTGTATCATTTAAACAGCGGAGCCAGGTCAGACGTCCACAAGGGGTACTCGAGCACTTTTACGACTAAGCCCGGCGTTCGTGCCCCTGTGATTGTCAGGCGGGATGGAAGAGATGCCCACGATTGGTCAGAAATGGGCTCATCGGGGGAGGAGGGAGGCACAGTCCACTCGACTCGGATGTCCTCTCAGAGCATCGTTGTGGCTGTGGCATTTCTGAATAAACTTTGTGCCCACTGACTTACTTACTTACTTACTTACTTACCTTTTATAGTGCTCTCTAGCCCTAAGTGCTTTTGAAAGGAAGGAACGTGAGTAGGGGCAGACGGAATTGTTCCTCACCTACGTTTAGTTGTTAAGTAGTTGAACTCTTTCCAACCGCGGCCAAAGTGTTTCTGTAAGTGACGACAACCGACCGCTTCCTCACTGCTTCGCTCTGGCGTCATGATGTGCATGATATGTAGTGGGGGTGTGTTGCGAGTAAAATAAACTACAATTCCTGTTCTTCACCGCATAGATTGATGGTAAAGAGATGGTAAAGAGAACATGCACGCACACACACACACACACATAAACATACAACCAGTGTTGTAATGTAACGAAGTACAAATACTTCGTTACTGTACTTAAGTAGAATTTTCACGTATCTGTACTTTACTTCGTTATTTATATTTCTGGCAACTTTCACTTTTACTCTACACTACATTTCTGAAATAAAATGTATACTTTTACTCTGATACATTTCTCCTAAGCATCTTCGTTACTCGTTACTACAAAATAAAATCATTAGAAATGTGTTAAGACCGCAGGTTTGGCGAATCACGCGCGAAACCCACCAGACGCGCAATGCGCACGCGTACTGCTGCGGGCGCACGCGCTTTACTTCCGCTCCCATGGTAACGCATGGCGCGGTTCCCACTGCGTCCCTGTGCGCAATCTCATAGAAATACATTGTATATGTACAATATCTGCATCATATTCAGTTACATTAAGTTAAATCAAGTCATACATTTAGCATACAACCAAAACAACATTATAATAATAATAATTACTCAAGTACATTTCTAAAAGGTGACTTTAACTTCTACCAAAGTCAAGACTACATACAGATTGCACAATTGCTCCAGACAGTCCAGTCCCTGTCTGCATCTAAATAATTACAACGGGAAATCAGCACCCTCTAGTGGATAGTCAAGCAATTACAACAGCAACACTTTATTCATTAGCGGGCTAATTAATCACATATATTTATATTTCTCATTCCTGCTGGTCTTTTTTTTAACTGTGAATATTGGAAATATTTTGATTGTGATCCCTCCAATCCTGTATTATAATTCTTTCCGCAGAGCATCGCCACTTTTCATTTCACTGCATATCCTGTATGTGTGTATATGACCAATAAACTTACTGAATCTTGAATCTTTAAAAATAAAAACATAACAAAAAAATATATATATAAATATATATATAAATTAAAAATAAATAATACAAAATACAAAAAAATACAAAAATAAGGGGGCGGGCCGGTCGTGACACCTTAACATACAAAAATAGAAAATAAAAAATACATAAATAAAAAATAAATAAGGGGGCGGGCCCGGACGTGAAAACAGTCGTGACACCTTAACATAAAATTCACCTAAACATAAATCTAAAATCCAAAAATCCAAAAATAAGAAAAAATAAATAAATAAATAAATAAGGGGGCGGGCCCGAGCGGAAAAACAGTCGTGACGTCACGGCCGTCCCAGCATTCAGCGCGGGGGCAGCATGGCGGACACCCGGGAGAAGGGTCTGCAGGACTACAGGAAGAAGCTGCTGGAGCACAAAGAGATCGACGGGCGGCTAAAAGAGTGTAAGCTGTGGCGTGTGAGCGCTGGAGACGCGTGGCGGCTGTTGACGTGTCGTCGTCGTCGTTGTCGTTGTTGTCTCTTAACGCCAAACGGATAGCATGGATAGCCCCGGTTAGCATGTTAGCTCGCTAGCATGCTAGGTGCTTTGTCACGCAGGCAGCATCTCCATAGAGTATGAATGGAGCTCCGTTAGCACCAGCACGCTAACCACAGTGTGACGCTGCTGCTGGTGGTGGAGGTGCTGCTGGTGCTGCTGCTGGTTAGTCAGCAGTAACGCGACCAGAAGTCGTCCAAGTATCTTGATTGGGATGTTTATGTCCCGATGGCAGCAAAGCTAAAGACTAATGAGCGGCTGGTGATTTTGACGTCACAGCGGCTAACGCTAACACTGTGGATTGTGATTAGAATAGAATAGAAGAAGAAGAATAGAATAGAGGAATAGAATAGAACTTTATTAATCCCGAAGGAAATTCTTGTGCCAGGTTACATAGCGATACAATACAACAATATGGAAAACAACAGAATAATAATAAAATAAACTAACGGATTTACAGTTAAAATATACAAATATGTGGGCAAGATAATATATTCCGACGGTGAGAAACAATTGGATAATTGAATAATTGAAGTGAAATATTATTGGACATGACATTAAGAATATTGCACATGATGATGATGAGAGGTAGTGTTATGATTATAATAACATGATAATAATAATATAATATAGCACATGATAGAGTATTGCACATGATGTTGGACAGTAATATTAATATTAATATTGCTCGTAATACTGAGGAAAGTGCACATGATGTTGTGAGGTAATATTGCACATTATATTGCTGTGTTCATTGTCTTGAACACTCCTCCCCCCAGAGGGGGGGAGGAGTTATAGGAGTTTGATGTACATTCCAGTTGTACTCGGAATGACGCTTGATGTCGTGCATGAGACCGGAGGCCGACGTGGAAGTCACGCCCGAGATGATCGAAGTCCGGGTTGGTGGGGTTAGCTCTCCTCTCCTTCACACTTTCCTTAGTTGGAATTTTGGATTGGCTTGGAAGTCGGAAGATCCAACCCCCCCCCCCCCCCCGAGGACAACTGGAACACACCATTATTGAACCTCACCACTTCCTCCTCCTCCTCCTCCACTCCTCCCAGCAGCTCACCTGTGCTCTCCACCTGTGTTCTGTCTGATGTGTTCTAGTGAGGGAGCAGCTGAGGGAGCAGACCAAGCAGTACGAGAAGTCCGAGAATGACCTCAAAGCTCTGCAGAGCGTCGGCCAGGTGAGCAGAAGACCAGTCTTTCATGTCATTTTTTAAATCTATTTGTTGTTGTTGTTGTTTAACACCTGCGATGATGGAAGGAGCATCCCAACACAACTGACCAAATGCCCGTTTCTTTTTTAAATTGCAGATTGTGGGTGAAGTTCTCAAACAGTTGACCGAGGAGAAATGTAAGTTCTATCTGAGGTTAAAAATAAGTTACGTGACACAATATTACATTTTGAGTGTTTCACTGACCACCTCCCAATCTTGTTGCCAGTTATTGTAAAGGCCACCAATGGGCCGCGATATGTGGTGGGATGCCGTAGGCAGGTACGTCCAACTATTATCTATTAACCTATTAACCTTGCAATTATAAATGCTTGAAACCTTCTCTATTCTTATCTTTATGTACCACAGTGATATATTGCTGTCTCTTTCAACAAATGTACTTATTGTAAGTCGCTTTTGGATAAAGGCGTCTGCTAAATGGAAATGTATTTGTATCCCCACGTTAATATTTATTATTAATATATCATTGTACATAGACTTCACTGTAGCGATAAGCCCATCTCTGGTTTATTATGTATTTATTTTCTTTATGGTTTGAGCTTTTTAAGTCTACTTGTTCATGGGAGCGTGTGGATTATCTGTTGGTAAACACTTTTACTTTGTTTTTCTGTTCAGTTGGATAAGTCACAACTGAAACCTGGCACCAGGGTGGCTTTGGACATGACCACCCTCACCATCATGAGGTAGGCTGGGGGCACGGCCGTTCATGTGTTCATATTGTCGTCATGTTGTCATCATCTTGTGGTCATGTTGTCATCATCGCGTGACCAACATTATTGTCAGTGTTGCTGTGTTGGCATGGTCGATGGGAGAGGAGTAACCATGGCAACGTATTCACTTGTATTTCCGTGTGTCTCGTGCAAATGTCTATTATGGGGGTCCTCCTCCTTCCTGTGTTGACTTTCACGGGCCTCTGGTCTCCTCCCAGGTACCTGCCGCGTGAGGTGGACCCCCTGGTCTACAACATGTCCCATGAAGACCCCGGCAGCGTCTCGTACTCGGAGATCGGGGGGCTGTCCGAACAGATCAGAGAGCTGAGAGAGGTGAGCTTTAAATACCGTTTGTGGTTGTTGTAGTTTTAACACATGGTTCCTTCCCAACCTGTGAGGTCTCAACTCACACCGGGGGGGAAGATAAGACTATCGGTGGCTGTAAGGCTATGGGTGGTGGTGGCTGTAAGGCTACGGGTGGCAGTAAGGTTATGGGTGATGGTGGCAGTAAGGCTATGGGTGGTGGTGGTGGTGGCTGTAAGGCTACGGGTGGCAGTAAGGTTATGGGTGGTGGCGGCTGTAAGGGTGGTGGTGGCTGTAAGGCTGCAGGTGGTGGTGGCTGTAAGGCTGCAGGTGGTGGTGGCTGTAAGGCTACGGATGATGGTGGCTGTAAGGCTACGGGTGGTGGTGGCTATAAGGCTACAGGTGGCTGTAAGGCTACAGGTGGCTGTAAGGCTACGGGTGGTGGTGGCTGTAAGGCTACAGGTGGCTGTAAGTATACGGGTGGTGGTGGCTGTAAGGCTACAGGTGGCTGTAAGGCTCCGGGTGGTGGTTGCTGTAAGGCTACGGGTGGTGGTGGCTGTAAGGCTACGGTGGCTGTAAGGCTACAGGTGGCTGTAAGGCTACGGGTGGTGGTGGCTGTAAGGCTACAGGTGGCTGTAAGTCTACGGGTGGTGGTGGCTGTAAGGCTACGGGTGGTGGTGGCTGTAAGGCTACGGGTGGTGGTGGCTGTAAGGCTACAGGTGGCTGTAAGGCTCCGGGTGGTGGTGGCTGTAAGGCTCCGGGTGGTGGTGGCTGTAAGGCTACGGTGGTGGTGGCTGTAAGGCTACGGATGGTGGTGGCTGTAAGGCTATGGTGGTGGTGGCTGTAAGGCTACGGATGGTGGTGGCTATAAGGCTATGGTGGTGGTGGCGGCTGTAAGGCTACGGGTGGTGGCTGTAAGGCTACGGGTGGTGGCTGTAAGGCTACGGGTGGTGGTGATGCAAGGCTACAGGTGGTGGTGGCTGTAAGGCTACGGGTGGTGGTGGTGGTGTAAGGCTACAGGCGGCTGTAAGGCTACAGGTGAACATGATATTTGTGGTTCCAGGTGATTGAGCTGCCTCTGACCAACCCTGAGCTCTTCCAGAGGGTGGGCATTATCCCCCCCAAGGGCTGCCTGCTCTACGGACCTCCAGGTCAGCTATGCTACATTAATATAAGGTTAAACTAGTCCTACTGTTACAGTATACGCTGTGGGTGTGTACTGTACTCATTGTGTGAAACTTGGTTGTCATGATGATGATGATGATTTTTGTTACTCTTTGACGTCTCCTCTTCTCTCCTCCCAGGCACTGGGAAGACTCTTCTAGCCCGAGCAGTGGCCAGTCAGCTAGACTGCAACTTCCTCAAGGTCAGCACCTGGTGCAGTACCATTCGTAGGGTTCATACTAGTCTGTGGGGTGGGCTCTAGGGTGGTCGGGGCCTCAAGTTGCGTAGCGGTGTTATTGGCGTATAAAAATTGCCATTGTGTGGCATCTCATCCTGGCTATCTTGCTGTTCACCAGCAAGGGCTTAACCTAGCAATTATGAGTGCTTGCATCTAGTTCTATTCAAATCTTACGGTACCGTCAGCGATAATTGTTGTTTCACCCTCTGGACAAAAGGCTCTGCTAAATGCCCTAAAAGTAAATGTGTGTGTGGGGTGTCCAGGTGGTGTCCAGCTCCATCGTGGATAAGTACATCGGCGAGAGCGCCCGGCTCATCAGGGAGATGTTCAACTACGCCCGCGACCACCAGCCCTGCATCATCTTCATGGACGAGATCGACGCCATCGGTACGTGGACCCAGATGTTCACCCTGTCATAGTCACCCTCTGGTGTTCACCCTCTCATTGTCACCCTCTCACACGCCCACCCTGTGATAGTCACCCTCTCATCGTGCACCTGCTGTCTTGTGTCCATGGCACCCAGAGCTACTGTGTCCACACTAACCGTCTCGTGTTCGTCTCCTCCAAGGTGGCCGCCGCTTCTCTGAGGGAACGTCTGCTGACAGAGAAATCCAGAGGACACTGATGGAGGTAAGGGGGCGGTCCCACACCTCTGATGTAGGGTTCTGCAAATGTTAACTAGATATTTCCCAATATATTACCGCTGCACAGTAATCTAGATTTAAACTTCATATTGAATTTGAGTTGAGTGCATGTATGTTTGTAGCTCTGACTCCCACATTGACTCACACAGTGAGTCAGAGCTACAGTCTGACACCACACCAGAACCAGATGCAGCAGAACCACCAGGTTCCACATAATTCCTCTGGTTCCCCTAACAAGTCAAGTCCCTTTACATTTTTTCAACCTAAATCACCTAACAGTCTCAAAGGGCTTTACAGACACCCCCTAACCTTTAAGAAGTAAGCCTCCCTTAATTCACAAGGAAGAAACCTTGAGAAGGAACCGTCCTCGAAGGAGGGATCCCTCACTCTGCGTTCCTTCTCCAGATTTCTTCCTTGTTTAATTAAGGGAGTCGTTTCGTCCTCTAAGGGGGGCTATATGGCTAGGGTGGTGTCATAATCACATGGCCCATAATCATATGGCCTGTAAAGCCCTTTGGGACTGGAACTGTGATTAAGGGCGATACACATAACATTGACTTGACTTGAACGCAGAGTGGGGGGGGTCCCTCCTTGCAGGGATGGTTCGGAGTGCAGCAGGTGCCATGTGATGGACAGACATAACGGTTCTTCCTCCTCCTCTTCCTCCTCCTCCCAGCTGCTGAACCAGATGGATGGCTTTCGACACCCTCCACCGGGTCAAGATGATCATGGCCACCAACCGGCCGGACACGCTGGACCCGGCGCTGCTGCGACCCGGTCGGCTGGACCGCAAGATCCGTAAGCAGCCCGGCTTCCACCAGACACACTCCACCACCATGCACCCACCCACGACAGCCATGTGGTATTGTTATTATGGGCTGTCGTGTTTCGAATGGTGTTGCGGAACGTATAGATGAAAAAAAGATGTCGCCTTTGCTCTGTTTGGTCAGTATTGTAGTCTAAATTATTTATGAGATGTTGTCAAAAAAGTTATTGTCCGATGCAGTTTGAGATTAGGAGAACAAAACCAGTTTCGGTTTTAATCCAATAAAACTGTTTGGGAAACTGGTCTCAACAAGGAACCGTAACTCTTAACAGTAGCGTTATTTTCGAATATGAAGGGTTTGCGTTCTCTGAATAGGACCGATTACTCGCACAACTACTGTATGAAGCAGTGAGAAAATAGTGTTGAGCGATGCTAAAGCTTCACAGTCGGTCTGTCCCCCCTAGTGGTGATGAGAGGTAGTTAAGTGTGTTGTGTTGTGTTGCTGTGTTACAGATATCGAGCTTCCCAACGAACAAGCTCGCCTGGACATCCTGAAGATCCATGCAAGTCCCATCACCAAGCATGGAGAGATTGGTACGCGGCACCACACACAGCACCACGAAACCACACCACAGCCGTAGCTCAGGAGGCAGAGCGATTGTCTGGCAACTGGAAGGTTGCTGGTTCGGTTTCTCCCCCCCCCCCCCCCCCCCGGCTCCTACCCCTTAGCTAAGTGTCGAGGTGTCCCTGAGCATAAGACGCCTTTGAACCCTACCTGCTCTCGATCAGCTGTGTGTGTGTGTGTGTGTGTGCGTGTGCGTGTGCGTGCGCGCATGTTGGGTGACATTGTAAAGTGCTTTGGATCAGAATCAGCTTTATTGCCTTAGTTTTTACAAACATTGAATGTGCTTTTCTGAAATTGGTGCATAACATTAAACAAAGTAAAAATATAGAAATACTAAAAATATATATAAAAAATAAGCAATTAAAAGGTGCAATTTAAAGAAAACATGTGCGTTAATGTAATACAGTAGTGTCCATGGGGGGTGGGAGTCGGTGTAGTTAATCATTCATTTAACGTGGAGAATAGTGTCCATAGGGGGTGGGAATCGGTGGGGATCAGTGGGGGTCCCGGGTCTTGTTAATGAGGCCAGTTGTCGTGAGCGGAAGTAACTGTTCTTGTGTTGTGTGAGGTTTTGGTCCTGATGGAGATATAAAAGCAATTCCAATCGACCGGATCAGTTGAGTCTCATGGTGCCTCTCACGCTCGCCTTCTCAGATTACGAGGCCATCGTGAAACTGTCCGACGGCTTCAACGGAGCCGACCTGAGGAACGTGTGCACGGAAGCCGGTAACGAGACAGACACACACACACACACACACACACACACACACACACACACACACACACACACACACACACATCAATACATACACCACCACCGGTCTAACCCGCCTGGTCCTCCTCTCCCTCCCACCAGGCCTGTTCGCCATCCGCGCCGACCGAGAGTACGTCACACAGGAGGACTTCATGAAGGCCGTCCGCAAGGTGGCAGACTCCAAGAAACTGGAGTCCAAGCTGGACTACAAACCTGTATAAACCTGTTACCCCCCCCCAACATCTAGAAACACCCCCTCAACCTCCGCTCACCAACATCTAGAAACACCCCCTCAACCTCCGCTCACCAACATCTAGAAACACCCCCTCAACCTCCGCTCACCAACATCTAGAAACACCCCCTCAACCTCCGCTCACCAACATCTAGAAACACCCCCTCAACCTCCGCTCAGCAAGACCAGGAGAAGGCACTGAGTTGCCGTGTGTGTGTGTGTGTGTGTGTGGGGTGTGTCTCTCCAACAATACATTATTTGTCTTATTATTTAGTTTTATTATTTCTTTTTGTTTTGTATGTTTATGTAAAGAAACCTTTTTAGAGATGGTCGTATTTCTTTACAGTTGGCCAACCAACCGAGCGGCATCATGAGAACGAACCTCTTTCCATATTTCCTCCTGAGTTTAGCCCCGGCCCTCGTGTTCAGGAAGTAGTCGGTGACTGTTTCTGGCTTCTGTGAGGAGACTTGTATAAAAACTAAAAAAAGTTGATTTGCTGCATTAAAAACACGACATTATAAATGATCGTCTGGCCTGTCTTTTCTGTTGTTTACTACCTTTCTTTTCACTGATTTATCTAAAAAAAATTGCAACGAATAGGACTTATTAGAGTATTATTGTTGTGTTGTTACTACCTGACTTTAAAAACATTAGAATTTTAAAGTCTACACTGTTTGGGTTGTGGTTTTGGTGTTGTGGGTATAAAATGATTTTAGCGAACACTATTGAAACCCAAGCATTAAACACTTTGATGGAGTTGGATTAAAAATTAATTATTCCAGGCATATATTTGCTTGTACAGTAGCAAGTCTAAATAGATAGATATTCCAGACTTACACCACATTAGCATCATGGTACCAATACTTGGAAAATAAAGATTATTTCAGAGTAATGACCGTTCCCTGTATTTAGGCCAATGCTGGATGTAGACAATTATCATCCATTCATTGTCCATCCTTATGTGAGGTCTAGAGATAAGACTACTGTGCTGTGTAGACTATTATGTAATATGGAGTCTACATTATATATTCTGTACACACACACACACACACACACACAGTGGCTGACTGCACTGCACCAAGACCCTGGCCTGTGTCCCAACACACATACTCTCTAGTAGTAGTAGCGTGCATCTCACACAAGGTTTTTATATAAGCGAGTAAGCTTCATGTTTCCTACTAACTGAATGTTAGTTAGTTGTGATTTTCAATTGTTTTCCCCACTTTCTGCTCTCACCCATCAGACAGTTCTATGTGCGGCCGCTAGGGGCGCCATTAACCCGCCTGAAGCCTCAGCCAGGAGCTTCAGGCGGGTCTCGGATGCTGTTTCTGTATATTATAGGCCTAGTGGGTTTTTTTGTAACAATTCAGCCTTCCTGTTTTACTTCATATCATCTCCACTAGATATCATAATTCATGTTTCATACGCTGTGGTTCACTGTTTCATAGCATCGTGGTTAAAATACGGGCCTATAGGCGGCCTATACTGTATAGTGGGCGATTGTAAGTCAGAGCAGGTGTAAGGAGACACCATAAATAGGTCTCCATAAGCAGTCCTGACCTTTGGGCATCGGGTTCCTCCGGGCCAATGTCACAGAGGAGGCTTCTCTCTCTCCTAGCTGTGAACAGGGGTCTGATTCTTGAGATACTTCCACCGTATCAAAGCCCTTCTGTTTGGCCCCTGAAGACTCTTGGTGTCCCAATCGATAGACAGATCTTCTCGGGAAAGTCTCCAAAGACTCCACGTTGAAACGTCGATGGCAGTGGACCGAGCTGTCTTGGAATAGGGCCCGTTAAACTATTGTTGTGTTGTGTATTTGTTATGCATTAGATCAATGTCTCGCATACAACACGGAGTGGTGAATTGAATGTTATATATTGCATTGTGGGATATGCAACCACCCCATTAATGTTTGAAATTGGCTCATTTCCATATTTGTCGTCCTGTTGCTTTGTAATGCCGAGGAGGATGAGGAGAGAGGAAGAGGGAGTCATGGGAGGAGTTCAATGTTCACTAATCCTCTCTCTCTCTCTCATCCTCCTATCATCAAACTCTCATTTCCCTCAGAATGCTGACATCACGCATGCACTTAGTGTCTCTCTCTCTCTCTCACACACACTACCCCACAGCGAGGTGGACCTTCTCTGCATGGAGGGGAAATTAAGGATTAGGATTAATTCTGTAAATCTAATCCCACGTGATTATTGCACACACACACACACAAGCATGTGCACATACACACACATAAGCACGCGCACACAGATACAACACACACACACACACACAGAGCAGAGGAGCCTGCTACAGCAGTGTTTAGTGTTCGTAAGGTTTTGTATGGGCGGGGCGTTGTGTAGCAGTGTATCCACCCATCAATCGAATGGCTTCCTGCCCGTCCACGCATTCATTCCATCAGACAAACGCAGCATTAAAAACATATATCATTTATTATAAGAACGCATGCATTTGTTGACAAAACCCCCCACGGTCCTCTACTGTTGCAGTAGGAGGCCGACCACTAGTACACACAGGATGACATCAGGACCATTAGAAGAAAACCCGGGGCGGATTCACACCGAAAACATGGGAAGGTTCGAGGGAGGTAGAGGGAAAACCCGGAGCGGATTCCCCCCCTTTATTATCTGTATCCGTTTGATGGTGAAAGCGTCGAGGCCCGGGTCGTATATTGAGGGGAACTGGGGAGAGGGGTGGATTCACAGATACTTAGAACAGTCTCCAGGAGGAAAAGTGTTGCTTTGTGTATGTCGCTCATATCCTGAGTGTCCCCCCCGGAGTGGAAGAACACCCCCCCACCCCCAGACATCGATGGCATTCAGCCGCTGAGCGTGAAAGGTCAAAGGTGATTATTTAACATCTAGTTCAGAGGAGAAAAGGCTCGAGTCATCTGTTGTCTTGTCCTGCAACCTCTCTGCTTGGCCCATAGGCTTCAATTCAGGGAACATCACACACACACACACACACGCACACACACGTACATACACGCACACACACACTTGTTCAGGCACGATTCACCACTGACAAGTAACCCCCCCTCCCCAAACATAAGCCCACCAATGACCCCCCAACAATCAGATAAACAGATTTTTTTTTGTTTTGCCAAAAAAATCACAATCACTGAATCAAACGAAACACTCGTAAAGTTTGTGAAAAATAAGTTATAAAAAAACCCACAAACAAATGTCCACCATCACCTCGTATAAAAACAAGAAAAACAGAAAACAAACTCAATTCAAACGATTACAAAAATAATTCACAAGGAGAAAACGCCAAAGTTGACTTGGCGTCCGGGAGTGCAGACGCTAAACGACCTGACTTGGCAACCCAAAACACACGTGGCCACGGGTTGCCATGTCTGTGGGGGTACAAAAAACAAAAACAAAAAAGCATTTTAATATCGTTGAAAGGAGACGGCGGGTAGTTTGAATCTGCTGCTGGGTTAAATCATAACAAACAAACCAAAATGCAGAACTTATACTTCTTAAAATAAATAAAATTCATTAAAAAAAAAAAAAAAAAGGATAAAAATGCATCCAAAAAAACTGGACCCCAACTCTGCTGGATTGTGCTCTTTAGTGGGCGCCCTTGTCTTGATCTATGACGTCTAAACCCGTCACACTAAGACGCGCCTCATCATGCATGGAGTTGTAGCTGGTGAGTTTGGCCAGCAGGGGTCTCCATCTCCCCGTCACCCGGCTGTGCTGCGGCCCAGTGAGCCGCTGCTACGCAAACACGTGAGAGCAGCGTTCACGTTTAATTTCGTGGAAGACTTTGCATTTTTTTGTAACAATAACCTTTGGGTTTGTGCATAGCTCATTGTTGAACCAAAATAATTTGAAATGAAAGCACGTGTGTGAATGTTCTCGCATGTTCGAGAATACTCGAGCGCGTTCCTCTTGAAATACTCGGTGTAGCTAGCGTGTTAATATGTTTTCCAGCGACCGTGAGCTCACTATGACCAAGAAAATGGCCGAAAAACATTCAACGTGAAAATATCGGACATTCAAATGAGAATACTTTCAACAAATCAACAAGTAAAACAACAATCTTGACACTGGATATGAATACACAGGTTTATGGAGCGTTTCTGCTCCAGTGCTGAAGAGACGCTCTGGTTTAAACTGGTTTAACGAGTCTCCCAGCAGTATGAGACTGTGGTTATAGTGGTCATCTGCTGTGGCTGCACTGGTGTGTTCAAGTGAACTTAACACTGTACGGTCTCCGGACCATACACTGATATGATGTACTGTGAATACGGACCCCACAATGCAGGGCCCCATAAAGGCATGTGTGTGTGTGTGTGTGTGTGTGTGTGTGTGTGTCTGTGCAACTTTTCAGGGAGGCTTCACACACACTGATTGTTCTGCAGATGAGATCCATCAGGGATTCATACAATCATTAATGTGCTACATCCATAGTACATTAACAGCCCGTCAACAACGCATTGATAGCATGTTGATAGCGCATTAGCCTAATCGTGTGTTTAGAGACACTCCAATACGCCTCCGGGGAATCCTCTGCTCTCATTGGCTTCTCAAATCTTTTCAACCCCTATCAGTCCTTACTAAACGCAGTCTGTTTCATCACTCAACATCATCGGATTGCCATTGCTAGTATGCAAATGCTAATAATCTAATGCTGCTACGAAGCTAACGCTGACAGGCTAATGCTAAAAACGGCAACGCGAAAATGATATGCTAAATGGATGCTGATAAATGATGCTGCTTGAACGCCGATGCTGAAAAGGTAATAGCCGCGAGATTTACGGTATATGCTAGTGCTACAGTTGAACTTTCGGAAGACGTTACCGATCGCGGAATAACGTTGCGTTAGCGACGTCGCTCGACCGCGGAATTAGCTCGCTGTCTTAGCCATTAGCACCACATTAGGAAACATGCGCGGCATCGTTTCCGTCGATATGCTTTGTGTGTATTCCATTTCAAACCTAACTGGTTTTGGACAATTACGATTTTTCTATTGCTTTTTGTCCCCCCCCCGTTACTGCAGGATCAGTGTGTCATTTATCTCCCTCTTTCTCTCCCCCTCTCTCTCTCTCTCTCTCTCTCTCTCTCACAACACAACACACACACACACACCACACACACACACACCACCACACCACACACAAACACACACACACACACACGTTCTGAACTATGAACAGCTGCACGGCTCCCACTTCCTGCTGGAGCGCCGGATGATAAGCGATGTCACTTCCTCTCCACTCCGGATTATTTACGGCTTTGACGGTAAAGCACCGTGGCACCGTGACAAAAGGCGGGCGGGCTGCGTCTCCTGACAGCCCATAATAAGCGGGCGGCGACAGACACACAGAGAGCCGCGCTGGAGAGGGGGAGGAGGAGGAAGAGGAGGAGGAAGAGGAAGAGGAAGAGGAAGAGGAAGAGGAGAGGCGGGGCGAGGGGGGTTTGCTGCAGTGCCTGATCTAAAGCTCTGTGCTCGGCTGCCTCAGTCTGTTTTGTTTAGTGCCCCTAAGCCGCTTCTGATCTCCCGCAGTCAAGCTCTCTCTCTCCCTCCCTATATCTCTATCTCTCTCGATCTTTCCCCCCCTCTCTCACCCCCCCCTTCTGTTTCTCTCTCTATCTTCCCCCTCCTCTCTCTCTCTCTACATCTGCCCCCATTCCTCACCCTCCCTTCCACCTCCCTGCCTGCCATCACCTGCTCCTCTCGCTCCCCAGCTTTGTTTCCCAGCATGCACCACTGATCCTCCTCTCTTCGTACAGATCGCCTTCTCACCAAGACGCTCAGTGTTTTGATCACTCTGTAGCTCTTCACGCCGCATTCTGAGTGTGTGTTTATCGTGGACAGGAGGACTAGCCAGTAGAAACCAGTGAACCCCACTTGGGTTAGTCCTGGTTCTAGTCCTCTGCTAGAATTGAACATGGCGTTCAGCGAGAGCAAGGTCGCTGCAGAGAAGCAGTTAGGAGGACCCCAGGAACTTCCACTACTACTTTAGAAAGATCGCTTCAAAACGAGACGTTTAGTGCAGATTCTAGAGCCTGCAGGGGCTTCAAAAGCCTCTCGCAACAAAACCAGAAATAGTAACATAATAATTACAATAGCGTCCCTGTCTTGTCTTTACACGGTCAATGTTTAAAAGACACGACGTGAACGTCAGGCAAAAGACAACTCTGGTCTGCGCACACACACATCACACACACACACACACACAACTATCCTTAGCACTCTGTTTCCATGGTGAGGGAGTATTCCTCGTAGCCGCTGGCAACCGGTTTGAGAAACGCTGTTTGTTGACGTGAGGAGACACCGTAAATAAAAACAACAAAACAACAAGCAAAGCCTGGCATCCCTCCTGGCATCTAACGCTCCAAACACCTCCTTCCTGCTTGCGGTCAGGTGACTGACGCTGCTGAGTTCTGATTGGACGGGGTCGGCATGGGGGCGGGTCCGGTCCGGTGTGGTTAGATCCGGATCTGGTAGCCGTCGCTCAGGGTGCTCAGTTCTGCCGGTCTCCTGTCCACTGAGGCTGGCCTGTCAGACAGACAGATAGACAGGCAGGTGGTGAGACAGACAGGCAGGCAGACAGACAGACAGACAGAACAGGTGAAGTGACAGATGGTGAGACAGACAAACGGACAGACAGGCAGGTGGTGAAATAGACAGACAGACAGACAGACAGACAGGCGGGTGGTGAGACAGACAGACAGTTAGACAGACAGGCAGGCAGGTGGCAAGACAGACAGATAGACAGGTGGATGGTGAGAAGCAATAAGAAAAAAATAAGATGCCAGCTATTGCAGAGGCTGCTCTGCATCCTGAGACACACACTTAAGAGTTAAGACACACGCACACGCACACGCACACACACACACACACACACACACACACACACACACACTCTCTCTCTCTCCCGTCAGCTGTGGGTCGTAAAATAATCTGTACTGTAGCAACAGCTGCAGCATAGCGATCACAACACACACACACACACACACACACACACACAAAACACATACACGCACGCACGCTCACACACACACACACACACACACACACACTGTATGTCTAAGTATATTAGTGTGACTTTAATCTTTCTAGGAAGAGAGAGCGAGCGAGAGAGAGAGAGAGAGAGAGAGAGAGAGAGAGAGAGAGAGAGAGAGAGATTGACTAAGACAACGAGAGACAGAGAGAGTAATAGAGAGAGGCATTATGGGAAGTGAAAGCCCGTACGATTTGTCTCTGCGGTGCGCGCATCGCTGGTGTGGGCTGGCCTGCCGTCGCCGTGGCGATAAGGACTTCCCCCGACTGCGCTCCTTGATGGGCGACTGGGCGCTGGACGACTTCAGGATCTGGCCAAACACATGAACAGACACATGAATAAACAAACAAACAAACAAACAAACAAACAATCACGCATCGTAAATGTGTAAACATGATGGGTGAAACAGACGTATTAGGGACAGAGATCGGCAGTGACCTCGAGATTTGATGCCTGCTGGGACGATATGTATTGCGATTCTGTGAAGATTGCCACAAAATATGAGTTCTTTGGTGCCGTTTTATATTTTGTGGGCATAACGTTGGGGTTGTTTTAAATGTGAATGTGGCTGAACAGAACATAGTTGATGCCAATCAACTATAGGCAAACTACACTATAGGACACAAGTATTGCGAATGCAACAAATCCAGATGCTAAAGTTATTTCCAGATAGCAAGCTATTTTAAAACTCTTAAAATTGTTAGTCTGCTGGTCTGTATGGCTGTTATGTCCTGCCTCAGAGCATCAAGACATCTCAGATCTGATCTCTAGCTGCCTGAGGAGAGAGAGAGAGAGAGAGAGCGAGAGAGAGAAGATGAAAGTACATATCTCATGACTTTGTATGGGTTTTTAAAGGCGTGCGTGTGTGTGTGTGTATTTGTACATTTGTGTGTGTAAGAAAATAGCTATCATTAGAAGCTACTATTAACCTCTCAGCACTGAGATAAACTGTTGGTTTGACGACATGCGAGTCACGGGGGGAAACACACACACACACACACACACACACACACACACACACACACACACACACACACACACACACACACACACACACACACACAGTGATTCCCTTGACAAAGCAAAACACAGGGCGATCTTATTTCACCGCTCTGTCATGTGGCCATGATGGAGTGTGTGTGTGTGTGTGCGTGCGTGAGGAATGTGTGTGTGTGTGTGTGTGTGCGTGCGTGAGGAGTGTGTGTGTGGAGACTATGGTTACACTTGGTATTGCTGGTGGACGGGTGTTTAGTTTTGCTGAAATTGAAATATTAAACTCTTTCTTGGTTGCAGGAATATAGGTCATGCACGCATGTGTTTGTGCGTGTGTGTGTGCGTGTGCATGTGTGTGTGCATGTGTGTGTGCGTGTGCATGTGTCTGTGCGTGTGTGTGTGTGTGTGTGTGTGTGACAGCTGCAAACACAGTGACCTACATATCTTGCTGACTGGCAGTTCACACACAGTCTAGCCTTGACGCATAGCTCAAATTTAGCTGTAGACAGATTTAAAGTGAGTTCAAAGGTCAAACAACAATAACAAGAACAACCAAGGAGATCATTGTCTTAACGTTATACATCTAGCTCTGTCTCTCTCTCTCATTCTACCTCTAGATCCTCCCTCTCTCTCCCTCCCCCATCTCTCTCTCTCTCCCTCTCCCTATGGCCTGGTCTTGTATTAATATGTCGTTGTATGTGTGTGTGTACATGTATGACTGTGTGTGTGTGTGTGTGTGTGTGTGTGTGTGTGTGTGTGTGTGTGTGTGTGTGTGTGTGTGCGTGTGATTGTATGTGTGAGTGTGTGTGTGTGTGTGTGATGTGTGGCATGCACCAGGATTTGAAATAAGGGCTTTTATTGACTGTAATGGGGAGGGAAAGTGCAGGGTTAATCGTAGTGCCAAGTCCGTAATCCAAGCGAGTAGTCGTAGTCCATAAGCAGGGGGTATCACACCGGGAAGTAGTCGCATACGGTCCAGGGCAAGGCAGGCGGGAGGGTAGTCAGGCAGGCAAGGGTCATACACAAGACGGGTTCTCGGACAGGCAAACGATCAAGGCACACAGCCACTTGGTTTCCTTCTCACAGAACTCACACACAGCGTCTTGGTCTCCACTCTTCTTCCTCCTCTTTCTCTCCCACAACCACCTCCTCTTCCACCTCCTCTTCCACCTCCTCTTCCTCCTCTCTCTCCTCCACTCTCTTCTTGACTCCTCCTTCGACTCTCTCTTCGACCTCGGTCCTCTCCTATTTATTGGCCGCAGCCAGGCCTTTGATTGGCTGCCGCCGAGTTTCCTCAACGAGGCGCAGCTTCCGCAAGCTAGCCTCTCTACACTTCCTTGGCCTCACCTGGCTCCCTCACTTCCATGCGCTGCCGGAGCCGGCCGGCGTTTAGCCGCAGCCAGGCCTTTGATTGGCTGCCGCCGAATTCTCTCAACGAGGCGCAGCTACTTCCCATGAGGTTGATCGCCTCTCTCCACTTCCTGGTCTCTCTGGCTCCCTCTGGGGGCCGAATGGGGAACTGCGGTTCTCCCGACCATGGTCCATCTGGCCTGGTCGGCCCCTCAGTGGCCGTCTGCCACATACCCTCCTCCTCAGCTCCGACCAGGAGGGAGGGGCGGCCCACTCCTCCAATGGCCCGCTCTGGGGTGCCACCGCTCGGGTCGTCGTCCGCCGCTGCCGCGCCGCCGGCGCCGCCCCCCGGGTCGTCGTCCGCCGCTGCCGTGCCGCCGGCGCCGCCCCCCGGGTCGTCGTCCGCCGCCGTGGCCGTAATCGCGCCTGCAAGCCCAAACCGACAGCCGCCCCCGGGCTCGTCGTCCGCCGCAAGCTCCGCTGCCACGCCACGCCACGCGCCGCTCCCCCACGCCAGCGTCGTCGTTCCGCCAAGCTACCGCCTGACGGCCGCCCGACTACCCCCGGCGTCGTCCGTACGTCGCCGCCTATCCGCTTGACGCCGCCCCCCACGCGGTCGAGGTCCGTCCGGCCGTATTTTAATTCCTGTGGCGGTATCTGTGCTCGTAAGACCACCTTTTCTGACCTCTTCTCTCTTAGTTTACTTATTCTTGCCGAATATCTCAAGACTGGCTGTTCCTGCAACACTTTCATATTCTCCCTAGTGCTGTCTCCCGATACCTGGCTATTCCAGGTCTGCCGTGTTATTGGTGCTTCCTCCTTCCTCTGGCTCCACCCTTGGACCAATGGCATCTGCCAGAGCCCGTAGAGTATTAGGAGCATACTCATCTGTTTCAGCATCCTCACTTTGGTGCTGTAGCTCCTGAATAGGCTGGGTCTGGTTTTCAGTAAGTTGCGGTTGGTTAGGTCTGGATGCGTCTGCATCCAGATCTTTTCCAAGCTCCTCTCTCACCCTTGGCTGGGTGGTTTTGGTGCAGTGGTTGAGGTGGTACCAGGTGGTGTTCCCTTCCACCTGGATAGCTGTCGGCGTTGCTCTGACCACTTTGTATGGCCCTTCTCTCCTTGGCTCGTTCCAGTGTCTCCTGAACACCCTCAGGTAGACCTGATCACCAGGCTCCACCCCCCTTGGTGGATCGTCTTCTGGCTCTGGAACTCTGCTTTTTTCCTGTTTGAATATAAGCTTATGTATAGCAGTAAGTTGTTTAATATATTCCCTTATCTCCATTTGTAATTGCTCCAACGGAGGTCCCTTATGGGGTCCTCTAATGGTAGGTGCAGGCATGGGTCGACCCGTAAGCATTTCATGTGGAGTTAGATGCGTCATTCTGTTAGCCTGCATACGATAACTCATTAGTGCTAGTGGCAGTGCATCTATCCAATTCAATTTAGCACTTGCACATATTTTGTTTATTTTTGTCTTGAGTGTCCCATTCACTCTTTCCACCATTCCCTGCGACTGAGGATGATACACACAGCCTAACCTTTGTTTGATATGCAGCTGCTGAATCACCTGTTTTACTGTTTTCTGAATAAACGCTGAACCATTGTCTGAACTTATCTCTGTCGGAATTCCAAACCTTGGCATGACTTCTCTCGTCAAAAATTTGATTACAGTAGCCGCACTTTGATCTTTTGATGGGACTGCCTCTACCCATCTACTGAATCTATCTATGACTACTAACATGTATCTTTTTCCATTTACCTTCTTAATCATGTCCACATAGTCCATGACCAAATGTCTAAATGGTCCCTCAGGTGTAGGAATGTGTCCCAATGGAGTAGTGATTGTTTTTCTTACATTATTTTTTGCACATATCTCGCATTCATTAAGTTGATTATCAACCATCGTTTGCAAGTATGGTGACCAAAAACCTTGTTTTCGAATTTTCCTCATTACTTCCCCCCTTGCGCAATGGTCAAAACCATGCGCATTAGTGATAAGCAAACCTAACAACGCCGTTGGTGCCAACAACATCCCATCATGGGTTCTCCATAACCCTGTGGGGGTGCGTACAGCACCCCTCTTTAGCCACATGTTTTGCTCATAAACTCCAGCTTTTTCCTGCATACGAACAACATCTTCTTCTGTAGGCGCAGCTTCAGGCATGATCAATACTGCCTGGACTGCCCTGCTGCTTTTTGAGGCCACCTTGGCAGCCTCATCTGCAGCATTGTTAACTTTTATGACATAATCATTTCCTTTCTTGTGCGCTTGACATTTGATTATTGCCACTTGTTTGGGCAGTAACAGTGCCAACATTAATTCCACAATCTGATCACAATGCAATATGGGGGACCCATCTGTTTTCTTAAATCCCCTCATTTTCCATACTGCTCCGAACAAATGACATACACCATGTGCGTATGCAGAATCTGTATATATATTTACCGTTTTACCTGCTCCCTCTTGGCAGGCAGCTATAAGAGCTCTCAACTCAGCTAACTGTGCTGAACATGGCTGTTTACAATGACAACTTTGAATGACAGAAAACGTTTTGTCTGGGTTCTGTCTCAGCACTGCAAACCCCGCCTGGTTTCCCAAATGATCCTTGAAACACGATCCATCCACAAACAGCTCTTCCTCTGCCCCAACTATAGGCGTTGATAATAAATCCGGCCGTAATTTGGTATAAGTCAAAGAGTCAGCTACACAATCATGTGGCGTTTTTTCAAAATCATGCGGAATTCTTTCTGCTGGATTTACTGTAGAACACCTTTGTATGGTAACATCTGGAAATGTTAGTAATGCCAAATATTCCATCAACCTTGAGTTTGTCAATACAAACTTTCCTTTTTCAATTAATTCAGTGACTTTGTGATGCGTAAAAATAGTTACTGGGTAACCCATTGTAATGGTCGAGGCCTTGTCATAAGCATACTGTACCGCAGCTAATCCCTGGTAACAAGGCGGATAGCCTGCGTCTAACTTTGAGCTATAGTAAGCTATGGGTTGTTTTCGCCTCCCACTGCATGATTCTTGCATTAACACCGCTGACACGTATCCCTGACTTTTATTTGCCACATACAATAGGAATGGTTTCGTGTAATCTGGGTTTGCTAACGCGCTTGCTCCCTGCATTTCTTGTTTGATGCCTTCAAAAGCAGTTAGTGCATCTGCATTCCACGTTAGTCGAGCTTGTAGATCTGTTGTGCCTGCGGTCTTCATAATTTCTCTTAATGACGCGGTTTTTAGGGCATAATCCTCTATCCAATCTGAACTAAATCCTGTCATTCCCAAGAATGTCATCATTTGTCGCACCGTCTCTGGTTTAGGTGCTTTACTAATTCCTTCTAGCTGGCTGGGTGCTATCGCTTTAGTCTGATGTGCTATCAGTCTCCCTAAATATTCTACTTCCGTCTGGCAATACTGCAATTTTTTCTGTGACACCTTGTGTCCCCCTATTGCCAATTTGTTTAATACAGTTATGGAATCCTCATGACATTGCTCCAATGTGGGAGAACATATCAGAAGATCATCCACAGTCCCATGTAAAACCAGCTCCTCCAAATCATCTTTCAGTACTTGGTTAAATACATGTGGAGAATGTTTAAAACCTTGTGGCATTCTTGTATATGTGTCTACTTTCCTCTGCAAGTGGCACACTAAAAAATGCTCCACATAAGTCAATCACTGTAAAATATTTAGCATCAGGAGGGACGTTGGTCAGCAGTGTGTGTGGATTTGGAACTTCTGCCTGCATATCCTCTACCACTTAATTTACAGCTCTTAGATCATGTACTAACCGCCATTTTTGTTTGTCCGCTTTTAGTACTGGAAGCAAAGGAGTGTTACAATCGCTTTTTGTTTCTATCAATACACCCGCAGCTATTAGACCTTCTATGGTAGGGGCTATTCCCATCTCAGCCTCTGGTTTCATGTAGTACTGTTTTCGCCATGGTAGTTTAGCATTTTGTCTAATCTGGATTCTTACTGGGTTAGCAGAATGTACTAATCCTACATCTGTGTCGAATTTAGACCAAACCTTTTCAGGTATTCTGGCTATCATCTCTGTCTCCATTTCCATCTGCCTATCATTGTGCGGCTTTCCTGTTGTCATTGGTTTTTGCTGTTTCTGAACCACTTCCACTTCCTGTAAAACCCCTGTCATGTGGGTATAACACCACATTTTTAAATACTTTCCGCAACACGACTGGAGAATCAATGGATTATCCGTTCCCTCCCATTTTAGTTGTTTCTCATCGAGCATCATTTCCCCTAATTGTTTAGCTTCAAAACCCTTATTTATTAATAGAGTAATGTGGGGTACTGTGTTAGTACCTCTAAACCAATTTTTTATCACTGAAGATTGATCTGTATCTTGTGCTGTCATAGCTGCACCTTGTGGTCCAATTACTATGTACTGTTATTCTAGTGTTGCTTTTTTACCTGCAACTTTCCTTTGCCATTCTGTTTCCAATTCTATGTCCTGTTTTGGATCATAGATTAGAGTACAATGATATCCTATCTTTGACTCTCTTGCCTGAGGGATTTGAGCCCTGATGTAACTTCCCCATTTTCCCATTGGCTCATGCCCAGCGCGCCGTAGCGGCCGTTGCAGTACACGCCCAGCACCACATGGTGGAAGCAGTGGCCCGAGAACTGGGTCTTGAAGCTGATGGGGAAGCGCTCCAGCGACGTCATGCCGTTGGTCAGGTAGCTAGCCGCGCGGGGCCACCGGGTTAAGAAGCAGAACCACGTCGCCATGGTGACAGGGTGATGAGAGAGAGAGAGAGCCTGTAGCCATTTACATTTACATTTACATTTACATTTAGGGCATTTGGCAGACGCGTTTATCCAAAGCGACTTACAAAGAGTACATTTGTAGAAAGAGAGACAGCAATATATTAGATAAGATAAGAATAGAGCAGGTTTCAAGCATTCATAATTGCTAATTAATAATTGCTGGGATAAGAGCAGACGTGCCGTTCTGAGCGCAGCACCGACATCTAAGAACAAAAAGTCCTATTAATACTGCCAAAACGTACAAACACGTGGGGCGTGGCTTAGGGGTGATGACAGCGAGAAGCGACAGTGCCGATAGGACAGATGGTCCATCCAATCACCTGCCAAGGATTTTTGCCAGCCCCCTTATTTCCAAACAGTTTCCAATGACGACTTCCCAGACTTCCCAGATGGTTTTGCGCAACAAACCATCTGGCGTGTCAGGTGAGAGCGACACACGCCCCACATCCATGACCTCGATCCAACTGATCCAAAACATAAGTGTGGAGTGTGTGTGTGTGTGTGTGTGTGTGTGGTTGGTGGCTAGTTTAAGCACAACGCACACCTAGGTTGCATCGGGGAAATCAAAGCCATCGTGGATGAACCAGGACATCACCACCTCCTCCTTCCCCAGCAGGGCCCTGTGACGGACATCTTGGTTGATCACTGTCCTGTTTCCTGTGACGTGAGCCTTATGGAACTGGAACTGCTAGCTTGGTCACTACTACTACTACTTAGCCGTTTAGGATATGCAGAGGCTGATCATGACAGGAGTAGATAAGGGGGTAGGGGGTCTTGCTGTTTCCTACCTTCCGACATCTATCCAACATCCACAACTCAGAATGCTGGGGACCGAACCCGGAACAACCGTCCTAGCCACTAGACTAGCCTAGCGTTGCTTTTAGCTCAACTCTGGGTTGTCCAGAATGATGAAGCTAAGCCACGGCGGTTAGCGCCGGGCGAATGAGGGGCGGACGGGCTGCGTTCCAATAGGCGTTGCTGGGACCCACTGGAGCGCTAGCGGTTCAGGGGGGCGTGTTCCAGAACCCAAGCTATCGTAGAATCCCCACTGTGGAACGTTCTGGATCAGAAGCGACCGAGATCGCTCCACGTCGGCAGAAATGAAAACTAGGGCATGCCGACCGACGGATGGCCCTGCCAAAGAGCGACGAGAAGGATACAATTAGTGTGTACAAGTAGGCCTACATACTTGTGTGTGTACAAAAACACGTATCTGATGTCACGTTACTTGCTGCTTTCCTATCTTATATAACTGCAGAAATTGGGGAGGGGGGGAGGGGGAGGAGGGAAGGGGGGAGAGACTGAAGACAGAAGAATCTGTCTGGTCACATACAAGACTAGCAAAATTATGACACACAGAACCAAGTGTGTGTGTGTGTGTGGTGTGTGTGTGTGTGTGTGTGTGTAGCTCCACACAGATGGCTGCTCTGTGTGGAAGACAAATGGCAGACCTCTCAGCCCTGCACACTATAATGTGAGTGCCCAATAGGGGTGTAACGGTACACAGAAGCCACGGTTCGGTACGTACCTCGGTTTTGGGGTCACGGTTCGGTACGAGTTCGGTACAACAGGAAAAAAGCAACAAAAATCCCAAATGCATAAGGCTAGGTTTCTTTTAATTTATTTTGAACAGACAGTAGTGCAAGTTATACTTAGTTCCACCTAGTGTCGTATAGTCCCCCCTGAGATAGTTGGTACAGCCTGGCCCTGTAGTGTATCAAGCAGTAAACACAACAGTGAACATACACTCTTGCATCGGTCATATTTCTATGTAGGGCTGATAAAAAAAACAAAAAGCAATTGGTCACAATCAGCTACAAAACTGAAAAGCATCTCTTATGTTATAAAAGTACAAAATAAATAGAATAAAAAATAAAACTTGTACAGCGTTTCAATTTGTTTCCACTTAAGCTATATTTAAACATTCAAAGCTTAAGCCCAACCCTCCCAAAAAAGACAGGAAAACAAAACATGCTAGTAGGGAGGTACTGAGGTAGCAGGCCAGGTAGTATTTGCAAACTGGCAACTTTGGTAACTTCATTATAAAAATAAAGAACTCAAACTTTTCCATATACTGTATTATACAGTTAAATGTAAACAGCAAACATACACTGTCCCCATAGGACATGTTGTTATGTTGGATGACGTCAAACTAAAAGGTTCAATAAGCTCCAAAACTGAAAAGCAGCTCATGTTCTGAAAATACTACAAAATAAATAATAACAAGGAGTGTTTCAATTATTTCGGCCTAGGGCTGATGCAAAATAAAAAGCAATACAGAACTGAATAACATCTCCTGGTGTGAAAATACAAAATATGTAAAATATGAGATAAAATTAAATCGGTGCCTTTAGGAGTAATGTATCACATTTGTGATTAACTTGAGTCTGAAAGGTCATATGCATCTCTTAAAGGTACTCAAGCTTCATTCTATTTTCAAGTTTTCATCTCTCTTTACAGCTCTCCATCGCCGCTGTAGTCCACTGCGAACCCGACATTTTCCCACAGCTGATTTGAAAGTAGCAGGCGGGTCTTCTAGCTCCTGTGTCTCATTTGCACTCACGTGAAACGTGAAAGCGTCCGCTTCATCTTGTTTAGGTCTTCTTCTGCTGTTCTTGTTCCTTAATGGCGGTTGGCAAACAGCGTTTAGGTGCTTTATCGCCACCTTCTGGATTGGAGTGTGACTCAGACGTATTCGTCGTATGGCTGCACGTACCGAACCGTGACGTCCATACCGTGAAGTCGCGGGACGAATACACATACCGTTACACCCCTAGTGCCCAACACACACATTATAGTGTGTGTGTGTGTGTGTGTGTGTGTGTGTGTGTGTGTCCAACAGACACACACACACACACACACACACACACACACACACACACACACACACACACACACACACACACACACACACACACACACATTGGGCTTGGGATTTCTGCATTTCTCTCTCAGCAAACCATCTGGTCGGTTTTAAATCCAAAGGACAAATCTTGACACACAACAGACAACCTCCATTGAGACTATATGAGTGAGTGAGTGTTAGTGTGTAGTCATGTGTGTGTACGTATCTCACTGACACACCCCCTACACATACAAACGACAAACCTTTCATGCCCTTAAACACACCCAGAACCCAGAAACCTGACCCTGACAAACTGTCCGTCGGTCTGTCTGTCAGTGACTTTGCTCGTCCTGTTCATCAGTTCGGCTCGGCACCAGTCACACCGTACTCCTAGGTAACACTCTCTTTGTGTTACGGTGCATATAGGTTGAATCATTTCCCATTCAGGGACCGAACAACAGCATGAAGCAAATAATAACCATAAACAATAAACCAGCAAGACCAGCAAGGTTGTTGTTGTGATGTGTGGAGTGTGTGTGTGTAGTATGTGTGTGAGCCTGAAACACGAGCACATTCTACACCATGACATGACACGGTGTCACATCACACTTACAACTGTGTTTACACACACACACACACACACACACACACACACACACACACACACACACACACA